>JAJGOT010000566.1:95000-450000 GCA_022457155.1 Cladopsammia gracilis | reverse complement strand
TTTTTTCTAGCGAAGATCCCCAACCAGTGCTAGGAAACTCTACCGATTCTTCACCGTCGTTGCTAAGATCAGTACTTGTGTTTTGCTTTTCTTTCCTGCGGCTGTATATTTTGTGTGGGTCTGGATCCACGATCTCTTTATCTTTGCCCGTTTTGATGTAGTCATTAACCCTTTTGACTAACTCTGCTTTCGTTTTCAATCCTTTACCCGTGTCACCGCGGCACTTCAGCCAAAATTTGAGTTCCGAGTTTGACAGCTCTTCAGGCTTTCGCCCAAGGAGGGAAGCACCGGGAATATCATTCTCAGTAAGAATAATCGCAGTTGAAGAAGAACTCGTAGCCATAGAGGACGCCATCTTATCAATATTAAAAGCGACGCGACGCTTTGGACCTACTGACCTCGTTTCCATGCAGCTCGCCCCAGCCCTTGCGCGTGATCCGCCATTATGAAAGTCGTGTATCACTATAAGGTTTTGAAAATTCTGTGAGATTTTTGACATTGATAGCGTGATTGATGTTTGACGTGCTGATGACACTCACACTACCAAAGTCAACGGTGAGGGATTTTATTAATCCAAACCCGCCGTTTATAATTCCAGCGGCATCGTTTGCACCATAACCTGTATTATCCATTTTCGTAATTTTTACGTCGAGCTCAAAGTAAGCCTTATACCAATCTATTGCCACAGTCTCGTTGGTACTATCAACGTCAAATTTATAGCTAGATTTCTGTTGAGTCAGATTATTTGCCGGGATGGTTATCGGATTTTGCAAATCGATAGATGCATACTCATATCTTTCACAATGTTTTGAAGATCTTAACGCCATTTATATTTTTATAAATAAAATGTTTTTTTATAATTTTAACAATTCTTCAAACTGCTGAATTAGTAAATCTCTACTACTAGTTTTACTTGTAGTTCCTGATGTTTTACTAGGTTTACTAGAAGCAGACTTTGTTTTTGGTTTAGTAGCTTGTAATAGTTTAATGATTTGATCTCCTTTATTTTCTTGATTACTAGTACTAGTAGCGCTAGTACTACTAGTAGGTGTACTAGTAGATTTCCTACTACTGAATTTGTCATATATTTTTTTCTCCAATTAATTGTCCTGTCTTCTCTCCAATCTTCTCAGCACCCTTTTCAGCAACTTTTGTAACAACCTTTGTTGCTAATTCCTTTGCCAACTTGCCTGTGAGTTTTGATGCTACTTTTTTCATAACATCTGTGAAAATTCCTTCACCAACGTATCGGCCATCACCTGTATCACGTTGAATCGTTGTGGCAGTATCATAATAGATATTTTCACCATTTTCATCTCTGTAACGCCTGCGGTGTGACATTTTATTATTAATCAATATTATTTATTATTCTTCTTTTAGAATTAATATTAGTGATACAGGAATGTTATTCAAATCCACAGGATTACCACTCGTATCGGTAATATAAATTCGTAAATCTTTTATGTTATTCGTTTTGATTTTACTGAATAGGGCTCTCCGAGGTTCAATGTGAAATGGATATGACAAAGGTAGATTATCAACACTAAATCGAAAAAGTACATCTGATTCTTTCCCTGCAACAACACTTTCAGATATAATGTTAGAGTGAATAAATATATTGTCGATAGATTTTGTGATATTTGGTAATTTTTCTCCATAACCAGTTGCTCTAACGATACTCTTGTTAAAACCGATAATGTTAGCAAAATCACCTGTTCTTAGGTCCACCTGAAAATTTTCTTCCAAGGTTATCAGTACTTTGAATAGTGACGGAACGAATGTGATTTGGACACCTTTTTTTGAATGACCATTCGTTTCAAGCACTCGTTCTAAATAAAGGTTTAATTCATTATACGAATAATTTCCGTTATGCAATACGATCTGTGTCCACGTCTGTCCCGAATCGTGGCTATATTTAATCGTATTGTTGTTGTAGCTACTACTCACATTGTACCAACTATAGCTCATCGTTATCGAGTCAAGAGCAACGTAATAGTTCTTGTTGCTATCAAGATGTAATTCCGGATTGAAACGGATCGTAAAATCGTGGCTTTTCGAATTTACCGTACCATCAACTGAATTGATAAAAAGAGGTCTCTTCATTTTAGTCATGTTAGATACTTTTGAACATATGCATCATAATGTTGTTTCGTAATAATTGCTTTTTTCAACATGTAATCAAGAATTTCCCAAATCTCATTTCGGTGTTGAATATTATTATTTCCAGCGCGTCGGGTTCCTGTTAAAAGCTCCAACCTTTTCATCAACTCCTCCGGTGATCCATCATAAATTGTACCGCCGGTGGTTAGTTTGCTTTTACCTGAAGACCTATGTTTTGGAATTCCTGCTAACCTGTTGAGATCGTGGAATATCTGTATGGCTCTTGAAGAGTACTTCTTTTTAGGATTAAACCTTTTTGTCAACAGATCCACTAGAGATTTATCTGCATGTGCTTCATAAACCAAACTTCCACCGTTGGTGGTGATCGCTTCCACAACCATCTCATTCTTCAGTCGTGGAACATTGATCATCAACCCACCGTATTGACCAGAGGATACACCAATCTTATATGCATTTCTTTTCGGTTGTTTGTATCGACGAACACCTTCACCGGTGGTGGAACTACCGGAAGGTGAAAGCAGTGACTGTCCTTCGTCTAACAGCTGTAAACGGGTTCGATACTTTTGCAATAGCTTGATATCACTCGTCAGATCATCGAGTTCTGCTCTGTTTTTATCTTTTGATTTTTTACTTTTTGAGAGTTGGCCCTTTTTTCGCCCAAGGGCTTGGATCTGTTTACTAAGTTTTCTATCATAATCACTCCAATCTATCGTCTTATTCAATACAGCCTTCATTACATCGGATGGCGGTGGTAAGTTATATTCCATTAGTTTTTCAACTTCATGTGGGCTAAAATTTTTATCAATATCCGCTCGGAGGAGTGGTGAACTTGGCTCAAGTGGGCTTGGGGTTGAAAATCCCTTATCTTTATCTTCCTCAATTGCGGTTAATACAAAATCTTCCAGTCCACTGGTAATCGCTTTCTGATTCTCTATCAATGCATTCTGATTCTCTTCCAATTTCGCAATAACACGATCTTGTTTCTCATCAATTGTTTCTTTCACCTCTTTCACACCGCTTACAATAGGATGAAATACTTCTCGTCTTTCAAATCTCATATCTTCTCGTTCATCACTGTAGTCTTTCAATGATTTTGCAACCTTTTCTTTCAAAAGATCGGTTCTCATTCGTTTTTCAGCATTTTTTCTATACTCTTCAATATCCATAATACTGCTAAGTATTACAAATAGGCAACAAAATAAACACTTATTTTTTGAGATAAGTGTTATTCGACACTTATTTTTTGAGATAAGTGTTATTCGACACTTATTTTTTGAGATAAGTGTTATTCGACACTTATTTTTTTGAGATAAGTGTTATTCGACACTTATTTTTTGAGATAAGTGTTATTCGACACTTATTTTTTGAGATAAGTGTTATTCGACACTTATTTTTTGAGATAAGTGTTATTCGACACTTATTTTTTGAGATAAGTGTTATTCGACACTTATTTTTTGAGATAAGTGTTATTCGACACTTATTTTTTGAGATAAGTGTTATTCGACACTTATTTTTTGAGATAAAATACAGAAGTAATAAAATAATAATAATTAATAGACATGAAAATTCCAAATTACGATACTAATGTAAATGAAAAACCAAAGAGAAGATTGAACAACTTTATAGGCGAAGAATATCGAATGCTGGTAGCAGGACAATCTGGAAGTGGAAAAACGAATACCGTCATGCATATGTTGAGGGAACCTTTGGTTTATTACGATAAGATATACTTGTATACACCCAACCCCCACCAGGATAAAATACAGGATTTGAAAAAGATGATGGATGGGCTATCACAGAATGTTGGTTATGATATATTAGAAATCAAAGGGCAAGATGAGATAATGGATACGACAGATTACGATGAGGGAAACAGAAAAATAGTTATTTTTGACGATCTCGTTAATGCACCTCAAAACATCCAATCAAAAATAGCGAACCATTTCACTGACGGAAGACATCACCAGATTTCGCCCATCTATTTGACGCAGTCATATTATGACACACCGCAAAAACTAAGGTTAAATTGTTCACATATGATACTTTATACTCCAACAACTAAAAACCATTGTAATCTGATAGGAAAGGAAAACATGATTGAACCTGAGCTGTTCAAAAGATTAGGACCGTATGAATTTCTATTCTTGGATAAGGAAAAGAAGAGTGTTGCAAAAAATTTCGATGAAAAAATCTAGTATAGATATAGAATATATCTAAAAGGTTTAGAATGGAACCTCTAACACAGAAAATATATTGTCGTTCAGAAAACGACTGGACTGGATGTGTTGAACCATCTGGTTATAAGTTAAATAAAAATGGAAGACCTTATTTTTGGTGTACTTGTGTAAATTGTGGAAAAACAAAAATACGAAACATAAAGGAAGAGGCGGGAAGCGGTTTCGATATTCATAATGCGATTGGAAAACTACCAAAACCGGAAAAAGGTTACACCTTGCCAGGGCATAACTATACAGGACCGTATAACCCACTAGACAAACAATTAAAACATGATCCAGAAACAGGTGAAATACTAGAGATTTACGAACAACCGACGGGAAAAACAGATGCCGTAGCTATGCAGCATGATGTTGATTATTCTGTGTGCGCTAATAAACCTAACCCGCGAAAATGTAAAAATGAAGCAGATAGAAAAATGGTGAAAGCCTTGGATAGTATACCGTATAAGGAACAACAATATGGTCACTGGTTAGCTAGAAACACTATCAACATAAAGCAAAAACTTGGACTGGGTGTTTCAAAAAACGGAAAAAGCCGCTGAGTAGAAAAGTAGAGACGTGGCAAGAAAAGTTAGCAAACGAGCTACATAAGCCTATAAGGCGAAAGTTTACTCAGCGGCGTGTTATTGTATACAGAATCGATGAGATATGGTGTTCCGACCTTGTTGAAATGCAGAAATTTAGTAAGTGGAATAAGGGATATCGATATCTTCTCATGGTATTAGATGTTTTCAGTAAATATGGATGGATTGTACCGTTGAAGGATAAAAAGGGAGAGAGTGTTGTGGAAGCGTTCAAAACAATATTCAAAGAAGGAAGAAAACCGGATTTTTTATGGACTGATAAAGGTAAAGAGTATTACAATAAGAATATGAAAGAACTGCTAGATAAAAATAAGATACAACTATATTCAACAGAGAATGAAGAAAAATCTAGTGTTTGCGAAAGATGGAACCGTACGATGAAAAACAAAATGTGGAAACAATTTACCATTCAAAACAATACAAAATATTATGATATGTTACCGCGGTTGGTGGATGAATATAATAATACAAAACACCGAAGTATCGGAATGACACCTGTGGAAGCTTCGAAGAAAAAGAACGAAAGTGATGTTTATTTAAATCTTTATGACAATGTGAAACGTACGCACACTAAATCGAAGTTTAAAATTGGAGATAAAGTTCGAATATCAAAATACAAACGACCTGTTTTCGATAAAGGTTACATCCCAAACTGGACTGAAGAGATTTTTATTGTCGATAAGATTCAATACACTAATCCTATAACTTATAAAATAAGGGATGAATTGGGTGAGGAGATAAAGGGTTCTTTTTACGAACCTGAGTTGCAGAAGGCTGTTCAAGACGTTTACCGAATTGAGAAAGTGATTCGACGAGATGCTCGAAAAGGTAAAGCGTTAGTGAAGTGGAGCGGTTACCCAGAAAAATTCAACCAATGGATAGATCTAAAAGATCTGAAAGATCTATAAAAAATGGTTTAAAAAAATATTTAATCTTATTAATAAGATTAAACAATGGAATCATTTATGACTCTTCGAGAATTGAGAGAAATAGCTGTTGGAAAGAAAATCAAATACTACATGAAGTTAAGCAAAGTGGAACTGGTGAAAGCGTTGAATCTCAATGAAACACTCATATGCAAACCGTCAACAGCGAAGAAAGTAGAAATAACAAATTCACAAACAAGTGAAAAAGTAATATGTAAAAGTATGTATCAATGTTCAAAACTGTTGAACAAGAATATCGGTTCAATTCAGCATTACCTAAGAACTGGAAAAGAGTTAACGGATAAAGATGGAAACAAAATAAGCTTATCTTACAGCATATCACCAAAGTAACGAGAAAACACACAAGATCTGAAAAGTGCCAATCATAACAAAAATTATAGATGAAACGTCTATAATTTAACGATATATCACCAAAGTAACGAGAAAACACACTGAAATGAAAGATTTGGAAAAGTGACCCAGAGTCCCTACTATAACTACTAATTGAAAACCCGTTTCTGTGTTCAAAATATATGCATTATACTAAATGAAACAAGCCGGCTGGAAGATCTTGATGGGAAGAAAATAAGAGCCATTTTATTTCATTTCAAATAATTATACTGAAAGCAGACACCGACATGATTTCGTTCTCAGTGTGAAAGAAGCCGGCTGGAAGATCTTGATGGGAAAAAAATAAGAGCCATTAGTTTCATCTAAGATTAAGAATTACACAACTCCTATATAAGTGTAAACTAATGATACATAAATCATTTGTTTTGTTGATCATTTTAAGATATTCCAAAAATTGAAAACCTGTTCTATGTTCAAAATATATGTATTATAAAAAATGAAACAAGCCGGCTGGAAGATCTTGATGGGAAGAAAATAGGAGCCATGTTATTTCATCTCAAATAATTATACTGAAAACAGACACCGACATTTCGTTCTCCGTGTGACTGACAAGCCGGCTGGAGAATCTTGATGGGAAGAAAATGAGTCATTAGTTTCATCTAAGATTAAGAATTACACAACTCATATATAAGTGTAAACTAATGATACATAAACCATTTTTTTCTTTGATCATTTTAAGATATTCCTAAAATTGAAAACCCGTTTCTGCGTTCAAAATATATGCATTATCCTAAATGAAACAAGCCAGCTGGAAGATCTTGATCGGAAAATAAGAGCCATTTTATTTCATCTCAAATAATTATACTGAAAACAGACACCGACATTTCGTTCTCAGTGTGACTGACAAGCTGGCTGGAGGATCTTGATGGGAAGAAAATAAGAGCCATTAGTTTCATCTAAGATTAAGAATTACACAACTCATATATAAGTGTAAACTAATGATACATAAACCATTTGTTTCTTTGATCATTTTAAGATATTCCTAAAATTGAAAACCCGTTTCTGTGTTCAAAATATATGCATTATCCTAAATGAAACAAGCCAGCTGGAAGATCTTGATCGGAAAATAAGAGCCATTTTATTTCATCTCAAATAATTATACTGAAAACAGACACCGACATTTCGTTCTCAGTGTGACTGACAAGCCGGCTGGAGGATCTTGATGGGAAGAAAATAAGAGCCATTAGTTTTATCTAAGATTAAGAATTACACAACTCATATATAAGTGTAAACTAATGATACATAAACCATTTGTTTCTTTGATCATTTTAAGATATTCCTAAAATTGAAAACCCGTTTCTGCGTTCAAAATATATGCATTGTCCTAAATGAAACAAGCCAGCTGGAAGATCTTGATCGGAAAATAAGAGCCATTTTATTTCATTCAAATAATTATACTGAAAGCAGACACCGACATGATTTCGTTCTCAGTGTGAAAGAAGCCGGCTGGAAGATCTTGATGGGAAAAAAATAAGAGCCATTAGTTTCATCTAAGATTAAGAATTACACAACTCCTATATAAGTGTAAACTAATGATACATAAATTATTTGTTTTGTTGATCATTTTAAGATATTCCAAAAATTGAAAACCTGTTCTGTGTTCAAAATATATGTATTATTCTAAATGAAACAAGCCGGCTGGAGGATCTTGATGGGAAGAAAATAAGAGCCATTAGTTTTATCTAAGATTAAGAATTACACAACTCATATATAAGTGTAAACTAATGATACATAAACCATTTGTTTCTTTGATCATTTTAAGATATTCCTAAAATTGAAAACCCGTTTCTGCGTTCAAAATATATGCATTATCCTAAATGAAACAAGCCAGCTGGAAGATCTTGATCGGAAAATAAGAGCCATTTTATTTCATCACAAATAATTATACTGAAAACAGACACCGACATTTCGTTCTCAGTGTGACTGACAAAAGGCTGGAGGATCTTGATGGGAAGAAAATAAGAGCCATTAGTTTCATCTAAAATAATTATTACTTGTATAGTTATTACAGTGATAAATCACCTGTATATTTATTATTGTGACGAATTACAATAAACTAAAATCAACTAAACTAAAACAGACACTGGCATTTCGCTCTCAGTGTGAAACCTGGTACAAAATTAGAGATTGGTAGCGCTATCCACCGGATAAACCACTATCCAGACGATAGGCATTAGCTATATAGCAAAACCAATGGTGTTATCCACTGGATAGTGATTTATCCGGTGGATAGCGCTATCCACCTTTTGAACAACTGGGGCCTGACATGTTTATTCAAATGTACGCTTTGTAATCCCAGGCAATAGGTAACGTTTTGTTTGATAGGTATTTAAGTTATTGGAGTTTTGTGTTTGGAGCTTGAAAATTAATGTAGAGTCGATGCTGAAAAGAGTCTTAGATTGACCTTTTATTCAAGCGTCCGGCTTTATTTACATTTTTACCGAATCTCGCCATCACGCGCTACAAAGAATCGAATCTGCACGCATTCGTACGGACTATTGTCTCCTTTGACTATACACATTTCAATTATTTTCCCCAATACCGCGTTGTATGTAGTGTGGTTGTATTGTTGTATGTAGTGCGTCTCAAAAATACTAATACTAAAATACTAAAACAAACAATATTTCAGTTTTCCTCAGGAAGTTGACGAAACTAAGTCACATGCCAAATGAACTCCACAGAAGCCACACCTAACAGCAGCACCACTGCAAGTGCATCATCTGGTATAAACAGAGATGCTATCATTTTAACATCCATCCTGATTTTCGTCCTTGGGCTGACTGGAAATGGGTTAATTGTCCACGGATATCTCCGTTTTCGCCAGCTTCGAACACTCACGAACTACTTCGTTCTCAATCTAGCCATAACTGATCTACTCTTAATTGCGGGTCTCGCTTCTTGGATCATCAAAGATCTTCTTGGAAATCCGAGTGATAGAGTTCTGGCAGCGTTTATGGTGAACATTGATCTCCTGTGTTTCTCGGCATCGATGCTTAACATGACGGCTGTGAGCGTTGATAGGTACTGTGCAGTGACACGCCCATTCAGATACGAACAGCTTATCACGAGATCTCGTGCTAGAAAAGCTACCGTCCTTATTTGGGCATATTCCTTGATAATGTTTGGAATCGGCGTGTCTAGTTTTTTCTTGGATAAACAGGAGTTCTCCGACAAAATATTCATGACAACTCTGACTATCATCAGCTTTGTGATCCCGGCATTCATTATGATCTTCGCACATGTGAGCATTTTCAGAATTGCTTGGATTACCAAGAGAAGGTCACGTGACATCATTGAGCTATCGAGTGGACGGAGTAAAGAGATTGCTAAGAGACTCAAGCTTTCATTGAACACACTGATCATCTTAGTACCCATGGTAACGGCCTGGGGCATTTTCTACACGATAACAATCCTGGAGGTCCACTGTTTGACTTGCTACAACATTTCTCCAGCATTCTCCGTCACAGTTGGACTTTTGCCTCATGTTGCGGCGGCGATTGATCCAATAGTTTACATCCTTGTTAATAGAGACCTGCGCCTAAAACTGTGCAGGTTTCGTTAAAGCCGAGTAAGAGGATATAAGTGTGTCTCATGCGCGGCAAACTTTATAAAAAAACAACTACAACAACAACAACAACTACAACGAAATGATAACTTGCTCATGATTGTCATGTACGAAATGTCGCAGACTGATTTTCCAAAAAAAATAATAACTTTTAAAAGACCTTGAGACTCATTATTTTAGCATAAGGCAACCAGAGAGTGCCATCCGACAGTAGTAAGTAATGTATAAATGTAACTTTAGGTGAGTTCCACACTGCAAAATCTAGAATAGTGCTCAACAATAACGGAGCGGTAATAACAAAGGGTTTCTACTCATTAATTACAATATACTCAACAAAATATACAGTTTCTGATTGGTCAATGGCGAATGCATAAATAGTTTATAGAGTGCAAATTAGGTTATAAAGTGCAATACGAAAATTCCGCGAAAGCGGAAGTTGAAAGTCGCGCGCTGTGTACCGTGACGGCCTCACCAAAATTTTGTTGAGAATATTATAAACAAGAAATCGTATGAACTACTCGTGTATTTCGTGATTTATGGGCACTCGTGACTCGTGCCCATAAATTACGAAATGCACGAGTAGTTCATACGATTTCCTATACGTATCGTTTCATATGGACTTTAATACAGAACTGTTTTGTGGACCAAACATTTGAAGTGTTGATCCTGTCATCAGTTAAATTCCATACACACTAAAGTTTCGTTAGAGTTTATATACATCAGCAATATGATCTTCACCGAAACCGTTACAATATTCAAACGTAAAAAAACAATAGGGATATACGTTAGGAGGAACTTACGCTTGTACCTGCAAGTTGATATAAGCTCGCTACGCTTGTTAAGGGCTGGTTTCCACTTGCGACGCAATCGGAAGCGGAGTCGGAGTCGTAAGGAGCCTTACCTTCCAGTGGAAATAAAAAAAACGGAGTCGCAGTCGCAATTGGAAGCGCGACGGAATCGGAGTCGGATGGATCAGAAGGTTTCCTTTTTCTTCCGATTACGCTTCTGCTTCCGTCGATTCCGCTTACGATTCCGCTTACGTCGCTTACGTCGCTAGTACTAGTGGGAACCAAGCTTAAGTGTTGCCATGTCCGGTTTAAATAGAATATAGAATTTCTCGGTGTTACATGCACAGGTTACATCGTTTGGTAAAATTGCTATAGTTTAGCCTTGGCTAGGATTTCCAGGAGATCGCAAAGTCTTTGTTTTCGTCTTTTAGCTGCCATATGTGTTTGCTTAGTTCTGTGTTTTTTCTTTTACTCTCATGAATGAAGGAGATTTGGTGATTTCGCCATCTTGTCTTAAACTCAGTTATGGTGAGACCGACGTATTTTTCTGAGTTTTCTGCAGTTGTTATGGTGGCTTCGTACACTACCTCTTTGAGTAAGCATTCTCCTTTTAAAGTACATTTGTTTGGCTCTCTGCAGTTGCAGGGTCTGGGGGGTGTTTCCTCTTCAGATTGCATGTTCTGTCTTAGGATGGTTTTGCAGTTGTGTCCATCGACGATCTGTTTTATGTTAGGTGAACAACTTTAAAATCATCTTAAAATTATTTTTGTTAAAACGCTTTCAATTTACGGTGAGGTGGGTAGCATTTCTCGATCAAATTTAGAAATTCTCTCTCTATGTTAATTTCCACATTTCTACTAAATGGTGGGTTGAACCGTATTATGTTCCCCTGCCAGTACTGTTTCGGCCTTCTTTATATAATTGTATACCTGGATTTTTGAAAACGTGATCAACGAAACATTACGCAATTTCATTACAACTAGCCTAAACAAGGGTTTTTAAGACCCCGATCGGTCCGAAAATTACAGAGAAAAGAGAGAAGAGGGAAAGGGAGCGTGAGCGAGAGAAAAAAAAAAACAAAAGACTAGCAACACAGTCTTTAGTTTTTATATTGTGGGTTTTAGAGATAGTTTTTGAACGGCAAAACAAAATAATAATAATAATAATAATAATAATAATAATAATAATCATAATAATCATAATAATCATAATAATAATAAATAATAATAATAAGGCCAAGAACGCTCACAAACGCTTACTTAGGGCGATATCGTTTTCAAAAATCCAGGTATATATAAATTATTGAACTTGATTTGAATGTATTTCAGAGAGCGCTCAACTCTTAGACAATTATAATAAACTGGTTAAAGACTTCAGAGGTAGTTCATCGTCTTACTACAGCTCTGTTTCGTATGGCCAAAAGGTGACTGCGGAATGCGGTTGCTATGAGATATTTAAACAGCGTTATTTTATCATATAAATCATGTGATTGCTATTTATAATTTGTGAGATTGTGTTACTTTATTGTAAAGTTCTTGAGGAGGTATCTGTTTCTGTGGGCGCTTGAACTTGCTAACTCATTTCGCTTGTTTAGACTGCAGAGATCCTTTTTACAGATGATTATGATTTTTTTTCAAAAAGACAAATTACATTTCTCAGTAATGTTTTTGTAAGGTTTGCATTGTTTGATGATTTTCCACTTTAGGTTGAAAGGTTTGTTGTTGACTTTGAGTGTCCATATGTCCTTTAATAATTCGGTTTCGTGTCTCTTGTTTTGATGTCGGAAGGACGATGTGTGGTCAGATGTCTTACCACTAGACTACTGTGCCAACGCCGCAATTCAACGTGAAATTGAAAGCATCTAACTATATGTGGCAGGCACGAAAAGACTCACATTTTCTGCAGTTAGGATTGCGTCACTTAGCCCAATTGATCAGCCAGCAATTCACAGTATATTTCCCTAAACATATGATAAGTAGTATGAACTTGGGCTGGGAAATAATATCTTTGGATGGCCAACTTATTCTTCACAGTCATTTCTGACAAATATTAATTAATTAGTATATATGGGGAAGTGACGCGATCCTAACTGCAGATCGGGCTGATAGGGTTCATAAAAACCCAAGTTTGGGCTAGTTGTAGTGACATTGCTGTAATTTTCCTTGACCACCTTTTCAAACATTCAGGTATAATTTCAAGCAAACGCTATCAACTCCCACCCCCATCTCTCTTGTCTCTTTTCCCGGCGTCTGATAGTTAATTGTTCGTTGTATTCAGAAGAACCACTTCTTTACAGGACAGGGAGCAGCTCAAGTATAAACCCTTTTAGGAGTACCCTAATCATTTAATTCATGAAAAGAATCCAAATCATTCGACTTTGCAAAATAGTGCTCGTGCAAAAAAGGAAACTGTACTAAAGGAAAGCACTAATGAAAAGCTTTTATTTGTATGGTCACGCTGTAGGATTTCATGGACAGACTCATAAGTAAGAACCACCTTGTGCAACATAATAAACAACACCTCATGCATGGAAGCACTACCTAATGAGCTTTTAATTTGAGTGGTCACATTTTAGAATTTCATCCACGAACTAAAACGTTAGAACCACCTTGTATAGCATAATAAACAGTACCCCAAGAACGCACTGCTCAATAGCTTTCATTTGAATGGTCAAGCATCCCCGGCACTGCTACGGCTACGTAAACTCGGGTTCCTTTCGAAATACGGTCAATTCCGACAAGTTTCCAAGTTAAATGTAGGCTCAACGTATAAATTAGCTGTCGATTCGCTATAAAATCGTTAGATAAAGCTGGTATCAAAGAGATCTGGCATTTTTACCATTTATTATGTAGCCACTTTCCTCGATACTTTGTATCACTGAAACGGGACGCTTCAAGGATTTGGAAAGAATGCAAATTTGGCAAGTGTTTACTGCATTTTTCAGTAAGATCCATTTCTGATGGTAAATTTCAGATTCTTCGTAATTTATTTTATATCCACATTGTGACCGTCATTTTTCGCAATATTGTCGCCTGAATCATCGCTGAAATAACTTCAAAACCTTGTTAAACAAGGATGAGACACGCAGCGTATTATTCCAAGATAGTTTCTCATGAAATATTTTTGTAAGTACTACACATTAACGTATAGATTCCACATGTTATTCGATTTCTGTATAAACAACCTTTTGCTAGAAACACAAAATACTTCAACATCCTGGAAGTACAAATATTAAATATTGAGAGCAATACAAAAATTGCAACAGATCCGGAAATCTTAGCAGAAAAAAATAGGACCAGAATAGGTCACCACTACTCGTCCAACGAATATGAAAATACCTTTTTCCCCGAAGTTAATGATACTAAGCTAAGTCACGACCAGTAAATGTTATGTGAAGGTCTCCTAACATTAGCTAAGTGCTTACAGAGTCTTATAACAACGAAAGCGAGTAAGTCTTTCAAACGCCCATCTGGTATAACTCTTTTATACGTATTAACAATAAACCTTTTTAATACATTAGGTGGTTTTTGTCAGATGTCCGTACTGTCTACCACCTTCTTGATACACAAGGTTTCAAAATAATTCTTAGCTTTTGATACATTCAAGAAAAAATATTCTATGAAAACCAACTCCTTTCCAATATTATAGTGATGTTTGTGCAATTCTGAGCTGAAAAATGTCCGTGTTCGCAACCTATAAAATACTCGTTAAACGAATAGCTTCACTTCCACTTAAATGCCAAAACAAATGGCTCTCGGACTCTAAAAAATATGGTTTTGACAAAATAGATTGGTGTAAGTCACATAATTTGGCCATTCGCTGTACTCGGGGAACCAAATTACAAACCTTCCAATATAAATTCCTCCACAGAAGAATAGCCACCAATAGTTTTTTTTTTTTTTTTTTTTTTTTTTTTTGTTTTGTTTTGTTTAAAATTGGTATTACACAAAGTGAAGGGTACAAATAAATGTTGAGCCACGTAGCACTGGTGATACAAACAAGGAATCCGAGAATTAACTGTGCGTGTAAATTTTAGTGCGAGGTCAAATATTTTTTTTCCTTTCCCTCGTGGTTTTATGGGTTGACTTTAGCACTATAATTTACACACATAGTTAATTCTCTGATTCCTTGTTTGTATCACCAGTGCTACGTGGCTCAACATTTATTTGTACCCTTTACACTCTCATTGCCACGATTTACCACCTTATCACCCACTGTCTGCTCCCGTACGACCTCGTGGCTCAAGCGCGGTAGAGCGACGGAAGATCTGATCCGCAGGTCGTGTTTTTGTATCCCACCCACAATGATAGAGGGTGCTCGTCGGAAATTTCGAAAAACACCCTACAAGGTACCAGAATCTTGTGTGATGGGCGTGGCTCAAAATAATTTTTACCCCCAACAGGTACCAATTCGAAAACAACACATATCATATTCTGTCATATTTTTTCGGTTCATACCCTAAAAGGTACCGCGATAATTTTAACGGTAGTCATATTTTAGTATCCTAAGCGGGACCAATCTACAAATTTTGACCCTTAAAAGGTACAACGAGCACCCCGTCATTTTTATATGGGAGTTCCCCCCCCCCCCCCCCCCCCCCCGGTGCAGCCTTTGCCATGACATCTGCAAATGGATGGTTAGATCTTCACTTGGCTCGGATGACCAGGTAGAAATGACGGTCCCGTCTCCGTTGGGAACGTAAAGACCCACTGAGGCGTAACAAAACCCTGGCTGTGACCACCCTCCGTGCCATACATTGTTCATGGGTGGGGTTAGGAGAATAGACCGATAGCGGCTGCATGAGGCGCCTTCGTAAGCTGACGTCCGATGTCATTCTCATAAGTGTATGTAAATAGCCTTGAGACATGCGATATGTGAGCTATATGAGTCTCTTCCTTTTTTTTTGGTAATTATTTCCATTGAATTAAAATGAAATGTTTTATGCTCAGTAAAAGCAACAACTTCAACACAAACACTGATAAAGGGGATATCTTCGAAACGTCTGATTGTTTTTGGTGCATTTTTTCAGCACTCGTAACAAACAATTTGCATTATTTATCATTTAACGTGAGTTCTACGCAGCAAAAACACTTTTTTTTTTGCTAAAACATTCTCACTACTTGTTTTGATGAAGCCATGTTTTTAAAGAACAAAGTTATTTTTTGTTATGCTTTATTAATTTCTTTAACTTGGTGTTCGTTTGAGGCGCCATATAAACTAAATAAAATACTTGCAAATCGCAGTTTATCACAGAGCAGTGGCGCTTACAGCAGGATATGAAAATAGCCTTCTATCGGCGATTTTTGACCAATTTTGAAAATGCGAAATTTAAATGTCATACAGTACTTTATAAACACAAATCGTGCATTAGAAAAGAAGAGATTTATGTGGTGGCCCGGGACATGAATGAAATTAATCGACTGCCGTATGCTAGGGTCTCTCGTAAAGTAGTGGAACATTAACTCTGGATCGATTAACCCTCGCCTCGGACGTACACGCAAACTTATACCCCCACCGAGGTACAAGGGGGGAGCTGAGAGCTGATGGGTGGTTGCAACTCCTCCCCTGTTTTTTTTTTTTTTTGTTTTTTTTTTTTGTTTTTGTTCTTTTTTTTGGCGGTGTTACAATGTATCGGAAATATTTTACCTCTAATAGATAGTCTGTGATGTGTTTTACAATATAAGATAAAAATTACGAGTATTTTCATGGAAATAAAGAACTTCGAAAATACCATAATACTCTTTAAAGTGCAGGTTTGTGTGGTGTTTGATGTAAGCCTGGTTTTTCCAATTTCTTTTGTTTTCAGCATGCAGGAACTGCACTTGCTATGCTTCAACTTTTTGGTAATTTGCATACGGTGCACATTTGTATGCGAACACACAATGCTACGCCCTAGCGTTCCCACATATACGTTTACGTTTCACAAGGACGTTTTACAGTACGACGCGCCTTACCGTGAGCACCCGACAAACGTTTTTGCAAGATAGCCAACCAGAGAGCGCGAATTCAATAGGCCACTTCGAGAATACCATAATACTCTTTAAAGTGCAGGTTTGGATGGTGTTTGATGTAAGCCTGATTTTTCCAATTTCATTTGTTTTCAGCACGAACTGCACGTGCTATTCTTCAACTTCTTGCTTCACCATGTCATATTTGACACCCTTTTTTGCATACGGTGCACATTTGTATACGAACACACAATGTTACGTCCTAGCATTCCTACATATCCTCTGATTTTTTTTTTCTTTTTTTTTTTAACAGCTTTTATTCATTGGCCTTTTATTCATTGGTCATTGTGCCATTCTAACAAATTAAGGAGACTTGAAGAATTACATCCCGGTGAGGCTGCGCTTGCACATACAAGATTATTATGGTATTTTTCGAAATGGGCTATCGACGGGCACGCCTCCTTTCAAAGTTGGGTAGAGTATAGATTCCATAGCTCAGAAGGAGGTTCGGACACGTTATTGAGACTTATGTAACGGAGTAACTGGTTAGCTTTCAGTTGAAGTTTATATAGTTAAATTTTAGCCAAAACAACCCGAGAAGCTAGGTGGTACTGTTGTACGGTAGGCTATGTAAGTCTAAGCCTAGCTGAGCTCACAGGTTCAATCCTGTGTGGGGATTTTAGATTTTCCTTTTTACACTTAAAAAATTATTGATAATAAAATTCTAAGTGTCGGCATTACGTTATATAATTCTCAATAACTATCCGACCTCCTTCTGAGCTATAGAAGGTAGACTCTACCTCAAACTTGAGCATGATCAAATGTCGTCGTGTCGCTTCGTGTTCATCACATGTGTGTAAAGTCAGTTACAAAATACGAAGATTTAATTCACTTTATTCCTTCACACGTATCCGCAGTTACGAAAATAATTATAAGAATTAGCTGGTGATAACATGGAAACTTGTACATGTAAACAAGTTTGTTGCCGGTTATTTACGGTAAGGTGCGTCGCACTGTTGTAAAATATCTGTCTAGCTAGCCCAATATATGTCGACTTGGGCAAAAAATATATCCCTGAGATTTGCCTTATTTTTGTTGAACATCACCTAAACCTCGGACATACAAGAGGCGGGAGGGGGTTGCACCCTCCCCCCCCCCCCCCCCCCTTGTAACACGTTGGGGGTATAAGTTTTCGTGTACGTCCGAGGTTAAAGCCATCCCAATATAATGTTCTTGTTTTTCCCTAGATGCCCGAATTGCACAATATTTTGGGAAACGATTCAACCCCCGACAATGAGAAATTCTTTTTTTTCTATTCAAAGAAAAAAAATAGCATATAATTCGTTGTCTTTATACTGCCTTTTAGTAGCCTAATGTTTGATGTTAACTTAAATATATAACTGCGAACGTACGTCATTTATGCAATCACTCAACATTCGAAAAGGGAAACGAGTGTAAACATCGGTAAACAGGAACAAAACTCACACTTGCGCACCATTTTATGTCAGGGCAAGATAGATCGACCTTATTTCCCAAAAGCGAAAGAGGTGGGTTTGAACGAACTATTGAACTTAGATGGCTTTGCTCTTGCTAACAGTTACCTGACACTATTTCTATTGCGATTAACGTATAAAAATCTTGACAACATAAGTGATGGCAAAATAAATTTTCTCTCTTCTTTAGATAATTTATTTTGTTTTTACATTTTCCTTTTCCGATCACTATTGACATTAAGATGATTTCCTTTAGTCGCCAACACATGGAGCTACACGGTGGGGGTGTATGAAAACATATTTTTTTAATGGACTGATTTAATATCATTTCCTCTCAAAACATTGTCTCACCTTTAAACCCCCTTCCGTTGTGACTATCGAGTCTTTTAACAGCCTCCTTTCACCTTCATGTCACTTGAGGTGTGCTACACTTCAGTCGACTTTTTGCCTATGATTTTATGTATATACACAGATCAGCGTAAGTAACTGGTGAGATGTTTTAACTGAATGTATTTCGGCGTGCCACACTGATGCAATGTGTGCTGGGTTATAATGGTACAACTTGTACACCAGCCATTTTGTCACTAGAAAACACCTGCGCATGGTATGTATTTTAAGGCGCGTTGTATATTAAACTCTATCGCGCCAATGCTTACCATTTCATTTGTTTGGATGACTGTTTGAGAAAGACCTATAAACATCATTCCTTAGGTTTACAATTATACATGCCTAGTATATTATGCCTAGTGATATAAGTCTTTTTGCCACTTAGTTTCTCCAAAATGTTATAAAATTGAAAACCCGTTTCTGTGTTTTTTGCAATATTATGCATAGTATCCCAGTAAAAAAGCTAGGGAGTCATTATACATGTATTTCATCTCAAATCATTACGCTTAAAACAGACACCAACATTTTATTCTCAGTTTGAAACACTGCCAACAACAAGATGTAAACAGTTTTCCTAACATTAAGAATTTAACAACTCATATAAAAGTGTAAACTAATGATACATAAGTCATTTGTTTCTTTGATCATTTTAAGATATTCCAAAAAATTGAAAACCCGTTTCTGTGTTCAAAATATATGCATTATACTAAATGAAACAAGCCGGCTGGAAGATCTTGATGGGAAGAAAATAAGAGCCATTTTATTTCATTTCAAATAATTATACTGAAAGCAGACACCGACATGATTTCGTTCTCAGTGTGAAAGAAGCCGGCTGGAAGATCTTGATGGGAAAAAAATAAGAGCCATTAGTTTCATCTAAGATTAAGAATTACACAACTCCTATATAAGTGTAAACTAATGATACATAAATCATTTGTTTTGTTGATCATTTTAAGATATTCCAAAAATTGAAAACCTGTTCTATGTTCAAAATATATGTATTATAAAAAATGAAACAAGCCGGCTGGAAGATCTTGATGGGAAGAAAATAGGAGCCATGTTATTTCATCTCAAATAATTATACTGAAAACAGACACCGACATTTCGTTCTCCGTGTGACTGACAAGCCGGCTGGAGAATCTTGATGGGAAGAAAATGAGTCATTAGTTTCATCTAAGATTAAGAATTACACAACTCATATATAAGTGTAAACTAATGATACATAAACCATTTTTTTCTTTGATCATTTTAAGATATTCCTAAAATTGAAAACCCGTTTCTGCGTTCAAAATATATGCATTATCCTAAATGAAACAAGCCAGCTGGAAGATCTTGATCGGAAAATAAGAGCCATTTTATTTCATCTCAAATAATTATACTGAAAACAGACACCGACATTTCGTTCTCAGTGTGACTGACAAGCTGGCTGGAGGATCTTGATGGGAAGAAAATAAGAGCCATTAGTTTCATCTAAGATTAAGAATTACACAACTCATATATAAGTGTAAACTAATGATACATAAACCATTTGTTTCTTTGATCATTTTAAGATATTCCTAAAATTGAAAACCCGTTTCTGTGTTCAAAATATATGCATTATCCTAAATGAAACAAGCCAGCTGGAAGATCTTGATCGGAAAATAAGAGCCATTTTATTTCATCTCAAATAATTATACTGAAAACAGACACCGACATTTCGTTCTCAGTGTGACTGACAAGCCGGCTGGAGGATCTTGATGGGAAGAAAATAAGAGCCATTAGTTTTATCTAAGATTAAGAATTACACAACTCATATATAAGTGTAAACTAATGATACATAAACCATTTGTTTCTTTGATCATTTTAAGATATTCCTAAAATTGAAAACCCGTTTCTGCGTTCAAAATATATGCATTGTCCTAAATGAAACAAGCCAGCTGGAAGATCTTGATCGGAAAATAAGAGCCATTTTATTTCATTCAAATAATTATACTGAAAGCAGACACCGACATGATTTCGTTCTCAGTGTGAAAGAAGCCGGCTGGAAGATCTTGATGGGAAAAAAATAAGAGCCATTAGTTTCATCTAAGATTAAGAATTACACAACTCCTATATAAGTGTAAACTAATGATACATAAATTATTTGTTTTGTTGATCATTTTAAGATATTCCAAAAATTGAAAACCTGTTCTGTGTTCAAAATATATGTATTATTCTAAATGAAACAAGCCGGCTGGAGGATCTTGATGGGAAGAAAATAAGAGCCATTAGTTTTATCTAAGATTAAGAATTACACAACTCATATATAAGTGTAAACTAATGATACATAAACCATTTGTTTCTTTGATCATTTTAAGATATTCCTAAAATTGAAAACCCGTTTCTGCGTTCAAAATATATGCATTATCCTAAATGAAACAAGCCAGCTGGAAGATCTTGATCGGAAAATAAGAGCCATTTTATTTCATCACAAATAATTATACTGAAAACAGACACCGACATTTCGTTCTCAGTGTGACTGACAAAAGGCTGGAGGATCTTGATGGGAAGAAAATAAGAGCCATTAGTTTCATCTAAAATAATTATTACTTGTATAGTTATTACAGTGATAAATCACCTGTATATTTATTATTGTGACGAATTACAATAAACTAAAATCAACTAAACTAAAACAGACACTGGCATTTCGCTCTCAGTGTGAAACCTGGTACAAAATTAGAGATTGGTAGCGCTATCCACCGGATAAACCACTATCCAGACGATAGGCATTAGCTATATAGCAAAACCAATGGTGTTATCCACTGGATAGTGATTTATCCGGTGGATAGCGCTATCCACCTTTTGAACAACTGGGGCCTGACATGTTTATTCAAATGTACGCTTTGTAATCCCAGGCAATAGGTAACGTTTTGTTTGATAGGTATTTAAGTTATTGGAGTTTTGTGTTTGGAGCTTGAAAATTAATGTAGAGTCGATGCTGAAAAGAGTCTTAGATTGACCTTTTATTCAAGCGTCCGGCTTTATTTACATTTTTACCGAATCTCGCCATCACGCGCTACAAAGAATCGAATCTGCACGCATTCGTACGGACTATTGTCTCCTTTGACTATACACATTTCAATTATTTTCCCCAATACCGCGTTGTATGTAGTGTGGTTGTATTGTTGTATGTAGTGCGTCTCAAAAATACTAATACTAAAATACTAAAACAAACAATATTTCAGTTTTCCTCAGGAAGTTGACGAAACTAAGTCACATGCCAAATGAACTCCACAGAAGCCACACCTAACAGCAGCACCACTGCAAGTGCATCATCTGGTATAAACAGAGATGCTATCATTTTAACATCCATCCTGATTTTCGTCCTTGGGCTGACTGGAAATGGGTTAATTGTCCACGGATATCTCCGTTTTCGCCAGCTTCGAACACTCACGAACTACTTCGTTCTCAATCTAGCCATAACTGATCTACTCTTAATTGCGGGTCTCGCTTCTTGGATCATCAAAGATCTTCTTGGAAATCCGAGTGATAGAGTTCTGGCAGCGTTTATGGTGAACATTGATCTCCTGTGTTTCTCGGCATCGATGCTTAACATGACGGCTGTGAGCGTTGATAGGTACTGTGCAGTGACACGCCCATTCAGATACGAACAGCTTATCACGAGATCTCGTGCTAGAAAAGCTACCGTCCTTATTTGGGCATATTCCTTGATAATGTTTGGAATCGGCGTGTCTAGTTTTTTCTTGGATAAACAGGAGTTCTCCGACAAAATATTCATGACAACTCTGACTATCATCAGCTTTGTGATCCCGGCATTCATTATGATCTTCGCACATGTGAGCATTTTCAGAATTGCTTGGATTACCAAGAGAAGGTCACGTGACATCATTGAGCTATCGAGTGGACGGAGTAAAGAGATTGCTAAGAGACTCAAGCTTTCATTGAACACACTGATCATCTTAGTACCCATGGTAACGGCCTGGGGCATTTTCTACACGATAACAATCCTGGAGGTCCACTGTTTGACTTGCTACAACATTTCTCCAGCATTCTCCGTCACAGTTGGACTTTTGCCTCATGTTGCGGCGGCGATTGATCCAATAGTTTACATCCTTGTTAATAGAGACCTGCGCCTAAAACTGTGCAGGTTTCGTTAAAGCCGAGTAAGAGGATATAAGTGTGTCTCATGCGCGGCAAACTTTATAAAAAAACAACTACAACAACAACAACAACTACAACGAAATGATAACTTGCTCATGATTGTCATGTACGAAATGTCGCAGACTGATTTTCCAAAAAAAATAATAACTTTTAAAAGACCTTGAGACTCATTATTTTAGCATAAGGCAACCAGAGAGTGCCATCCGACAGTAGTAAGTAATGTATAAATATAACTTTAGGTGAGTTCCACACTGCAAAATCTAGAATAGTGCTCAACAATAACGGAGCGGTAATAACAAAGGGTTTCTACTCATTAATTACAATATACTCAACAAAATATACAGTTTCTGATTGGTCAATGGCGAATGCATAAATAGTTTATAGAGTGCAAATTAGGTTATAAAGTGCAATACGAAAATTCCGCGAAAGCGGAAGTTGAAAGTCGCGCGCTGTGTACCGTGACGGCCTCACCAAAATTTTGTTGAGAATATTATAAACAAGAAATCGTATGAACTACTCGTGTATTTCGTGATTTATGGGCACTCGTGACTCGTGCCCATAAATTACGAAATGCACGAGTAGTTCATACGATTTCCTATACGTATCGTTTCATATGGACTTTAATACAGAACTGTTTTGTGGACCAAACATTTGAAGTGTTGATCCTGTCATCAGTTAAATTCCATACACACTAAAGTTTCGTTAGAGTTTATATACATCAGCAATATGATCTTCACCGAAACCGTTACAATATTCAAACGTAAAAAAACAATAGGGATATACGTTAGGAGGAACTTACGCTTGTACCTGCAAGTTGATATAAGCTCGCTACGCTTGTTAAGGGCTGGTTTCCACTTGCGACGCAATCGGAAGCGGAGTCGGAGTCGTAAGGAGCCTTACCTTCCAGTGGAAATAAAAAAAACGGAGTCGCAGTCGCAATTGGAAGCGCGACGGAATCGGAGTCGGATGGATCAGAAGGTTTCCTTTTTCTTCCGATTACGCTTCTGCTTCCGTCGATTCCGCTTACGATTCCGCTTACGTCGCTTACGTCGCTAGTACTAGTGGGAACCAAGCTTAAGTGTTGCCATGTCCGGTTTAAATAGAATATAGAATTTCTCGGTATTACATGCACAGGTTACATCGTTTGGTAAAATTGCTATAGTTTAGCCTTGGCTAGGATTTCCAGGAGATCGCAAAGTCTTTGTTTTCGTCTTTTAGCTGCCATATGTGTTTGCTTAGTTCTGTGTTTTTTCTTTTACTCTCATGAATGAAGGAGATTTGGTGATTTCGCCATCTTGTCTTAAACTCAGTTATGGTGAGACCGACGTATTTTTCTGAGTTTTCTGCAGTTGTTATGGTGGCTTCGTACACTACCTCTTTGAGTAAGCATTCTCCTTTTAAAGTACATTTGTTTGGCTCTCTGCAGTTGCAGGGTCTGGGGGGTGTTTCCTCTTCAGATTGCATGTTCTGTCTTAGGATGGTTTTGCAGTTGTGTCCATCGACGATCTGTTTTATGTTAGGTGAACAACTTTAAAATCATCTTAAAATTATTTTTGTTAAAACGCTTTCAATTTACGGTGAGGTGGGTAGCATTTCTCGATCAAATTTAGAAATTCTCTCTCTATGTTAATTTCCACATTTCTACTAAATGGTGGGTTGAACCGTATTATGTTCCCCTGCCAGTACTGTTTCGGCCTTCTTTATATAATTGTATACCTGGATTTTTGAAAACGTGATCAACGAAACATTACGCAATTTCATTACAACTAGCCTAAACAAGGGTTTTTAAGACCCCGATCGGTCCGAAAATTACAGAGAAAAGAGAGAAGAGGGAAAGGGAGCGTGAGCGAGAGAAAAAAAAAAACAAAAGACTAGCAACACAGTCTTTAGTTTTTATATTGTGGGTTTTAGAGATAGTTTTTGAACGGCAAAACAAAATAATAATAATAATAATAATAATAATAATAATAATCATAATAATCATAATAATAATAATAATAATAATAAATAATAATAATAAGGCCAAGAACGCTCACAAACGCTTACTTAGGGCGATATCGTTTTCAAAAATCCAGGTATATATAAATTATTGAACTTGATTTGAATGTATTTCAGAGAGCGCTCAACTCTTAGACAATTATAATAAACTGGTTAAAGACTTCAGAGGTAGTTCATCGTCTTACTACAGCTCTGTTTCGTATGGCCAAAAGGTGACTGCGGAATGCGGTTGCTATGAGATATTTAAACAGCGTTATTTTATCATATAAATCATGTGATTGCTATTTATAATTTGTGAGATTGTGTTACTTTATTGTAAAGTTCTTGAGGAGGTATCTGTTTCTGTGGGCGCTTGAACTTGCTAACTCATTTCGCTTGTTTAGACTGCAGAGATCCTTTTTACAGATGATTATGATTTTTTTTCAAAAAGACAAATTACATTTCTCAGTAATGTTTTTGTAAGGTTTGCATTGTTTGATGATTTTCCACTTTAGGTTGAAAGGTTTGTTGTTGACTTTGAGTGTCCATATGTCCTTTAATAATTCAGTTTCGTGTCTCTTGTTTTGATGTCGGAAGGACGATGTGTGGTCAGATGTCTTACCACTAGACTACTGTGCCAACGCCGCAATTCAACGTGAAATTGAAAGCATCTAACTATATGTGGCAGGCACGAAAAGACTCACATTTTCTGCAGTTAGGATTGCGTCACTTAGCCCAATTGATCAGCCAGCAATTCACAGTATATTTCCCTAAACATATGATAAGTAGTATGAACTTGGGCTGGGAAATAATATCTTTGGATGGCCAACTTATTCTTCACAGTCATTTCTGACAAATATTAATTAATTAGTATATATGGGGAAGTGACGCGATCCTAACTGCAGATCGGGCTGATAGGGTTCATAAAAACCCAAGTTTGGGCTAGTTGTAGTGACATTGCTGTAATTTTCCTTGACCACCTTTTCAAACATTCAGGTATAATTTCAAGCAAACGCTATCAACTCCCACCCCCATCTCTCTTGTCTCTTTTCCCGGCGTCTGATAGTTAATTGTTCGTTGTATTCAGAAGAACCACTTCTTTACAGGACAGGGAGCAGCTCAAGTATAAACCCTTTTAGGAGTACCCTAATCATTTAATTCATGAAAAGAATCCAAATCATTCGACTTTGCAAAATAGTGCTCGTGCAAAAAAGGAAACTGTACTAAAGGAAAGCACTAATGAAAAGCTTTTATTTGTATGGTCACGCTGTAGGATTTCATGGACAGACTCATAAGTAAGAACCACCTTGTGCAACATAATAAACAACACCTCATGCATGGAAGCACTACCTAATGAGCTTTTAATTTGAGTGGTCACATTTTAGAATTTCATCCACGAACTAAAACGTTAGAACCACCTTGTATAGCATAATAAACAGTACCCCAAGAACGCACTGCTCAATAGCTTTCATTTGAATGGTCAAGCATCCCCGGCACTGCTACGGCTACGTAAACTCGGGTTCCTTTCGAAATACGGTCAATTCCGACAAGTTTCCAAGTTAAATGTAGGCTCAACGTATAAATTAGCTGTCGATTCGCTATAAAATCGTTAGATAAAGCTGGTATCAAAGAGATCTGGCATTTTTACCATTTATTATGTAGCCACTTTCCTCGATACTTTGTATCACTGAAACGGGACGCTTCAAGGATTTGGAAAGAATGCAAATTTGGCAAGTGTTTACTGCATTTTTCAGTAAGATCCATTTCTGATGGTAAATTTCAGATTCTTCGTAATTTATTTTATATCCACATTGTGACCGTCATTTTTCGCAATATTGTCGCCTGAATCATCGCTGAAATAACTTCAAAACCTTGTTAAACAAGGATGAGACACGCAGCGTATTATTCCAAGATAGTTTCTCATGAAATATTTTTGTAAGTACTACACATTAACGTATAGATTCCACATGTTATTCGATTTCTGTATAAACAACCTTTTGCTAGAAACACAAAATACTTCAACATCCTGGAAGTACAAATATTAAATATTGAGAGCAATACAAAAATTGCAACAGATCCGGAAATCTTAGCAGAAAAAAATAGGACCAGAATAGGTCACCACTACTCGTCCAACGAATATGAAAATACCTTTTTCCCCGAAGTTAATGATACTAAGCTAAGTCACGACCAGTAAATGTTATGTGAAGGTCTCCTAACATTAGCTAAGTGCTTACAGAGTCTTATAACAACGAAAGCGAGTAAGTCTTTCAAACGCCCATCTGGTATAACTCTTTTATACGTATTAACAATAAACCTTTTTAATACATTAGGTGGTTTTTGTCAGATGTCCGTACTGTCTACCACCTTCTTGATACACAAGGTTTCAAAATAATTCTTAGCTTTTGATACATTCAAGAAAAAATATTCTATGAAAACCAACTCCTTTCCAATATTATAGTGATGTTTGTGCAATTCTGAGCTGAAAAATGTCCGTGTTCGCAACCTATAAAATACTCGTTAAACGAATAGCTTCACTTCCACTTAAATGCCAAAACAAATGGCTCTCGGACTCTAAAAAATATGGTTTTGACAAAATAGATTGGTGTAAGTCACATAATTTGGCCATTCGCTGTACTCGGGGAACCAAATTACAAACCTTCCAATATAAATTCCTCCACAGAAGAATAGCCACCAATAGTTTTTTTTTTTTTTTTTTTTTTTTGTTTTTTGTTTTGTTTTGTTTAAAATTGGTATTACACAAAGTGAAGGGTACAAATAAATGTTGAGCCACGTAGCACTGGTGATACAAACAAGGAATCCGAGAATTAACTGTGCGTGTAAATTTTAGTGCGAGGTCAAATATTTTTTTTCCTTTCCCTCGTGGTTTTATGGGTTGACTTTAGCACTATAATTTACACACATAGTTAATTCTCTGATTCCTTGTTTGTATCACCAGTGCTACGTGGCTCAACATTTATTTGTACCCTTTACACTCTCATTGCCACGATTTACCACCTTATCACCCACTGTCTGCTCCCGTACGACCTCGTGGCTCAAGCGCGGTAGAGCGACGGAAGATCTGATCCGCAGGTCGTGTTTTTGTATCCCACCCACAATGATAGAGGGTGCTCGTCGGAAATTTCGAAAAACACCCTACAAGGTACCAGAATCTTGTGTGATGGGCGTGGCTCAAAATAATTTTTACCCCCAACAGGTACCAATTCGAAAACAACACATATCATATTCTGTCATATTTTTTCGGTTCATACCCTAAAAGGTACCGCGATAATTTTAACGGTAGTCATATTTTAGTATCCTAAGCGGGACCAATCTACAAATTTTGACCCTTAAAAGGTACAACGAGCACCCCGTCATTTTTATATGGGAGTTCCCCCCCCCCCCCCCCCCCCCCCGGTGCAGCCTTTGCCATGACATCTGCAAATGGATGGTTAGATCTTCACTTGGCTCGGATGACCAGGTAGAAATGACGGTCCCGTCTCCGTTGGGAACGTAAAGACCCACTGAGGCGTAACAAAACCCTGGCTGTGACCACCCTCCGTGCCATACATTGTTCATGGGTGGGGTTAGGAGAATAGACCGATAGCGGCTGCATGAGGCGCCTTCGTAAGCTGACGTCCGATGTCATTCTCATAAGTGTATGTAAATAGCCTTGAGACATGCGATATGTGAGCTATATGAGTCTCTTCCTTTTTTTTTGGTAATTATTTCCATTGAATTAAAATGAAATGTTTTATGCTCAGTAAAAGCAACAACTTCAACACAAACACTGATAAAGGGGATATCTTCGAAACGTCTGATTGTTTTTGGTGCATTTTTTCAGCACTCGTAACAAACAATTTGCATTATTTATCATTTAACGTGAGTTCTACGCAGCAAAAACACTTTTTTTTTTGCTAAAACATTCTCACTACTTGTTTTGATGAAGCCATGTTTTTAAAGAACAAAGTTATTTTTTGTTATGCTTTATTAATTTCTTTAACTTGGTGTTCGTTTGAGGCGCCATATAAACTAAATAAAATACTTGCAAATCGCAGTTTATCACAGAGCAGTGGCGCTTACAGCAGGATATGAAAATAGCCTTCTATCGGCGATTTTTGACCAATTTTGAAAATGCGAAATTTAAATGTCATACAGTACTTTATAAACACAAATCGTGCATTAGAAAAGAAGAGATTTATGTGGTGGCCCGGGACATGAATGAAATTAATCGACTGCCGTATGCTAGGGTCTCTCGTAAAGTAGTGGAACATTAACTCTGGATCGATTAACCCTCGCCTCGGACGTACACGCAAACTTATACCCCCACCGAGGTACAAGGGGGGAGCTGAGAGCTGATGGGTGGTTGCAACTCCTCCCCTGTTTTTTTTTTTTTGTTTTTTTTTTTTGTTTTTGTTCTTTTTTTTGGCGGTGTTACAATGTATCGGAAATATTTTACCTCTAATAGATAGTCTGTGATGTGTTTTACAATATAAGATAAAAATTACGAGTATTTTCATGGAAATAAAGAACTTCGAAAATACCATAATACTCTTTAAAGTGCAGGTTTGTGTGGTGTTTGATGTAAGCCTGGTTTTTCCAATTTCTTTTGTTTTCAGCATGCAGGAACTGCACTTGCTATGCTTCAACTTTTTGGTAATTTGCATACGGTGCACATTTGTATGCGAACACACAATGCTACGCCCTAGCGTTCCCACATATACGTTTACGTTTCACAAGGACGTTTTACAGTACGACGCGCCTTACCGTGAGCACCCGACAAACGTTTTTGCAAGATAGCCAACCAGAGAGCGCGAATTCAATAGGCCACTTCGAGAATACCATAATACTCTTTAAAGTGCAGGTTTGGATGGTGTTTGATGTAAGCCTGATTTTTCCAATTTCATTTGTTTTCAGCACGAACTGCACGTGCTATTCTTCAACCTCTTGCTTCACCATGTCATATTTGACACCCTTATTTGCATACGGTGCACATTTGTATACGAACACACAATGTTACGTCCTAGCGTTCCTACATATCCTCTGATTTTTTTTTTCCTTTTTTTTTTAACAGCTTTTATTCATTGGCCTTTTATTCATTGGTCATTGTGCCATTCTAACAAATTAAGGAGACTTGAAGAATTACATCCCGGTGAGGCTGCGCTTGCACATACAAGATTATTATGGTATTTTTCGAAATGGGCTATCGACGGGCACGCCTCCTTTCAAAGTTGGGTAGAGTATAGATTCCATAGCTCAGAAGGAGGTTCGGACACGTTATTGAGACTTATGTAACGGAGTAACTGGTTAGCTTTCAGTTGAAGTTTATATAGTTAAATTTTAGCCAAAACAACCCGAGAAGCTAGGTGGTACTGTTGTACGGTAGGCTATGTAAGTCTAAGCCTAGCTGAGCTCACAGGTTCAATCCTGTGTGGGGATTTTAGATTTTCCTTTTTACACTTAAAAAATTATTGATAATAAAATTCTAAGTGTCGGCATTACGTTATATAATTCTCAATAACTATCCGACCTCCTTCTGAGCTATAGAAGGTAGACTCTACCTCAAACTTGAGCATGATCAAATGTCGTCGTGTCGCTTCGTGTTCATCACATGTGTGTAAAGTCAGTTACAAAATACGAAGATTTAATTCACTTTATTCCTTCACACGTATCCGCAGTTACGAAAATAATTATAAGAATTAGCTGGTGATAACATGGAAACTTGTACATGTAAACAAGTTTGTTGCCGGTTATTTACGGTAAGGTGCGTCGCACTGTTGTAAAATATCTGTCTAGCTAGCCCAATATATGTCGACTTGGGCAAAAAATATATCCCTGAGATTTGCCTTATTTTTGTTGAACATCACCTAAACCTCGGACATACAAGAGGCGGGAGGGGGTTGCACCCTCCCCCCCCCCCCCCCCCCCCTTGTAACACTTTGGGGGTATAAGTTTTCGTGTACGTCCGAGGTTAAAGCCATCCCAATATAATGTTCTTGTTTTTCCCTAGATGCCCGAATTGCACAATATTTTGGGAAACGATTCAACCCCCGACAATGAGAAATTCTTTTTTTTCTATTCAAAGAAAAAAAAATAGCATATAATTCGTTGTCTTTATACTGCCTTTTAGTAGCCTAATGTTTGATGTTAACTTAAATATATAACTGCGAACGTACGTCATTTATGCAATCACTCAACATTCGAAAAGGGAAACGAGTGTAAACATCGGTAAACAGGAACAAAACTCACACTTGCGCACCATTTTATGTCAGGGCAAGATAGATCGACCTTATTTCCCAAAAGCGAAAGAGGTGGGTTTGAACGAACTATTGAACTTAGATGGCTTTGCTCTTGCTAACAGTTACCTGACACTATTTCTATTGCGATTAACGTATAAAAATCTTGACAACATAAGTGATGGCAAAATAAATTTTCTCTCTTCTTTAGATAATTTATTTTGTTTTTACATTTTCCTTTTCCGATCACTATTGACATTAAGATGATTTCCTTTAGTCGCCAACACATGGAGCTACACGGTGGGGGTGTATGAAAACATATTTTTTTAATGGACTGATTTAATATCATTTCCTCTCAAAACATTGTCTCACCTTTAAACCCCCTTCCGTTGTGACTATCGAGTCTTTTAACAGCCTCCTTTCACCTTCATGTCACTTGAGGTGTGCTACACTTCAGTCGACTTTTTGCCTATGATTTTATGTATATACACAGATCAGCGTAAGTAACTGGTGAGATGTTTTAACTGAATGTATTTCGGCGTGCCACACTGATGCAATGTGTGCTGGGTTATAATGGTACAACTTGTACACCAGCCATTTTGTCACTAGAAAACACCTGCGCATGGTATGTATTTTAAGGCGCGTTGTATATTAAACTCTATCGCGCCAATGCTTACCATTTCATTTGTTTGGATGACTGTTTGAGAAAGACCTATAAACATCATTCCTTAGGTTTACAATTATACATGCCTAGTATATTATGCCTAGTGATATAAGTCTTTTTGCCACTTAGTTTCTCCAAAATGTTATAAAATTGAAAACCCGTTTCTGTGTTTTTTGCAATATTATGCATAGTATCCCAGTAAAAAAGCTAGGGAGTCATTATACATGTATTTCATCTCAAATCATTACGCTTAAAACAGACACCAACATTTTATTCTCAGTTTGAAACACTGCCAACAACAAGATGTAAACAGTTTTCCTAACATTAAGAATTTAACAACTCATATAAAAGTGTAAACTAATGATACATAAGTCTGGAAGATCTTGATGGGAAGAAAATAAGAGCCATTTTATTTCATTTCAAATAATTATACTGAAAGCAGACACCGACATGATTTCGTTCTCAGTGTGAAAGAAGCCGGCTGGAAGATCTTGATGGGAAAAAAATAAGAGCCATTAGTTTCATCTAAGATTAAGAATTACACAACTCCTATATAAGTGTAAACTAATGATACATAAATCATTTGTTTTGTTGATCATTTTAAGATATTCCAAAAATTGAAAACCTGTTCTATGTTCAAAATATATGTATTATAAAAAATGAAACAAGCCGGCTGGAAGATCTTGATGGGAAGAAAATAGGAGCCATGTTATTTCATCTCAAATAATTATACTGAAAACAGACACCGACATTTCGTTCTCCGTGTGACTGACAAGCCGGCTGGAGAATCTTGATGGGAAGAAAATGAGTCATTAGTTTCATCTAAGATTAAGAATTACACAACTCATATATAAGTGTAAACTAATGATACATAAACCATTTTTTTCTTTGATCATTTTAAGATATTCCTAAAATTGAAAACCCGTTTCTGCGTTCAAAATATATGCATTATCCTAAATGAAACAAGCCAGCTGGAAGATCTTGATCGGAAAATAAGAGCCATTTTATTTCATCTCAAATAATTATACTGAAAACAGACACCGACATTTCGTTCTCAGTGTGACTGACAAGCTGGCTGGAGGATCTTGATGGGAAGAAAATAAGAGCCATTAGTTTCATCTAAGATTAAGAATTACACAACTCATATATAAGTGTAAACTAATGATACATAAACCATTTGTTTCTTTGATCATTTTAAGATATTCCTAAAATTGAAAACCCGTTTCTGTGTTCAAAATATATGCATTATCCTAAATGAAACAAGCCAGCTGGAAGATCTTGATCGGAAAATAAGAGCCATTTTATTTCATCTCAAATAATTATACTGAAAACAGACACCGACATTTCGTTCTCAGTGTGACTGACAAGCCGGCTGGAGGATCTTGATGGGAAGAAAATAAGAGCCATTAGTTTTATCTAAGATTAAGAATTACACAACTCATATATAAGTGTAAACTAATGATACATAAACCATTTGTTTCTTTGATCATTTTAAGATATTCCTAAAATTGAAAACCCGTTTCTGCGTTCAAAATATATGCATTGTCCTAAATGAAACAAGCCAGCTGGAAGATCTTGATCGGAAAATAAGAGCCATTTTATTTCATTCAAATAATTATACTGAAAGCAGACACCGACATGATTTCGTTCTCAGTGTGAAAGAAGCCGGCTGGAAGATCTTGATGGGAAAAAAATAAGAGCCATTAGTTTCATCTAAGATTAAGAATTACACAACTCCTATATAAGTGTAAACTAATGATACATAAATTATTTGTTTTGTTGATCATTTTAAGATATTCCAAAAATTGAAAACCTGTTCTGTGTTCAAAATATATGTATTATTCTAAATGAAACAAGCCGGCTGGAGGATCTTGATGGGAAGAAAATAAGAGCCATTAGTTTTATCTAAGATTAAGAATTACACAACTCATATATAAGTGTAAACTAATGATACATAAACCATTTGTTTCTTTGATCATTTTAAGATATTCCTAAAATTGAAAACCCGTTTCTGCGTTCAAAATATATGCATTATCCTAAATGAAACAAGCCAGCTGGAAGATCTTGATCGGAAAATAAGAGCCATTTTATTTCATCACAAATAATTATACTGAAAACAGACACCGACATTTCGTTCTCAGTGTGACTGACAAAAGGCTGGAGGATCTTGATGGGAAGAAAATAAGAGCCATTAGTTTCATCTAAAATAATTATTACTTGTATAGTTATTACAGTGATAAATCACCTGTATATTTATTATTGTGACGAATTACAATAAACTAAAATCAACTAAACTAAAACAGACACTGGCATTTCGCTCTCAGTGTGAAACCTGGTACAAAATTAGAGATTGGTAGCGCTATCCACCGGATAAACCACTATCCAGACGATAGGCATTAGCTATATAGCAAAACCAATGGTGTTATCCACTGGATAGTGATTTATCCGGTGGATAGCGCTATCCACCTTTTGAACAACTGGGGCCTGACATGTTTATTCAAATGTACGCTTTGTAATCCCAGGCAATAGGTAACGTTTTGTTTGATAGGTATTTAAGTTATTGGAGTTTTGTGTTTGGAGCTTGAAAATTAATGTAGAGTCGATGCTGAAAAGAGTCTTAGATTGACCTTTTATTCAAGCGTCCGGCTTTATTTACATTTTTACCGAATCTCGCCATCACGCGCTACAAAGAATCGAATCTGCACGCATTCGTACGGACTATTGTCTCCTTTGACTATACACATTTCAATTATTTTCCCCAATACCGCGTTGTATGTAGTGTGGTTGTATTGTTGTATGTAGTGCGTCTCAAAAATACTAATACTAAAATACTAAAACAAACAATATTTCAGTTTTCCTCAGGAAGTTGACGAAACTAAGTCACATGCCAAATGAACTCCACAGAAGCCACACCTAACAGCAGCACCACTGCAAGTGCATCATCTGGTATAAACAGAGATGCTATCATTTTAACATCCATCCTGATTTTCGTCCTTGGGCTGACTGGAAATGGGTTAATTGTCCACGGATATCTCCGTTTTCGCCAGCTTCGAACACTCACGAACTACTTCGTTCTCAATCTAGCCATAACTGATCTACTCTTAATTGCGGGTCTCGCTTCTTGGATCATCAAAGATCTTCTTGGAAATCCGAGTGATAGAGTTCTGGCAGCGTTTATGGTGAACATTGATCTCCTGTGTTTCTCGGCATCGATGCTTAACATGACGGCTGTGAGCGTTGATAGGTACTGTGCAGTGACACGCCCATTCAGATACGAACAGCTTATCACGAGATCTCGTGCTAGAAAAGCTACCGTCCTTATTTGGGCATATTCCTTGATAATGTTTGGAATCGGCGTGTCTAGTTTTTTCTTGGATAAACAGGAGTTCTCCGACAAAATATTCATGACAACTCTGACTATCATCAGCTTTGTGATCCCGGCATTCATTATGATCTTCGCACATGTGAGCATTTTCAGAATTGCTTGGATTACCAAGAGAAGGTCACGTGACATCATTGAGCTATCGAGTGGACGGAGTAAAGAGATTGCTAAGAGACTCAAGCTTTCATTGAACACACTGATCATCTTAGTACCCATGGTAACGGCCTGGGGCATTTTCTACACGATAACAATCCTGGAGGTCCACTGTTTGACTTGCTACAACATTTCTCCAGCATTCTCCGTCACAGTTGGACTTTTGCCTCATGTTGCGGCGGCGATTGATCCAATAGTTTACATCCTTGTTAATAGAGACCTGCGCCTAAAACTGTGCAGGTTTCGTTAAAGCCGAGTAAGAGGATATAAGTGTGTCTCATGCGCGGCAAACTTTATAAAAAAACAACTACAACAACAACAACAACTACAACGAAATGATAACTTGCTCATGATTGTCATGTACGAAATGTCGCAGACTGATTTTCCAAAAAAAATAATAACTTTTAAAAGACCTTGAGACTCATTATTTTAGCATAAGGCAACCAGAGAGTGCCATCCGACAGTAGTAAGTAATGTATAAATATAACTTTAGGTGAGTTCCACACTGCAAAATCTAGAATAGTGCTCAACAATAACGGAGCGGTAATAACAAAGGGTTTCTACTCATTAATTACAATATACTCAACAAAATATACAGTTTCTGATTGGTCAATGGCGAATGCATAAATAGTTTATAGAGTGCAAATTAGGTTATAAAGTGCAATACGAAAATTCCGCGAAAGCGGAAGTTGAAAGTCGCGCGCTGTGTACCGTGACGGCCTCACCAAAATTTTGTTGAGAATATTATAAACAAGAAATCGTATGAACTACTCGTGTATTTCGTGATTTATGGGCACTCGTGACTCGTGCCCATAAATTACGAAATGCACGAGTAGTTCATACGATTTCCTATACGTATCGTTTCATATGGACTTTAATACAGAACTGTTTTGTGGACCAAACATTTGAAGTGTTGATCCTGTCATCAGTTAAATTCCATACACACTAAAGTTTCGTTAGAGTTTATATACATCAGCAATATGATCTTCACCGAAACCGTTACAATATTCAAACGTAAAAAAACAATAGGGATATACGTTAGGAGGAACTTACGCTTGTACCTGCAAGTTGATATAAGCTCGCTACGCTTGTTAAGGGCTGGTTTCCACTTGCGACGCAATCGGAAGCGGAGTCGGAGTCGTAAGGAGCCTTACCTTCCAGTGGAAATAAAAAAAACGGAGTCGCAGTCGCAATTGGAAGCGCGACGGAATCGGAGTCGGATGGATCAGAAGGTTTCCTTTTTCTTCCGATTACGCTTCTGCTTCCGTCGATTCCGCTTACGATTCCGCTTACGTCGCTTACGTCGCTAGTACTAGTGGGAACCAAGCTTAAGTGTTGCCATGTCCGGTTTAAATAGAATATAGAATTTCTCGGTATTACATGCACAGGTTACATCGTTTGGTAAAATTGCTATAGTTTAGCCTTGGCTAGGATTTCCAGGAGATCGCAAAGTCTTTGTTTTCGTCTTTTAGCTGCCATATGTGTTTGCTTAGTTCTGTGTTTTTTCTTTTACTCTCATGAATGAAGGAGATTTGGTGATTTCGCCATCTTGTCTTAAACTCAGTTATGGTGAGACCGACGTATTTTTCTGAGTTTTCTGCAGTTGTTATGGTGGCTTCGTACACTACCTCTTTGAGTAAGCATTCTCCTTTTAAAGTACATTTGTTTGGCTCTCTGCAGTTGCAGGGTCTGGGGGGTGTTTCCTCTTCAGATTGCATGTTCTGTCTTAGGATGGTTTTGCAGTTGTGTCCATCGACGATCTGTTTTATGTTAGGTGAACAACTTTAAAATCATCTTAAAATTATTTTTGTTAAAACGCTTTCAATTTACGGTGAGGTGGGTAGCATTTCTCGATCAAATTTAGAAATTCTCTCTCTATGTTAATTTCCACATTTCTACTAAATGGTGGGTTGAACCGTATTATGTTCCCCTGCCAGTACTGTTTCGGCCTTCTTTATATAATTGTATACCTGGATTTTTGAAAACGTGATCAACGAAACATTACGCAATTTCATTACAACTAGCCTAAACAAGGGTTTTTAAGACCCCGATCGGTCCGAAAATTACAGAGAAAAGAGAGAAGAGGGAAAGGGAGCGTGAGCGAGAGAAAAAAAAAAACAAAAGACTAGCAACACAGTCTTTAGTTTTTATATTGTGGGTTTTAGAGATAGTTTTTGAACGGCAAAACAAAATAATAATAATAATAATAATAATAATAATAATAATAATAATCATAATAATCATAATAATAATAATAATAATAATAAATAATAATAATAAGGCCAAGAACGCTCACAAACGCTTACTTAGGGCGATATCGTTTTCAAAAATCCAGGTATATATAAATTATTGAACTTGATTTGAATGTATTTCAGAGAGCGCTCAACTCTTAGACAATTATAATAAACTGGTTAAAGACTTCAGAGGTAGTTCATCGTCTTACTACAGCTCTGTTTCGTATGGCCAAAAGGTGACTGCGGAATGCGGTTGCTATGAGATATTTAAACAGCGTTATTTTATCATATAAATCATGTGATTGCTATTTATAATTTGTGAGATTGTGTTACTTTATTGTAAAGTTCTTGAGGAGGTATCTGTTTCTGTGGGCGCTTGAACTTGCTAACTCATTTCGCTTGTTTAGACTGCAGAGATCCTTTTTACAGATGATTATGATTTTTTTTCAAAAAGACAAATTACATTTCTCAGTAATGTTTTTGTAAGGTTTGCATTGTTTGATGATTTTCCACTTTAGGTTGAAAGGTTTGTTGTTGACTTTGAGTGTCCATATGTCCTTTAATAATTCAGTTTCGTGTCTCTTGTTTTGATGTCGGAAGGACGATGTGTGGTCAGATGTCTTACCACTAGACTACTGTGCCAACGCCGCAATTCAACGTGAAATTGAAAGCATCTAACTATATGTGGCAGGCACGAAAAGACTCACATTTTCTGCAGTTAGGATTGCGTCACTTAGCCCAATTGATCAGCCAGCAATTCACAGTATATTTCCCTAAACATATGATAAGTAGTATGAACTTGGGCTGGGAAATAATATCTTTGGATGGCCAACTTATTCTTCACAGTCATTTCTGACAAATATTAATTAATTAGTATATATGGGGAAGTGACGCGATCCTAACTGCAGATCGGGCTGATAGGGTTCATAAAAACCCAAGTTTGGGCTAGTTGTAGTGACATTGCTGTAATTTTCCTTGACCACCTTTTCAAACATTCAGGTATAATTTCAAGCAAACGCTATCAACTCCCACCCCCATCTCTCTTGTCTCTTTTCCCGGCGTCTGATAGTTAATTGTTCGTTGTATTCAGAAGAACCACTTCTTTACAGGACAGGGAGCAGCTCAAGTATAAACCCTTTTAGGAGTACCCTAATCATTTAATTCATGAAAAGAATCCAAATCATTCGACTTTGCAAAATAGTGCTCGTGCAAAAAAGGAAACTGTACTAAAGGAAAGCACTAATGAAAAGCTTTTATTTGTATGGTCACGCTGTAGGATTTCATGGACAGACTCATAAGTAAGAACCACCTTGTGCAACATAATAAACAACACCTCATGCATGGAAGCACTACCTAATGAGCTTTTAATTTGAGTGGTCACATTTTAGAATTTCATCCACGAACTAAAACGTTAGAACCACCTTGTATAGCATAATAAACAGTACCCCAAGAACGCACTGCTCAATAGCTTTCATTTGAATGGTCAAGCATCCCCGGCACTGCTACGGCTACGTAAACTCGGGTTCCTTTCGAAATACGGTCAATTCCGACAAGTTTCCAAGTTAAATGTAGGCTCAACGTATAAATTAGCTGTCGATTCGCTATAAAATCGTTAGATAAAGCTGGTATCAAAGAGATCTGGCATTTTTACCATTTATTATGTAGCCACTTTCCTCGATACTTTGTATCACTGAAACGGGACGCTTCAAGGATTTGGAAAGAATGCAAATTTGGCAAGTGTTTACTGCATTTTTCAGTAAGATCCATTTCTGATGGTAAATTTCAGATTCTTCGTAATTTATTTTATATCCACATTGTGACCGTCATTTTTCGCAATATTGTCGCCTGAATCATCGCTGAAATAACTTCAAAACCTTGTTAAACAAGGATGAGACACGCAGCGTATTATTCCAAGATAGTTTCTCATGAAATATTTTTGTAAGTACTACACATTAACGTATAGATTCCACATGTTATTCGATTTCTGTATAAACAACCTTTTGCTAGAAACACAAAATACTTCAACATCCTGGAAGTACAAATATTAAATATTGAGAGCAATACAAAAATTGCAACAGATCCGGAAATCTTAGCAGAAAAAAATAGGACCAGAATAGGTCACCACTACTCGTCCAACGAATATGAAAATACCTTTTTCCCCGAAGTTAATGATACTAAGCTAAGTCACGACCAGTAAATGTTATGTGAAGGTCTCCTAACATTAGCTAAGTGCTTACAGAGTCTTATAACAACGAAAGCGAGTAAGTCTTTCAAACGCCCATCTGGTATAACTCTTTTATACGTATTAACAATAAACCTTTTTAATACATTAGGTGGTTTTTGTCAGATGTCCGTACTGTCTACCACCTTCTTGATACACAAGGTTTCAAAATAATTCTTAGCTTTTGATACATTCAAGAAAAAATATTCTATGAAAACCAACTCCTTTCCAATATTATAGTGATGTTTGTGCAATTCTGAGCTGAAAAATGTCCGTGTTCGCAACCTATAAAATACTCGTTAAACGAATAGCTTCACTTCCACTTAAATGCCAAAACAAATGGCTCTCGGACTCTAAAAAATATGGTTTTGACAAAATAGATTGGTGTAAGTCACATAATTTGGCCATTCGCTGTACTCGGGGAACCAAATTACAAACCTTCCAATATAAATTCCTCCACAGAAGAATAGCCACCAATAGTTTTTTTTTGTTTTTTTTTTGTTTTTTGTTTTGTTTTGTTTAAAATTGGTATTACACAAAGTGAAGGGTACAAATAAATGTTGAGCCACGTAGCACTGGTGATACAAACAAGGAATCCGAGAATTAACTGTGCGTGTAAATTTTAGTGCGAGGTCAAATATTTTTTTTCCTTTCCCTCGTGGTTTTATGGGTTGACTTTAGCACTATAATTTACACACATAGTTAATTCTCTGATTCCTTGTTTGTATCACCAGTGCTACGTGGCTCAACATTTATTTGTACCCTTTACACTCTCATTGCCACGATTTACCACCTTATCACCCACTGTCTGCTCCCGTACGACCTCGTGGCTCAAGCGCGGTAGAGCGACGGAAGATCTGATCCGCAGGTCGTGTTTTTGTATCCCACCCACAATGATAGAGGGTGCTCGTCGGAAATTTCGAAAAACACCCTACAAGGTACCAGAATCTTGTGTGATGGGCGTGGCTCAAAATAATTTTTACCCCCAACAGGTACCAATTCGAAAACAACACATATCATATTCTGTCATATTTTTTCGGTTCATACCCTAAAAGGTACCGCGATAATTTTAACGGTAGTCATATTTTAGTATCCTAAGCGGGACCAATCTACAAATTTTGACCCTTAAAAGGTACAACGAGCACCCCGTCATTTTTATATGGGAGTTCCCCCCCCCCCCCCCCCCCGGTGCAGCCTTTGCCATGACATCTGCAAATGGATGGTTAGATCTTCACTTGGCTCGGATGACCAGGTAGAAATGACGGTCCCGTCTCCGTTGGGAACGTAAAGACCCACTGAGGCGTAACAAAACCCTGGCTGTGACCACCCTCCGTGCCATACATTGTTCATGGGTGGGGTTAGGAGAATAGACCGATAGCGGCTGCATGAGGCGCCTTCGTAAGCTGACGTCCGATGTCATTCTCATAAGTGTATGTAAATAGCCTTGAGACATGCGATATGTGAGCTATATGAGTCTCTTCCTTTTTTTTTGGTAATTATTTCCATTGAATTAAAATGAAATGTTTTATGCTCAGTAAAAGCAACAACTTCAACACAAACACTGATAAAGGGGATATCTTCGAAACGTCTGATTGTTTTTGGTGCATTTTTTCAGCACTCGTAACAAACAATTTGCATTATTTATCATTTAACGTGAGTTCTACGCAGCAAAAACACTTTTTTTTTTGCTAAAACATTCTCACTACTTGTTTTGATGAAGCCATGTTTTTAAAGAACAAAGTTATTTTTTGTTATGCTTTATTAATTTCTTTAACTTGGTGTTCGTTTGAGGCGCCATATAAACTAAATAAAATACTTGCAAATCGCAGTTTATCACAGAGCAGTGGCGCTTACAGCAGGATATGAAAATAGCCTTCTATCGGCGATTTTTGACCAATTTTGAATATGCGAAATTTAAATGTCATACAGTACTTTATAAACACAAATCGTGCATTAGAAAAGAAGAGATTTATGTGGTGGCCCGGGACATGAATGAAATTAATCGACTGCCGTATGCTAGGGTCTCTCGTAAAGTAGTGGAACATTAACTCTGGATCGATTAACCCTCGCCTCGGACGTACACGCAAACTTATACCCCCACCGAGGTACAAGGGGGGAGCTGAGAGCTGATGGGTGGTTGCAACTCCTCCCCTGTTTCTTTTTTTTTTTTTTTTTTTTTTGTTTTTGTTCTTTTTTTTGGCGGTGTTACAATGTATCGGAAATATTTTACCTCTAATAGATAGTCTGTGATGTGTTTTACAATATAAGATAAAAATTACGAGTATTTTCATGGAAATAAAGAACTTCGAAAATACCATAATACTCTTTAAAGTGCAGGTTTGTGTGGTGTTTGATGTAAGCCTGGTTTTTCCAATTTCTTTTGTTTTCAGCATGCAGGAACTGCACTTGCTATGCTTCAACTTTTTGGTAATTTGCATACGGTGCACATTTGTATGCGAACACACAATGCTACGCCCTAGCGTTCCCACATATACGTTTACGTTTCACAAGGACGTTTTACAGTACGACGCGCCTTACCGTGAGCACCCGACAAACGTTTTTGCAAGATAGCCAACCAGAGAGCGCGAATTCAATAGGCCACTTCGAGAATACCATAATACTCTTTAAAGTGCAGGTTTGGATGGTGTTTGATGTAAGCCTGATTTTTCCAATTTCATTTGTTTTCAGCATGAACTGCACGTGCTATTCTTCAACCTCTTGCTTCACCATGTCATATTTGACACCCTTATTTGCATACGGTGCACATTTGTATACGAACACACAATGTTACGTCCTAGCGTTCCTACATATCCTCTGATTTTTTTTTCTTTTTTTTTTTTTAACAGCTTTTATTCATTGGCCTTTTATTCATTGGTCATTGTGCCATTCTAACAAATTAAGGAGACTTGAAGAATTACATCCCGGTGAGGCTGCGCTTGCACATACAAGATTATTATGGTATTTTTCGAAATGGGCTATCGACGGGCACGCCTCCTTTCAAAGTTGGGTAGAGTATAGATTCCATAGCTCAGAAGGAGGTTCGGACACGTTATTGAGACTTATGTAACGGAGTAACTGGTTAGCTTTCAGTTGAAGTTTATATAGTTAAATTTTAGCCAAAACAACCCGAGAAGCTAGGTGGTACTGTTGTACGGTAGGCTATGTAAGTCTAAGCCTAGCTGAGCTCACAGGTTCAATCCTGTGTGGGGATTTTAGATTTTCCTTTTTACACTTAAAAAATTATTGATAATAAAATTCTAAGTGTCGGCATTACGTTATATAATTCTCAATAAGTATCCGACCTCCTTCTGAGCTATAGAAGGTAGACTCTACCTCAAACTTGAGCATGATCAAATGTCGTCGTGTCGCTTCGTGTTCATCACATGTGTGTAAAGTCAGTTACAAAATACGAAGATTTAATTCACTTTATTCCTTCACACGTATCCGCAGTTACGAAAATAATTATAAGAATTAGCTGGTGATAACATGGAAACTTGTACATGTAAACAAGTTTGTTGCCGGTTATTTACGGTAAGGTGCGTCGCACTGTTGTAAAATATCTGTCTAGCTAGCCCAATATATGTCGACTTGGGCAAAAAATATATCCCTGAGATTTGCCTTATTTTTGTTGAACATCACCTAAACCTCGGACATACAAGAGGCGGGAGGGGGTTGCACCCTCCCCCCCCCCCCCCCCCCCCCTTGTAACACTTTGGGGGTATAAGTTTTCGTGTACGTCCGAGGTTAAAGCCATCCCAATATAATGTTCTTGTTTTTCCCTAGATGCCCGAATTGCACAATATTTTGGGAAACGATTCAACCCCCGACAATGAGAAATTCTTTTTTTTCTATTCAAAGAAAAAAAAATAGCATATAATTCGTTGTCTTTATACTGCCTTTTAGTAGCCTAATGTTTGATGTTAACTTAAATATATAACTGCGAACGTACGTCATTTATGCAATCACTCAACATTCGAAAAGGGAAACGAGTGTAAACATCGGTAAACAGGAACAAAACTCACACTTGCGCACCATTTTATGTCAGGGCAAGATAGATCGACCTTATTTCCCAAAAGCGAAAGAGGTGGGTTTGAACGAACTATTGAACTTAGATGGCTTTGCTCTTGCTAACAGTTACCTGACACTATTTCTATTGCGATTAACGTATAAAAATCTTGACAACATAAGTGATGGCAAAATAAATTTTCTCTCTTCTTTAGATAATTTATTTTGTTTTTACATTTTCCTTTTCCGATCACTATTGACATTAAGATGATTTCCTTTAGTCGCCAACACATGGAGCTACACGGTGGGGGTGTATGAAAACATATTTTTTTAATGGACTGATTTAATATCATTTCCTCTCAAAACATTGTCTCACCTTTAAACCCCCTTCCGTTGTGACTATCGAGTCTTTTAACAGCCTCCTTTCACCTTCATGTCACTTGAGGTGTGCTACACTTCAGTCGACTTTTTGCCTATGATTTTATGTATATACACAGATCAGCGTAAGTAACTGGTGAGATGTTTTAACTGAATGTATTTCGGCGTGCCACACTGATGCAATGTGTGCTGGGTTATAATGGTACAACTTGTACACCAGCCATTTTGTCACTAGAAAACACCTGCGCATGGTATGTATTTTAAGGCGCGTTGTATATTAAACTCTATCGCGCCAATGTTTACCATTTCATTTGTTTGGATGACTGTTTGAGAAAGACCTATAAACATCATTCCTTAGGTTTACAATTATACATGCCTAGTATATTATGCCTAGTGATATAAGTCTTTTTGCCACTTAGTTTCTCCAAAATGTTATAAAATTGAAAACCCGTTTCTGTGTTTTTTGCAATATTATGCATAGTATCCCAGTAAAAAAGCTAGGGAGTCATTATACATGTATTTCATCTCAAATCATTACGCTTAAAACAGACACCAACATTTTATTCTCAGTTTGAAACACTGCCAACAACAAGATGTAAACAGTTTTCCTAACATTAAGAATTTAACAACTCATATAAAAGTGTAAACTAATGATACATAAGTCATTTGTTTCTTTGATCATTTTAAGATATTCCAAAAAATTGAAAACCCGTTTCTGTGTTCAAAATATATGCATTATACTAAATGAAACAAGCCGGCTGGAAGATCTTGATGGGAAGAAAATAAGAGCCATTTTATTTCATTTCAAATAATTATACTGAAAGCAGACACCGACATGATTTCGTTCTCAGTGTGAAAGAAGCCGGCTGGAAGATCTTGATGGGAAAAAAATAAGAGCCATTAGTTTCATCTAAGATTAAGAATTACACAACTCCTATATAAGTGTAAACTAATGATACATAAATCATTTGTTTTGTTGATCATTTTAAGATATTCCAAAAATTGAAAACCTGTTCTATGTTCAAAATATATGTATTATAAAAAATGAAACAAGCCGGCTGGAAGATCTTGATGGGAAGAAAATAGGAGCCATTTTATTTCATCTCAAATAATTATACTGAAAACAGACACCGACATTTCGTTCTCAGTGTGACTGACAAGCTGGCTGGAGGATCTTGATGGGAAGAAAATAAGAGCCATTAGTTTCATCTAAGATTAAGAATTACACAACTCATATATAAGTGTAAACTAATGATACATAAACCATTTGTTTCTTTGATCATTTTAAGATATTCCTAAAATTGAAAACCCGTTTCTGTGTTCAAAATATATGCATTATCCTAAATGAAACAAGCCAGCTGGAAGATCTTGATCGGAAAATAAGAGCCATTTTATTTCATCTCAAATAATTATACTGAAAACAGACACCGACATTTCGTTCTCAGTGTGACTGACAAGCCGGCTGGAGGATCTTGATGGGAAGAAAATAAGAGCCATTAGTTTTATCTAAGATTAAGAATTACACAACTCATATATAAGTGTAAACTAATGATACATAAACCATTTGTTTCTTTGATCATTTTAAGATATTCCTAAAATTGAAAACCCGTTTCTGCGTTCAAAATATATGCATTGTCCTAAATGAAACAAGCCAGCTGGAAGATCTTGATCGGAAAATAAGAGCCATTTTATTTCATTCAAATAATTATACTGAAAGCAGACACCGACATGATTTCGTTCTCAGTGTGAAAGAAGCCGGCTGGAAGATCTTGATGGGAAAAAAATAAGAGCCATTAGTTTCATCTAAGATTAAGAATTACACAACTCCTATATAAGTGTAAACTAATGATACATAAATTATTTGTTTTGTTGATCATTTTAAGATATTCCAAAAATTGAAAACCTGTTCTGTGTTCAAAATATATGTATTATTCTAAATGAAACAAGCCGGCTGGAGGATCTTGATGGGAAGAAAATAAGAGCCATTAGTTTTATCTAAGATTAAGAATTACACAACTCATATATAAGTGTAAACTAATGATACATAAACCATTTGTTTCTTTGATCATTTTAAGATATTCCTAAAATTGAAAACCCGTTTCTGCGTTCAAAATATATGCATTATCCTAAATGAAACAAGCCAGCTGGAAGATCTTGATCGGAAAATAAGAGCCATTTTATTTCATCACAAATAATTATACTGAAAACAGACACCGACATTTCGTTCTCAGTGTGACTGACAAAAGGCTGGAGGATCTTGATGGGAAGAAAATAAGAGCCATTAGTTTCATCTAAAATAATTATTACTTGTATAGTTATTACAGTGATAAATCACCTGTATATTTATTATTGTGACGAATTACAATAAACTAAAATCAACTAAACTAAAACAGACACTGGCATTTCGCTCTCAGTGTGAAACCTGGTACAAAATTAGAGATTGGTAGCGCTATCCACCGGATAAACCACTATCCAGACGATAGGCATTAGCTATATAGCAAAACCAATGGTGTTATCCACTGGATAGTGATTTATCCGGTGGATAGCGCTATCCACCTTTTGAACAACTGGGGCCTGACATGTTTATTCAAATGTACGCTTTGTAATCCCAGGCAATAGGTAACGTTTTGTTTGATAGGTATTTAAGTTATTGGAGTTTTGTGTTTGGAGCTTGAAAATTAATGTAGAGTCGATGCTGAAAAGAGTCTTAGATTGACCTTTTATTCAAGCGTCCGGCTTTATTTACATTTTTACCGAATCTCGCCATCACGCGCTACAAAGAATCGAATCTGCACGCATTCGTACGGACTATTGTCTCCTTTGACTATACACATTTCAATTATTTTCCCCAATACCGCGTTGTATGTAGTGTGGTTGTATTGTTGTATGTAGTGCGTCTCAAAAATACTAATACTAAAATACTAAAACAAACAATATTTCAGTTTTCCTCAGGAAGTTGACGAAACTAAGTCACATGCCAAATGAACTCCACAGAAGCCACACCTAACAGCAGCACCACTGCAAGTGCATCATCTGGTATAAACAGAGATGCTATCATTTTAACATCCATCCTGATTTTCGTCCTTGGGCTGACTGGAAATGGGTTAATTGTCCACGGATATCTCCGTTTTCGCCAGCTTCGAACACTCACGAACTACTTCGTTCTCAATCTAGCCATAACTGATCTACTCTTAATTGCGGGTCTCGCTTCTTGGATCATCAAAGATCTTCTTGGAAATCCGAGTGATAGAGTTCTGGCAGCGTTTATGGTGAACATTGATCTCCTGTGTTTCTCGGCATCGATGCTTAACATGACGGCTGTGAGCGTTGATAGGTACTGTGCAGTGACACGCCCATTCAGATACGAACAGCTTATCACGAGATCTCGTGCTAGAAAAGCTACCGTCCTTATTTGGGCATATTCCTTGATAATGTTTGGAATCGGCGTGTCTAGTTTTTTCTTGGATAAACAGGAGTTCTCCGACAAAATATTCATGACAACTCTGACTATCATCAGCTTTGTGATCCCGGCATTCATTATGATCTTCGCACATGTGAGCATTTTCAGAATTGCTTGGATTACCAAGAGAAGGTCACGTGACATCATTGAGCTATCGAGTGGACGGAGTAAAGAGATTGCTAAGAGACTCAAGCTTTCATTGAACACACTGATCATCTTAGTACCCATGGTAACGGCCTGGGGCATTTTCTACACGATAACAATCCTGGAGGTCCACTGTTTGACTTGCTACAACATTTCTCCAGCATTCTCCGTAACAGTTGGACTTTTGCCTCATGTTGCGGCGGCGATTGATCCAATAGTTTACATCCTTGTTAATAGAGACCTGCGCCTAAAACTGTGCAGGTTTCGTTAAAGCCGAGTAAGAGGATATAAGTGTGTCTCATGCGCGGCAAACTTTATAAAAAAACAACTACAACAACAACAACAACTACAACGAAATGATAACTTGCTCATGATTGTCATGTACGAAATGTCGCAGACTGATTTTCCAAAAAAAATAATAACTTTTAAAAGACCTTGAGACTCATTATTTTAGCATAAGGCAACCAGAGAGTGCCATCCGACAGTAGTAAGTAATGTATAAATATAACTTTAGGTGAGTTCCACACTGCAAAATCTAGAATAGTGCTCAACAATAACGGAGCGGTAATAACAAAGGGTTTCTACTCATTAATTACAATATACTCAACAAAATATACAGTTTCTGATTGGTCAATGGCGAATGCATAAATAGTTTATAGAGTGCAAATTAGGTTATAAAGTGCAATACGAAAATTCCGCGAAAGCGGAAGTTGAAAGTCGCGCGCTGTGTACCGTGACGGCCTCACCAAAATTTTGTTGAGAATATTATAAACAAGAAATCGTATGAACTACTCGTGTATTTCGTGATTTATGGGCACTCGTGACTCGTGCCCATAAATTACGAAATGCACGAGTAGTTCATACGATTTCCTATACGTATCGTTTCATATGGACTTTAATACAGAACTGTTTTGTGGACCAAACATTTGAAGTGTTGATCCTGTCATCAGTTAAATTCCATACACACTAAAGTTTCGTTAGAGTTTATATACATCAGCAATATGATCTTCACCGAAACCGTTACAATATTCAAACGTAAAAAAACAATAGGGATATACGTTAGGAGGAACTTACGCTTGTACCTGCAAGTTGATATAAGCTCGCTACGCTTGTTAAGGGCTGGTTTCCACTTGCGACGCAATCGGAAGCGGAGTCGGAGTCGTAAGGAGCCTTACCTTCCAGTGGAAATAAAAAAAACGGAGTCGCAGTCGCAATTGGAAGCGCGACGGAATCGGAGTCGGATGGATCAGAAGGTTTCCTTTTTCTTCCGATTACGCTTCTGCTTCCGTCGATTCCGCTTACGATTCCGCTTACGTCGCTTACGTCGCTAGTACTAGTGGGAACCAAGCTTAAGTGTTGCCATGTCCGGTTTAAATAGAATATAGAATTTCTCGGTATTACATGCACAGGTTACATCGTTTGGTAAAATTGCTATAGTTTAGCCTTGGCTAGGATTTCCAGGAGATCGCAAAGTCTTTGTTTTCGTCTTTTAGCTGCCATATGTGTTTGCTTAGTTCTGTGTTTTTTCTTTTACTCTCATGAATGAAGGAGATTTGGTGATTTCGCCATCTTGTCTTAAACTCAGTTATGGTGAGACCGACGTATTTTTCTGAGTTTTCTGCAGTTGTTATGGTGGCTTCGTACACTACCTCTTTGAGTAAGCATTCTCCTTTTAAAGTACATTTGTTTGGCTCTCTGCAGTTGCAGGGTCTGGGGGGTGTTTCCTCTTCAGATTGCATGTTCTGTCTTAGGATGGTTTTGCAGTTGTGTCCATCGACGATCTGTTTTATGTTAGGGGAACAACTTTAAAATCATCTTAAAATTATTTTTGTTAAAACGCTTTCAATTTACGGTGAGGTGGGTAGCATTTCTCGATCAAATTTAGAAATTCTCTCTCTATGTTAATTTCCACATTTCTACTAAATGGTGGGTTGAACCGTATTATGTTCCCCTGCCAGTACTGTTTCGGCCTTCTTTATATAATTGTATACCTGGATTTTTGAAAACGTGATCAACGAAACATTACGCAATTTCATTACAACTAGCCTAAACAAGGGTTTTTAAGACCCCGATCGGTCCGAAAATTACAGAGAAAAGAGAGAAGAGGGAAAGGGAGCGTGAGCGAGAGAAAAAAAAAAACAAAAGACTAGCAACACAGTCTTTAGTTTTTATATTGTGGGTTTTAGAGATAGTTTTTGAACGGCAAAACAAAATAATAATAATAATAATAATAATAATAATAATAATAATAATCATAATAATCATAATAATCATAATAATAATAAATAATAATAATAAGGCCAAGAACGCTCACAAACGCTTACTTAGGGCGATATCGTTTTCAAAAATCCAGGTATATATAAATTATTGAACTTGATTTGAATGTATTTCAGAGAGCGCTCAACTCTTAGACAATTATAATAAACTGGTTAAAGACTTCAGAGGTAGTTCATCGTCTTACTACAGCTCTGTTTCGTATGGCCAAAAGGTGACTGCGGAATGCGGTTGCTATGAGATATTTAAACAGCGTTATTTTATCATATAAATCATGTGATTGCTATTTATAATTTGTGAGATTGTGTTACTTTATTGTAAAGTTCTTGAGGAGGTATCTGTTTCTGTGGGCGCTTGAACTTGCTAACTCATTTCGCTTGTTTAGACTGCAGAGATCCTTTTTACAGATGATTATGATTTTTTTTCAAAAAGACAAATTACATTTCTCAGTAATGTTTTTGTAAGGTTTGCATTGTTTGATGATTTTCCACTTTAGGTTGAAAGGTTTGTTGTTGACTTTGAGTGTCCATATGTCCTTTAATAATTCAGTTTCGTGTCTCTTGTTTTGATGTCGGAAGGACGATGTGTGGTCAGATGTCTTACCACTAGACTACTGTGCCAACGCCGCAATTCAACGTGAAATTGAAAGCATCTAACTATATGTGGCAGGCACGAAAAGACTCACATTTTCTGCAGTTAGGATTGCGTCACTTAGCCCAATTGATCAGCCAGCAATTCACAGTATATTTCCCTAAACATATGATAAGTAGTATGAACTTGGGCTGGGAAATAATATCTTTGGATGGCCAACTTATTCTTCACAGTCATTTCTGACAAATATTAATTAATTAGTATATATGGGGAAGTGACGCGATCCTAACTGCAGATCGGGCTGATAGGGTTCATAAAAACCCAAGTTTGGGCTAGTTGTAGTGACATTGCTGTAATTTTCCTTGACCACCTTTTCAAACATTCAGGTATAATTTCAAGCAAACGCTATCAACTCCCACCCCCATCTCTCTTGTCTCTTTTCCCGGCGTCTGATAGTTAATTGTTCGTTGTATTCAGAAGAACCACTTCTTTACAGGACAGGGAGCAGCTCAAGTATAAACCCTTTTAGGAGTACCCTAATCATTTAATTCATGAAAAGAATCCAAATCATTCGACTTTGCAAAATAGTGCTCGTGCAAAAAAGGAAACTGTACTAAAGGAAAGCACTAATGAAAAGCTTTTATTTGTATGGTCACGCTGTAGGATTTCATGGACAGACTCATAAGTAAGAACCACCTTGTGCAACATAATAAACAACACCTCATGCATGGAAGCACTACCTAATGAGCTTTTAATTTGAGTGGTCACATTTTAGAATTTCATCCACGAACTAAAACGTTAGAACCACCTTGTATAGCATAATAAACAGTACCCCAAGAACGCACTGCTCAATAGCTTTCATTTGAATGGTCAAGCATCCCCGGCACTGCTACAGCTACGTAAACTCGGGTTCCTTTCGAATACGGTCAATTCCGACAAGTTTCCAAGTTAAATGTAGGCTCAACGTATAAATTAGCTGTCGATTCGCTATAAAATCGTTAGATAAAGCTGGTATCAAAGAGATCTGGCATTTTTACCATTTATTATGTAGCCACTTTCCTCGATACTTTGTATCACTGAAACGGGACGCTTCAAGGATTTGGAAAGAATGCAAATTTGGCAAGTGTTTACTGCATTTTTCAGTAAGATCCATTTCTGATGGTAAATTTCAGATTCTTCGTAATTTATTTTATATCCACATTGTGACCGTCATTTTTCGCAATATTGTCGCCTGAATCATCGCTGAAATAACTTCAAAACCTTGTTAAACAAGGATGAGACACGCAGCGTATTATTCCAAGATAGTTTCTCATGAAATATTTTTGTAAGTACTACACATTAACGTATAGATTCCACATGTTATTCGATTTCTGTATAAACAACCTTTTGCTAGAAACACAAAATACTTCAACATCCTGGAAGTACAAATATTAAATATTGAGAGCAATACAAAAATTGCAACAGATCCGGAAATCTTAGCAGAAAAAAATAGGACCAGAATAGGTCACCACTACTCGTCCAACGAATATGAAAATACCTTTTTCCCCGAAGTTAATGATACTAAGCTAAGTCACGACCAGTAAATGTTATGTGAAGGTCTCCTAACATTAGCTAAGTGCTTACAGAGTCTTATAACAACGAAAGCGAGTAAGTCTTTCAAACGCCCATCTGGTATAACTCTTTTATACGTATTAACAATAAACCTTTTTAATACATTAGGTGGTTTTTGTCAGATGTCCGTACTGTCTACCACCTTCTTGATACACAAGGTTTCAAAATAATTCTTAGCTTTTGATACATTCAAGAAAAAATATTCTATGAAAACCAACTCCTTTCCAATATTATAGTGATGTTTGTGCAATTCTGAGCTGAAAAATGTCCGTGTTCGCAACCTATAAAATACTCGTTAAACGAATAGCTTCACTTCCACTTAAATGCCAAAACAAATGGCTCTCGGACTCTAAAAAATATGGTTTTGACAAAATAGATTGGTGTAAGTCACATAATTTGGCCATTCGCTGTACTCGGGGAACCAAATTACAAACCTTCCAATATAAATTCCTCCACAGAAGAATAGCCACCAATAGTTTTTTTTTTTTTTTTTTTTTTTTGTTTTTTGTTTTGTTTTGTTTAAAATTGGTATTACACAAAGTGAAGGGTACAAATAAATGTTGAGCCACGTAGCACTGGTGATACAAACAAGGAATCCGAGAATTAACTGTGCGTGTAAATTTTAGTGCGAGGTCAAATATTTTTTTTCCTTTCCCTCGTGGTTTTATGGGTTGACTTTAGCACTATAATTTACACACATAGTTAATTCTCTGATTCCTTGTTTGTATCACCAGTGCTACGTGGCTCAACATTTATTTGTACCCTTTACACTCTCATTGCCACGATTTACCACCTTATCACCCACTGTCTGCTCCCGTACGACCTCGTGGCTCAAGCGCGGTAGAGCGACGGAAGATCTGATCCGCAGGTCGTGTTTTTGTATCCCACCCACAATGATAGAGGGTGCTCGTCGGAAATTTCGAAAAACACCCTACAAGGTACCAGAATCTTGTGTGATGGGCGTGGCTCAAAATAATTTTTACCCCCAACAGGTACCAATTCGAAAACAACACATATCATATTCTGTCATATTTTTTCGGTTCATACCCTAAAAGGTACCGCGATAATTTTAACGGTAGTCATATTTTAGTATCCTAAGCGGGACCAATCTACAAATTTTGACCCTTAAAAGGTACAACGAGCACCCCGTCATTTTTATATGGGAGTTCCCCCCCCCCCCCCCCCCCCGGTGCAGCCTTTGCCATGACATCTGCAAATGGATGGTTAGATCTTCACTTGGCTCGGATGACCAGGTAGAAATGACGGTCCCGTCTCCGTTGGGAACGTAAAGACCCACTGAGGCGTAACAAAACCCTGGCTGTGACCACCCTCCGTGCCATACATTGTTCATGGGTGGGGTTAGGAGAATAGACCGATAGCGGCTGCATGAGGCGCCTTCGTAAGCTGACGTCCGATGTCATTCTCATAAGTGTATGTAAATAGCCTTGAGACATGCGATATGTGAGCTATATGAGTCTCTTCCTTTTTTTTTGGTAATTATTTCCATTGAATTAAAATGAAATGTTTTATGCTCAGTAAAAGCAACAACTTCAACACAAACACTGATAAAGGGGATATCTTCGAAACGTCTGATTGTTTTTGGTGCATTTTTTCAGCACTCGTAACAAACAATTTGCATTATTTATCATTTAACGTGAGTTCTACGCAGCAAAAACACTTTTTTTTTTTGCTAAAACATTCTCACTACTTGTTTTGATGAAGCCATGTTTTTAAAGAACAAAGTTATTTTTTGTTATGCTTTATTAATTTCTTTAACTTGGTGTTCGTTTGAGGCGCCATATAAACTAAATAAAATACTTGCAAATCGCAGTTTATCACAGAGCAGTGGCGCTTACAGCAGGATATGAAAATAGCCTTCTATCGGCGATTTTTGACCAATTTTGAAAATGCGAAATTTAAATGCCATACAGTACTTTATAAACACAAATCGTGCATTAGAAAAGAAGAGATTTATGTGGTGGCCCGGGACATGAATGAAATTAATCGACTGCCGTATGCTAGGGTCTCTCGTAAAGTAGTGGAACATTAACTCTGGATCGATTAACCCTCGCCTCGGACGTACACGCAAACTTATACCCCCACCGAGGTACAAGGGGGGAGCTGAGAGCTGATGGGTGGTTGCAACTCCTCCCCTGTTTTTTTTTTTGTTTTTTTGTTTTTGTTTTTGTTCTTTTTTTTGGCGGTGTTACAATGTATCGGAAATATTTTACCTCTAATAGATAGTCTGTGATGTGTTTTACAATATAAGATAAAAATTACGAGTATTTTCATGGAAATAAAGAACTTCGAAAATACCATAATACTCTTTAAAGTGCAGGTTTGTGTGGTGTTTGATGTAAGCCTGGTTTTTCCAATTTCTTTTGTTTTCAGCATGCAGGAACTGCACTTGCTATGCTTCAACTTTTTGGTAATTTGCATACGGTGCACATTTGTATGCGAACACACAATGCTACGCGCTAGCGTTCCCACATATACGTTTACGTTTCACAAGGACGTTTTACAGTACGACGCGCCTTACCGTGAGCACCCGACAAACGTTTTTGCAAGATAGCCAACCAGAGAGCGCGAATTCAATAGGCCACTTCGAGAATACCATAATACTCTTTAAAGTGCAGGTTTGGATGGTGTTTGATGTAAGCCTGATTTTTCCAATTTCATTTGTTTTCAGCATGAACTGCACGTGCTATTCTTCAACCTCTTGCTTCACCATGTCATATTTGACACCCTTATTTGCATACGGTGCACATTTGTATACGAACACACAATGTTACGTCCTAGCGTTCCTACATATCCTCTGATTTTTTTTTTCTTTTTTTTTTTTTTAACAGCTTTTATTCATTGGCCTTTTATTCATTGGTCATTGTGCCATTCTAACAAATTAAGGAGACTTGAAGAATTACATCCCGGTGAGGCTGCGCTTGCACATACAAGATTATTATGGTATTTTTCGAAATGGGCTATCGACGGGCACGCCTCCTTTCAAAGTTGGGTAGAGTATAGATTCCTCTCTCCTCCGCAGAGGCCTCCCAGTCACGCTCCACGCTTGGCAAAAAAACGCGCGGAGGCTGGGTAGAGGTAAAAAGTAAAGCGCGCGGGGAACTCTGGGAAGGGAGAAGAAAGAAGGGAGACCTCTGCCAGATAATGTGCGGTTCTCTGGTGGGATTTGCGGTTCTGTGGTTACGGCTAAACCAGTCGACGATTTTGACAATTTCGAATGTTCTTTTAAAGATCTGAGTATAGAAGGTTAGTAGATGCAATTTGATGAAGTTTCGGTCCTTATTAACGGAGTTTTGACCATTTGTGCTTTTTCGTGATTGTCCGCCATTTTGGATTTAGTTCTCTTTCTAACATACGCTGTGTTTCTCCCTCTCACAAACGATAACATCGAAGATGATGATGGTTGCCAGCCTCTTAGTAGCACCCCGGTTAAGGATAGAGCTAGTGGGTCTGCAGGAAAGCATTCGTTGATGCCGAATACGAAGTCTTCGAACGAACCAGTTATCCATTTCAGATCCTTGCCTTTTTGTCTTTTATTTAGAAGTTCTGTGTTTTGCTATTGGTTTTTTTCAAGGTGACAAATTCCCAAGACAAAGCCTGGTGATCATCAGTCAGTTAAAATATTTCACACAGTTGTTTTAAAATATAAATTTGAGTTCAAACAATCATTTCAGCTATACTTGTTTCTGCATGGACTAAATGGTACTGTATGTTAAATTCAGAGCTTGTTTTATTCAAAATTTTGCAATAAATATTATGTAGGGGTGGGTGGCTTAGTTTTCCTAAATATATACAATAAATATACTGCTACAGTGTATCCTAGAAATTTGCTCATTAAATGGTTATTTATAATTATGATTGTTTCCATGACTGAGTTTACTCTTAAAAGGAAATTATTAGTCTCTGGTTTGGATGTGAGAGGGAATTTGTAATTGCTACACTTTTATCCTGTCCGGATATGAGAGGGAACTTGCTGGCTGTATTTCCCAGTCTGAGTGTGAGAGGGAACTTGCATGACCCTTTTATGAAACTGTTTGAAGCGAGGCTTTGCATGGTTAATCTATGGGTCATAGCTTATATGGCTGCGGTGTGATTAAAGGCCCATTGTGTGTAACAATATTTCTTGGGTCTGACAACTTGCCGACCATCCATAAGAAATTGTTTTATGAAAAAATACCTTTCATTGTCTAAAGTTGTTAATCCATTAGTCCCAATAGTGATCAGCATGCAGTTTCTCACAACTGCATTGTGGTTAAAGGTCAAGCAAATTTAAGGAATTCAACATTTTTCCCCAGTTTGTTTTACTGGTAAGGAGAATTTTTAAATAAGAGGCATAAATAGAAACATCTTTTGTCGTTATTATCACTTTTGTTAATGAATATTTTTAGGTACTTCTACAAAGCTTTCATGCCTTTTTACTTTAGTTCTGTCCACATTACACAACTAACAATGGTTGCAGACACATTAAATATCACATTGGTCTTTTACATGAAATTCTATTGTTAATCCTTATGAGATAAATTAGCACTTCATACCGAGCAACAAAACAATAAAATTTGTTGTGAACACCAGTATTAACTCTCTAACGCAAGTACTGCTACATTGTAAAGTGAGCTAAAAGTTAACCCTTAAAGCCCTGGAATTAAAATGCATATTCTCCTCACTGTTCTTCATACATTTCTTATGGAACTAGTAAGAAGAATTTGTCTAAATATCAAGACATCTCATCTTTGGTGATCACTTTCTTTATTCTCATCACTTGATTGTTTTGTTTCTCGTTCTTTATTCTCATCACTTGATTGTTTACAAGGAATAATGTAAAGAGAAATTTCATTTCCGTCACTCTTAGGGGTTAAAGGGAATCTTGGCTAGAAAACATTTCTTCTAGATCATTAGTACGTGTCATTGTTAAACTGGTTTACGGGTTTTGAAGGTGATTACAAACCTTAACTCATGAATACTGGGCATTTTGTTACTGCATTTTTTGCTTTCAAATTTCCCGTGCACAGCCATGTTTGTTTTATGATGTCATTGCATTGTCGTGAGCTTTTAATATGATGGTTTAAGTCAACATCATGTATATATGCTTTTAATGCATTTTTGACTGAATATTGTATGGTTCTACCGCAAAATCTTCTTCTGTAAACTCCATATTGATATCTTCGACAATGCATTGACATCAAAAACTTAAAACCCCAGTTGAGTTAAATATAACCATTACACAAACTTCAAATCTGAAACTGTTTTTCAGCCAAGGTTCCCTTTAATGTAAAGTGACTGGTGCTATTTTGTAAACATGTAAAGCTGTAGTGATGTCCAAGTTTCTCGTTGTTTCATGGGGTCATCACTGTTCAACATGAATAGTTTGGTAGAGTAAGTTAACAGCTTTCAGCTAGAGAATTTGTATGTTGTTCCACCATGTGCATGAGCAGTGCTATTGGAGTAATAATAATAATAATAATACGTGAGGAAGTCATAAGGGGAATGATAAGTCCAGTAAGGAGAATTTCAATGTTGATATTTCTATCCACTATGTGACCACATCTTACATCAAGGATTAAGTCAATTATCTTTTGCTTAATATCTTCACTATATTTTTGTTACTTTGATCTAACTACAAATGTTTTGTGGCTTTGATATCTCTGGACAGTTCTTTGCTGTAATATCAACATACAGATTCTCTTCAGTTACAGTATTTCTTTTGGTATGGCCAAGTTGTTACATGTAATACCATTAGGTCTGACAGGTTGCAGATGCGAGACCCTCAAAACAAGGAATAAACAAGTAGGATACAACAAAAACATTTTACTGCCAATAGTAAATGAAATATTCTGATAGAGGAAATTAATGATAACATACTCCATAATGTCAATCATGTAGTTTCTTGGTCACTTCACAGAATTCAGGAGAGAAGTCACATGGGGAGTGCTAGTGTTGACTGTTTTTGCCAGGTTGTTCAGTTGGCTAAAAAGTGATCTGGTCCCTATTGCTCTTGTTTAAAAAATCTAAAAAGAATTACAAAATTCTACACAGAAAACAGCTTCTTTCCTGTTTGAATAAGTAAACCAAAGATACTATTTTACAAACCTAATAACATCTTTGAAATGCAGAATTATAATATAGAATAAAACAGGGATAAGTCTTGGAAAGCGTGTGGAATTATTTTTCACATTACGAGGTCAAATTCTCTTAATAAAACGAGCTCATCAGAAAATGATTAGAGTGAATTATTTAATAGTCCATTTTACAGTTGTGTGCTTGGTGACCTTGCCTTTGAGTGGAAGCGAGGCTGAAGGTGACCTTGTTATGATACAGACCTTGGAGCTTTTCAGATGTAAATTTAGTTGGTTAGCATGAGAAAAACCTTATTAACATATGAAAGGCAGAAAGGTTTGTATCAAAGCAAGGTCACCTTCAGCCTCGCTTCCACTCAAAGGCAAGGTCACCAAGCACACAACTGTAAAATGGACTATTACAGTTTTCAGTCAATGGAAATTGTACATGTATAGTCGCAGTTTTTCGATACCGTTCTTTATAATAATAAAATAATAATAAGGAGCATACTAACCTTTTCCAGTCCGAGTCTGCTTAATTGCTCCAGGACTCTCGCCGTTGCCGTTTCCTCACCGTGGCGATTCAGGAAAAGTGTCTTGCATTTCGCCAAGTCGACATCGGTGTTACGATGCATCGTACGAAAATGTTAACTAATTCCAGCTCCCTCGGCAAAAAAATTGACCAGGCCGTCATCTTCAAAACATTTAAAGCATATTGTTTTACCACTTTCTTTCGCCTTTTGAAACGGTCGCGCGGAAAGAGAGACAACTTCCTGCTCTTGTCGAACTTCATATTCCGCCATCTTGTTTATATTTATCAAGGTGCATGACTAGCCCCAGCCTCCCTCGGAAATCGGGCGCCATTTTGAAAACATTATCTGGCAGAGGCTCCCGTTCTTTCGCTCTTCCCATCGTTCCCCGCGCTCCCATTTTCTCTTTTACTGTTCTTTACTGATAGGAGCCTCTGCGGAGGAGAGAGTATAGATTCCATAGCTCAGAAGGAGGTTCGGACACGTTATTGAGACTTATGCAACGGAGTAACTGGTTAGCTTTCAGTTGAAGTTTATATAGTTAAATTTTAGCCAAAACAACCCGAGAAGCTAGGTGGTACTGTTGTACGGTAGGCTATGTAAGTCTAAGCCTAGCTGAGCTCACAGGTTCAATCCTGTGTGGGGATTTTAGATTTTCCTTTTTACACTTAAAAAATTATTGAAAATAAAATTCTAAGTGTCGGCATTACGTTATATAATTCTCAATAAGTATCCGACCTCCTTCTGAGCTATAGAAGGTAGACTCTACCTCAAACTTGAGCATGATCAAATGTCGTCGTGTCGCTTCGTGTTCATCACATGTGTGTAAAGTCAGTTACAAAATACGAAGATTTAATTCACTTTATTCCTTCACACGTATCCGCAGTTACGAAAATAATTATAAGAATTAGCTGGTGATAACATGGAAACTTGTACATGTAAACAAGTTTGTTGCCGGTTATTTACGGTAAGGTGCGTCGCACTGTTGTAAAATATCTGTCTAGCTAGCCCAATATATGTCGACTTGGGCAAAAAATATATCCCTGAGATTTGCCTTATTTTTGTTGAACATCACCTAAACCTCGGACATACAAGAGGCGGGAGGGGGTTGCACCCTCCCCCCCAATATAATGTTCTTGTTTTTCCCTAGATGCCCGAATTGCACAATATTTTGGGAAACAATTCAACCCCCGACAATGAGAAATTCTTTTTTTTCTATTCAAAGAAAAAAAATAGCATATAATTCGTTGTCTTTATACTGCCCTTTAGTAGCCTAATGTTTGATGTTAACTTAAATATATCACTGCGAACGTACGTCATTTATGCAATCACTCAACATTCGAAAAGGGAAACGAGTGTAAACATCGGTAAACAGGAACAAAACTCACACTTGCGCACCATTTTATGTCAGGGCAAGGTAGATCGACCTTATTTCCCAAAAGCGAAAGAGGTGGGTTTGAACGAACTATTGAACTTAGATGGCTTTGCTCTTGCTAACAGTTACCTGACACTATTTCTATTGCGATTAACGTATAAAAATCTTGACAACATAAGTGATGGCAAAATAAATTTTCTCTCTTCTTTAGATAATTTATTTTGTTTTTACATTTTCCTTTTCCGATCACTATTGACATTAAGATGATTTCCTTTAGTCGCCAACACATGGAGCTACACGGTGGGGGTGTATGAAAACATATTTTTTTAATGGACTGATTTAATATCATTTCCTTTCAAAACATTGTCTCACCTTTAAACCCCCTTCCGTTGTGACTATCGAGTCTTTTAACAGCCTCCTTTCACCTTCATGTCACTTGAGGTGTGCTACACTTCAGTCGACTTTTTGCCTATGATTTTATGTATATACACAGATCAGCGTAAGTAGCTGGTGAGATGTTTTAGCTGAATGTATTTCGGCGTGCCACACTGATACAATGTGTGCTGGGTTATAATGGTACAACTTGTACACCAGCCATTTTGTCACTAGAAAACATCTGCGCATGGTATGTATTTTAAGGCGCGTTGTATATTAAACTCTATCGCGCCAATGCTTACCATTTCATTTGTTTGGATGACTGTTTGAGAAAGACCTATAAACATCATTCCTTAGGTTTACAATTATACATGCCTAGTATATTATGCCTAGTGATATAAGTCTTTTTGCCACTTAGTTTCTCCAAAATGTTATAAAATTGAAAACCCGTTTCTGTGTTTTTTGCAATATTATGCATAGTATCCCAGTAAAAAAGCTAGGAAGTCATTATACATGTATTTCATCTCAAATCATTACGCTTAAAACAGACACCAACATTTTATTCTCAGTTTGAAACACTGCCAACAACAAGATGTAAACAGTTTTCCTAACATTAAGAATTTAACAACTCATATAAAAGTGTAAACTAATGATACATAAGTCATTTGTTTCTTTGATCATTTTAAGATATTCCAAAAAATTGAAAACCCGTTTCTGTGTTCAAAATATATGCATTATACTAAATGAAACAAGCCGGCTGGAAGATCTTGATGGGAAGAAAATAAGAGCCATTTTATTTCATTTCAAATAATTATACTGAAAGCAGACACCGACATGATTTCGTTCTCAGTGTGAAAGAAGCCGGCTGGAAGATCTTGATGGGAAAAAAAAAAAATAAGAGCCATTAGTTTCATCTAAGATTAAGAATTACACAACTCCTATATAAGTGTAAACTAATGATACATAAATCATTTGTTTTGTTGATCATTTTAAGATATTCCAAAAATTGAAAACCTGTTCTATGTTCAAAATATATGTATTATTCTAAATGAAACAAGCCGGCTGGAAGATCTTGATGGGAAGAAAATAGGAGCCATGTTATTTCATCTCAAATAATTATACTGAAAACAGACACCGACATTTCGTTCTCAGTGTGACTGACAAGCCGGCTGGAGGATCTTGATGGGAAGAAAATAAGAGCCATTAGTTTCATCTAAAATAATTATTACTTGTATATTTATTACTGTGCTGAATCACCTGTATATTTATTATTGTGACGAATTACAAACTAAACTAAAATCAACTAAACTAAAACAGACACTGGCATTTCGCTCTCAGTGTGAAACCTGTCTACAAAATTAGAGATTGGTAGTGCTATCCACCGGATAAACCACTATCTAGAGGATAGGCATTAGCTATATAGCAAAACCAATGGTGTTATCCACTGGATAGTGATTTATCCGGTGGATAGCGCTATCCACCTTTTCAACAACTGGGGCCTGACATGTTTATTCAAATGTACGCTTTGTAATCCCAGGCAATAGGTAACGTTTTGTTTGATAGGAATTTAAGTAATTGGAGTTTAGTGTTTGGAGCTTGAAAATTAATGTAGAGTCGATGCCGAAAAGAGTCTTAGATTGACCTTTTATTCAAGCGTCCGGCTTTATTTACATTTTTACCGAATCTCGCCATCACGCGCTACAAAGAAACGAATCTGCACGCATTCGTACGGACTATTGTCTCCTTTGACTATACACATTTCAATTATTTTCCCCAATACCGCGTTGTATGTAGTGTGGTTGTATTGTTGTATGTAGTGCGTCTCAAAAACATTTTATAACGCTAAACGCTCTTTGTCCCCTCACTGCCAGGAGACTGCCACCGTTGTTTCACCTTTCCACAATAAATTTCCACTCCTTTACGACGAAGAAGCTGTTATCTTAATCAGAAATATCGGTGAACCGTAGAGCGCTTCTTCTTTTAAAGATATCTCGGACTGCTTACTTTCCGTTTACAGCTAACGCTTACCTGAGCTTCCAAAGCCTTTGCTTGCCTTGTAGCAGGAAAATTTTACTGTATTTCGAGTCTCGAAATCTTGGATTAGCTTGTAGGCTTCATCGGCCGTTGAAACGGAGAAGAAATTATCAGACAGCTTAGACAGCTTAGTGCAAGCATTCATTATTATTTGATAAACAAAGAGCTGACTACACAATTTCTCTATAATTCCCGTCAATATTTTATAAAAGTTGTGCAACGGGGCTGAGGTTTATCTATATTTTATTTTCTCATTTTGTATCATTCTTCATGAATGCGATCCGCGATCCCGGGGCCATTCAAGTTATGTTACTGAGTACTTTCAGTGTCTAGTTTCATTCAATAACATACGCTGAAGGGCCCCTCTCAGTTACGGAGCAAAAAGAGGTTGAAGACATCACAACATCCTTTCCAAACGGAATTTATCTGAATCAAGCGAAGTAGGATCGAAAAACGGGGTAATTTACTCAAAACAAACACCAGAGTGGAAGATGGAAGCAGCCATTGGTGGCCAAATGTAAATAAAAGCCGAGCGCCATTAAGTAGAGAGGACAAGACAACGAGTTTTACTTCACCACAGTTTTACTGTAACAACATGGCGGCCATGGCCCGGACCGTTCTCGTGTCACGTGGTCGCTGACCACGAGGTTCTTACATTCACAGGGTGCCCAAAGGGGCATAGCATACATTAACAATAACAGCCATACTATGGCGCAACCTCTTTTTCCTTTTCCTTCCTAGACGATGAGATAACTATAACAAGAGGCAGATAAGCAATAACATACAGCAGCACATACGGACTAGGATGGGACAATATGGTGGATGGAACAATACATTACAACATAGCAAAGCACACTACAACAGTACGGTAATAGTAAGGGACTGGTATACATCCATAACAAACATGTGGCTATGTGTGGTACAGTGAGTGGGGGATGGGTGTACACACAACCTTACAAAGGCTACTTAGATCACCACATAAAAGGCTAACATATGATCATGACAACACAATAACAACACTAGTGTGACACTATGAAAAGTGGGCACACACACTACTATAAGACGGCATACATGGATAACCAGTTGTTGCCATGTATGCTAGGGCAGACAATCATATACACGTACACACTACTGTACACAACAACATACATGGCTACCAAAGGTACCATGTATGGGGGAGGGGGCAACCACTTTTTCTTTCTTCCTCCTTCCTCTGGGTCGTGTGAGGTGGTAAAAAAGCAAATAATACAATAACATGTACATAAAAAGTGGAACAAATAATGGTGGACCAAGGTAAGAACAAAGAGAAGAACACAAACAAAACATGGCACACATAACTATACACTACAGGGACCTGGTAATGGTAATGTGTAAAGCTACATGTACACCATGCGATGGACACATGACTATGTTGTACATATGCTACACAGGTAATGGGTACATGATGGAAGACAGGTGTATACACATACACACTAATAGTACAAGACGGAGGCACACTTAACAGGTGCGGTAAACACATGCGATGAAACACGGAATGGGATGAAAACTATAAGAAACAAGCTGCTGGGGGATTATGGACAGAAATAACTAAGAAAAACAAACAAGGCTAAAATAAATATACATGTAGGATAAAACAAGTGGATAACTAAAAAGGGTAGAAAATATCTAGGAACTACAGTAATATAAAGTCCAGAGTTGTGTCCTTGACAAAATACATAGCAGCGCGAAGAAATAAAATATTGACTATCTACAGTACACAAGGGTCCATCTTCTAAGGTTATAGCAGGGCGGAGAATGCGAAGCGCAAGATGACTTAAGTTGAGTTGAGAATGGAGGATCTTTGACTGGTGGTTTGTGAAGTAAGTTTTTGGATGGAGGCTTTGCCAGGTGATAAACAAACAAGAGTCTTTGACACATGTAGTCGAGTCTGTGCCAAGCAAAACAAGAGTCACTGCCGAGTAAACTAAAAAGAAAACTAAGTCAAATCCGTGTGAAACAGATAGTCTTCGCCAAGTGAATATAAAAGTTTTTGCCAAGTGAAAATGAACTTAAGTCTTCGCCAGGAAGAAAGAACCGGTAAGATGTCGAACGATGAACACTTGAACATGAACAGTTGAACATGAACAGTTGAACGATGAACAGTTGAACGATGAACAGTTGAACATGGCATCGCATGGCATCGCATGGCATCGCATGGTTGAGACGAATTCCGGTAGTACTGAAGTGAATGGTAGTTTGTAAGTGTGTCATATCGGTCCTTGAATTTTCTTGTCATGGAACACGGCCCGGGCCTTATTTGCCCAACCAAGTAAAAGTGTAATCTGCTTCCAAGGTCGCTTTCGCCAGGCGTGAAGTTAGCGGGAAATGCAACAAACCGTTGAAATGTCCTTGTGATGCGCCTATACCCACAGGTAACCCCCTCAGTTTGGAAGGCCGGAGACTTAGGTTTGCTAAGACTGACCGCTGCCACCACGCCATTAAGTAAAGGGGACAAGACAACGAGTTTTACTTCACCACAGTTTTACTGTAACAACATGGCGGCCATGGCCCGGACCGTTCTCGTGTCACGTGGTCGCTGACCACGAGGTTCTTACATTCACAGGGTGCCCAAAGGGGCATAGCATACATTAACAATAACAGCCATACTATGGCGGAGGGCAACACAAGCGTGACGTCATTAGATTACGAAAGCTGGCCGAAGATAAGAGGGCCTTTCGACGGATGTTAACGAGTGTCGACCTTGAAAAGCATTCAATTACTGTACCAGGTCGTGCTTTCATTCATACTAAAATGTACTACCTTCTGAACAATAGTTTACCTTGAGTTAATTTATCGTTCTTAATTAGGTTCGTTCCACTATTCAAGTTGACACCTTGTTAGTAAATTTATCATGTCTAGCTAATTTTTCACGTATCAAGCTGTACACACAATAGTTGTTATTACTGTTCTAAATTAGTCTCGTCCGGCACGCACGGTGTTTTTTCAGTTTTATTTAACTAATCAACGACTTGGCAAGTAATGGTGTCATTTTGTTTTTTTCAGTATGAATAGTTTAGCTGACTCATCGAAGTTAAATTTAGTAGCTTTTGTTGTAGGTGAATAACTCGATAATGGTACATCGCTAGTACGTGCGTACAAGTTATTTGCCGACCTTGCAAATCTATTGATACGACACCATTACGTGCTTAAAACGCCGCTTGCTGACTTGGCTTTTCTGCTGCTTCTTTGTTTTAGGGTTTTCAAATGTAGATTACTTTTAAAAATAGTTTTATGAACAATGGACACTTGGGTTAAAAATATATTTTGAAATTTACTTTTGCTGAGCTCAAAGAATTTCACTTGACCCTTTCATTATGTTCCTTTGTGTTGAACACTTGTACCTCACGTGTATAAGAACCTAGTTTGCAATTGTTAGGTGGATTACATCGTTTGATTACATCGTTGGATTACATCGTAAAGTCACAAGTCAGGAATAAACGCTGTTGGAACCGCAAGTCAGGTTTCTTGATCGCCTTCCTGTTGCGTACCAGTTCGTGGTTTGATCTCGTACCTACCGAGAGAGACGGCTCTCCTTTGCAAGTGAGTTGCCCATTTGAATTAGTTTTCCCCCGTTATCAAGCGCCGATTCCCCTAAAGGCTTTCCTTAGTCCGACACCGGCAAATCCTTCCGTCACACCGGACCAGAAAAAGGTTTTTAAAAATACTGCGGTCAGGAATCCCGCATGTTTGATTACTTTAGTACAAATTTTATAATCTGTGTTTAACAGAGAAATTAGTTGCCAGTTTTTCAAGTCTAACTTGTCGTTCTTCTTGTAAAGCAGGCGGATAATTCCTTGACGTTGTGTGTCAGAGATTGATCCGTGTTTAAAAGAGTAATTTAGTAAATCGTGACTTAATAGAGCCTAGCGGGGCGAGCGAAGCATTTCGCGCGAAGCGCGACACGAGCGCGAAGCGCGAGACGAGGGGAGGAAAAAAAATAAGCGCCTGTAGACAGTCCATTGTTCTGGCTCTTCCGCCCACCAACTCCCACCAATATTAACTGACCGCAGTGATTTGGAAATAACCAATCAAAACACGATCTATATCGCAAGTTATGAAGATTTGAGAGTAGATAAGGTAATATGTGGTGTAGGAGAAGTAAATTCGGATGTGCGTAGGCTAATAAATTGATTAAAAGGTTGTTTGTGTAAAGGGTATTCGTTTATAGCGGTGTGGGAGGAAAGCGTGAAGGGTGAATTGTCTTCTGAGCGTTTAAAGAGGTTTTAAAAGAGACTGACCTATTTCTATAGTAACTGAAGGAAAAAAACGGCAAACTGATCCTTACGGCAGAAAAACAGAAGCAGAAGCAGAAGCAAATAAAATAAAATAAAAGTGGAATATAATAGTGCCCAATATTTCGCTTTGCAAAACAAAGCTTCTTCAGGGGCTAGCACTATAAATGATTACAACTGTAAAACCGTTATACAAGTGGTTTTGAAAAAAAACTAAAGAATAACAAAAACAATGAATATGATTGGTGAAGGGTTTGACGGGTGATAAACTAAACTGACTAGTGATGAGAAAGTTAATGAAGTTCGTCGCGTCTGTTGATTCCAAGTGGTTCTAACGTCTTTGCTTTGTCTATGAGAAATGCTTCACGCGCTTTTCGTAGCTGGTATTAATAGATTAAAAAGGGTGAAACCCGTACGAAAAATTATAGCCGGAATGACATAGCGAGAATCCGGCCTGAAGTGATTTTTACGGCCTGTATTGAATGAGACAAATACGCCTAAAACGAGCCATTCTTCTCGGTCGGGGGCGCTCAAGCGGGTTTTGGGTCGTGAGCGCGTAGCGCGTGACACGAGCGCGAAGCGCGAGAACAAAGATGTCTCGATTCTGCAGAAAAGAGAGTTTCTACACTAGATAGAGCAGCCTAAATTAGTGGAAAACTTTCTGCTTTGTAATACATGCAGAATTTGGGAAAGTATTCCCTCAATTTTGTTGGATCATATTGATCATTTGCAATCTGATATTTCAACGAATTATGCTGATGGGACCGTTTCCAATAACCAAGGGTAGACATCTGCCGTTGGGATCTCTAGTCTGTTGGGAAAAAAGGATGATTTATGTGATAACATAACTCCCCGAAGAGTGAGAAGAGAGAATTTGAGGTGAGCAATCACATTGTACATGAAACATTAATGAAACGTGATTTTCTTCTATCGTTCATTGTTCTTTCAGTGATAAGATTTGCTGCTAAAAGCATAATCAATTTTAAACGACACAGGCTGGAAAACTTCAATTTTAATTAAATGAGAAATAGAACACGATCTTTATGTCAACAATCACTTTGACCGAGGTCATGTCAAGGATGCTTATAATTGAGATAACTTGTAATGCATTTGTTAAAGATGTTATGGCTCACATGTTATAAGCGTATTTAGTATTTTGTGAAAGAAGGGGTGCGTGACTCAGAAAAAGTTTGCTGTCCACTCAAAGGCTTTGTATGAGCGTGACCCGGCGTGGGGGGGGGGGGGGGGGGGGGTACTCCCTTATATGACCTATACGGGGACGTGCCGCTGGACAGGGTATGGTTTTTGGCATTTTTGTCCTGAACAGGGTATATAATTTAACGCGAGTCTGTCCTAAACAGGGTATGGTTCAAGTTAACGTAGTGCTTGTGGTGACTTCCCTTGTCGTGATTAGCATATTCATGCGAAGGTGAAGTCGTTTTCGTTTCAGATCCGTCTACTATTTTTTTAAAGTTCAGATTAATAACCAAGCACGAGTCGTGTCCTAGACAGGGTCCTAAAATAGAGGGTGTTGTTCTACACAGGGTACCGGTAGGTATTTTCTTTTTTTTTTTTTGTCCTATTAAAACAGGGTCAGGGTCTCAGACCCTCAGCGGCACCCCTATACCCAAATATTGGTGATGATGTTTTGGATATGAAAAATCGGTGAACGTGATTTGAACGTTCTGTGCGCTTCAAATACAATAAATACAAGGCAATGTTACATTAGGAAGTGAAAAACTGATTCAAGAAATGTAAATTTTGACTTAAAATTCAACAAATTATGTGACGAGGCTGCACGGTGAAATCCGATCATCGGACTTCCAATCTATTACTGGCCCTTCAGCGATAAGAAAACATTTCATGACTTGTGCGCAGAGGCAAAGAGAAAACTTTTGTTTTTGTATCCTTCTTATATGACTAAGATATTTGCATCGCTAGCTTGAAAAGAGATGCGTAAATAGGTTCCAAATGATCTGTATTATCCCAAATTAACTGCCGTGTACCCAAATTTTAACTTTATACTAATTAACAGTAGCTAAAAAAACCCGGGGGGGGTTCCCATATATAAGCTATACGGATATGTGCCGCTGGATGGGGTCGGGTTTTTGACCTTCTGGGTCTGAGATGGGGTCTTAGTTTTGCCCACTAAGTCTGAGATGGGGTATACTTTTCCGTTCAATTTTCGAATTAAGTGTTTTGTCATTTTTTCTCCGGTACATTTTTCATCTGGAACCGTGCCTGTAGAAGTCGATTCAATGAGCGTGTATGGGTTTGACGCCTAATTCTGTCAATTTGTGTAAACAAACCCTTTTTTGTATAAAGAGCCTTTTACCAAATTTAACTGTATGGTCTGAGATGGGGTAGCAAAAATAGAAATTTTAAATCTGAGATGGGGTAGAGGTTCTTAGGTCCCAGCGAAACACCCCCACCACCAATGCCCGGGGGGAGACTCCCATATGAAAGGGGCGGGGATGCCCGTCGGAAATTTTGAATTAAACCCCTAAAGGAGACCAATCTGGGTGTGGCTCAAACTTTTGTTGACCCCTAAAAGAGACCATTTTTAAACACAGACAAATGTATTATATTAATGTTTCTTCGCGTGCAACCCTAAACGAGACTTTGACGGCAAAATATAATGGCGTTTTGCGCAGAACACCCTAAGCGAGACCAAAATCCGAAATTTACACCCCTAAGCGAGACGACGAGCATCCCCGCCCCTTTCATATGGGAGTCCCCCCCCCCCCCCCGGGCCCCCCGGTTTCGACGGTGATCGGGAGACTAAAATTGATGGTTTTTGAGAGGCGCGCTACGTAGAAAGATCCGTTATGTTGCATCAGTTTTTTCACATGCTTTGGCCATGTTCTCTCTGGCAGATAGTTTTGCAACAGTGGCATGATTTTCTCAACTGTTTTGTTCATTGTGTATGGCATAAGCTGTACACGTGGACAGGGTCATATCCGGAGTTTAAAACCAAGTGGACATTTTTGAAAGTGCTAACTCAGTCAGGTTAGTTACTCGAACTTGTTGCTACACTGTGCTGACGATCCGCAATAACGGCGAAATACCTATCCGCAGTTGCATTTAAACTTTCGGTTTGGTCTCAATCATGCCATTGTTGCGTTACCTTTTCTACGCAGTTGTCAGCCCTTGCTTCTTATAGTACCGTCGAAATGGCCGAGACGGCCTGAATTCGTTTCTTGCTTGTAGCAGGGCGAAAATAAAGAATTTGAAGAAAAAAGAATTGTGTATTTCAAACATGTGTACCAAAGCCTTTTGACCAGCAAAAAATAAAGGAATACTATTTTTGGTCGCGAAATCGAGCGGACCGCTTTTAGCGGGACTGCCACTTAACGCTAACAGACTTACCACTAATCGAAAAACGGAAAACAGAGATATTTCAGCCGATCCACATCTGAATAAATTACAAGAAAAATATTAAACATCAAACAAACATTTAACAGACCGGACCCTATGGAATATATGAATGATCGATGTTTTAAAATATATTAAAGTGAAGTCGCTTAGCGAGTGACAACCGGTCATCTTGTGAAAAGTTGCTTAAAGTTAAGGCAGGAAAGCGAGTCGGCAATTAATTTTAGCCAATGAGAAGCCAGTTGTGGTCATTTATCCGACAAGGCTGTCAAATCGGAGATAAAGCACGCGTTCTATTTTCATGCCTTTCTCGTCGCATATTTGCATTTTGTTGTACTAGACGTGGTCGATTAGCGAGTGACAACCGGACATTTCGTGAAAAGAGTTGCTTTTCAACTCGCTTAAGGTTATTAAAGCGAGTCAGGTCAATTGAATTGAACTCTCGTTAAATTTAAGGCACGAAAGCAGGTAGCTTAAGCGATTTGGCAATTAATTTTAGCCAATGAGGAGCCAGTTGTGGTCATTTATCAGACAAGGCTGTCAAATTGAAAAAAAAAAAAAGCGTTCTATTTTCATGCCTCTCTCGTCGCATATTTGTGTCTTCTTGTACTAAATGTGCAACCAAATTGCAAAGAAACTGGAACGGTTGCATCTAAATACGAAGTATTCTCGCCAAATATTGTAAGGTAGTAGGTGCCGGCGCTCTCATTGCGTCAATGGTGGCGCAATTTCTGCGAAAAATAGCTCAAGACGTCTTTAATATGGCTTTGCATGCGTGAGGCCAACGCTCACGGTTTCTTTCGGTGACTATGGCTCACGGCAAAATATGTTGTTGTTGCTCATTTATATTAGATTCGGCATATGTGGAGGGGCCTAATTTGATTGCATTATACAATGGGTTTACTTTTGCGCACAATTAACGTTAATGTCCCTTTTTTAGTAGTCATTGGAATACTGAATCATTGCTATTACGGTTTGATTTATGAAAGAGTTATTTCAATTTTAAATGGGTATTAAATGTTGAGGTGTCATGATTATGTAATAGTATGTTAGAAAGGTAAGATTTTGCCGATTAAGCTAACTAAAAGACTTTCGGCTTGATTATGCAAGAGTATGGATTTCGCTTTTGTTCTGTCGGTTTTGGAATATTGAATCATTGCCATATGAAGCACTCATCAGTCAAATATTGCAATAGTATTGCAGGAGAAAATCCAGATGATATTAAAGTTTTGAAAACAGCTCCAACTGGGAAAGCTGCTTTCCATATAAGAGGCAATACATTTTACACACGACATTCAAGTTTTCCAGTTTCAACCATGTTTGAATTTAGAAATAATGAGACAAAAAGATGCCAAAAAATTTGCAGAGCTACTTAATCGCATGAGAAAGGGAAAACACACTAAACATGATATTGCCATTTTAAATCGAAGAGTTCTTAATGTAAAATCAAAAGAAAACAAAATAGGTACGCAATGCGTACAGAAGCGATGACGAGTTTCAACTTGGCGTTAAATCAATAGGTTTGGGGTGCTCTGATAAAATCAGTGAATCACTCGATTTCAATGCGAAGTTCCACTAGAAAAGGGTCGGTGTGAAATGCAAATTTCGGCGTCTTTCAGTCGGTGTATGCTGTTGATCAGAGCGTCCTATAAATGAATTATCGCCCTAGCAAATAATATAATACCAGAAGTAGCCAAGGACTTGTGATAGAACTTTCAATTTTTGAACTTATGGTCGAAGGAATAACGTATGTTTGTCAGTTGTTGATTCTTATGTGTTTGATTGGAAACCGAAGGTGAGAATGGCCAGGTTAGGCCCTGGGCTAAGCCCTTTTTGTACCAGAACTTCCTGTTGAAGACCCAGTAGTGACCATTATGCATCGCGTGATAAAAACAATGTAAGTCTCGTGTTCAAATAAATAACAATAACAGAGGCGTGCGGAGCGTAATCGTCATTACTGGGCCTTCAAGGTCCTGGCTGATGCCTATACTCGTGATATGCATGAGAAGATATATTACATAACCGTGGTTGCTGCATTGGTAATTGTACATTTTATTTAAACCATGTTGCACAAAGTCGTGCGCAAAATGAAAACAAGTCATCGTTTTCCTTCATATTTGAAAACAAATGTGACAAATATGGATTGGAATTTATTTTGGTATAATGTTATGTTGATCAGGCTTAATATATGTCACACACCCGTTAAGCACAGGTAACATTTTCATTTTCAATTTATTTCAGATTAAAATTACATCTGAGTTAGTTTCACTTGTGTGCAATTTGCAAGTTACAATTGATAATCAGTCCATTGTTGTCCGGATAGCTGTTTTTCGGATTCCTTACAGCCTTACTATGAAGTGTTAATGCAAGAAGCGCAATTCAAACTGTACAATATACGTGGTTAAACTGTTACAATTGCTAAATGACAACAACTGGAAATTGTTTACATGTTTGTGCTTCACAAATTCAGTGAAAAGACTTCGGCAGCTCTGAACATGTTTTCAGAGATTATTGGTAGTTTGACATCTTGTGGTTTCATTAATGCACGAACAGCAGGTCACCAGTTTCTTCAGCACTTGAGACTTTTTGTCACTGTTACCAGCATAAGTTGATGTGCTAAATGTTTGCAGATGCATTGACTGGAGGTGATTGAGTAACTACAAAAACAAAATAAATGAAATACCTTGAGATTCAATTCATTTTTTTAAGTGAATGTCATACTTAAGTTTAAAACTGAAATGGCTTTATGGGGACTTAAAAGAGGAATTAAAGTGCTTCATTTAGAGATACAATGGATGGTGAATAATTCAATTTGGGAGCTGTGAGATTTCATTTTATGTATTGAAAAAACTATTACATGTGGCTACTGAGTCACATTTAGGGATGGACCTTACTATTTTTGAGGGGGAGGTTGGGCAATTACCAAAACAAATTCCTGCACGGCAAAAGTAGCGAAAAAAAATCATGCACAAAGAGCCAAAGGAAAGAAATAACTGGTAAACTTAGACAGAAAGAAAATTCTTGTTTTCCTAGGTAGAGCTTGCACAGCCACCAGCCCCATTTCTGAGTCTAATGTAGCTTTCTGATTTTCATTTCCATCTGACAAAGGGTCACATATTTTATACGTAATATTATTATCACATGACTTTGTACTATAGGCCATTTGCACGATGACGTCATTTGACTACTACTACCAGAATCCTTCAGTTTTTTGTTTTGTAGTGCAAATTAGGGCTATTGTTATTTAAACCGCACTGGGATTACAAAATTTCAATAAGAAAGGAAAAACGAAATGAATTCTGGTAGTAGTAGTCAATTGACGTCATCGTGCAAATGACTTATTGGGTGTATGTTCTTTTTCAGTAAATGTCAGATTATGTGCATGAGCTTGCATGGAACTCTGGTCATGTGGAAAATAAGTGACATTGACTGCTCTCACTGAACCTAACAAAAAATGTTCCATTGTTGACCGATAAAGCAGATAAGACTATTGAATAGTCTTTTCCTGCAAACTTACATCAATGGGAATAAAGTGAAATACCAAGCAACAATATTTAATTAAAATTGTTTCTAATTCAAGTCGATGCATTCGTTCTAAAATTGTAAAAAACGGCCGTCAAGCACATAGCGGTTGATAGCTACACACTGTTTACCAGAATACTTCTAAACAGCGAGACATTGCTTTGATGAAAATCAGCTGTAACTATCAAAATAGCAAGGACCAGGATTCATTTCTACATCGTTACCAAGTCGAATCAAAAGTGGAATATATAAACGATACATGCAGATTTGTGCCGGTGAACCAAAGCTTATTGTAGTAACTCATTTGCCACGCATAAACAACATTTCTCGTCGTATGTGGTTATTTCCGTTTATCAAGAAGCTATATTTAAACATTCTCTGGCTTTGAGATGAGCATTATATACAAACCCACAGCGGCTCTATATTGCATTAAAGATACGATAACTGTATACACAATATGCTGGTAATGATGGCTCACCTTTATTAATAGCTTGAATCCGAGATAAACTGTTTAATTTCCTTCCCTTCCTTCGAAACAATGAAGTTGATCGACATTCTGTACACAACTGATCGTGAACCACCGCACACTTCGTTTTCAGGTAACAGCTCTCGTAGGATACTCAGTTATAAGTCAACTTCAGTAAATCAATGCTATTTCAATGTTATTTCTGGCCTTCAGTTCTGACAAGACTGACAAGTTCTTTCTGAGACAGCAAAGATCTGCAAAGATCCGTTCCGAAACAGCGCCCAGACTCGATAATTTAGTATAGACCTTTTGCCTATTGCGAGTGCGAGTATGTTCTGCGGATTTATGTATATCACTTCGTGTCTGTTTGTTTGCAAGTGAACGCAAATATATTCACGATAAATAAAGCACGGCGGTGTAAAATTTGAAAACAAACAAACATTTCCTACACAGCTCAAAACAAAATGGCGGAACAAAGCAAACTCTCTGGGACGAGGTGGTCACGTGACCTTATCCTCCAAGGCTAGTTCCCAATGTTTCTCGGGTGTAATCCGGACACCAAAGCACGACGACAATAATGCGATGACTTCGTCATCGCTTAAAAATTATCCTATGAATATTTCCTATTTATGTCCTACAAATGCACCAGTAGATGATCACAACAATGCTATTTATAACATTCACTTACAACCACTCATTTCACAGTCAAAAACCGTTGATGAGCCTCCACTAGTTCTAACCACTGCAGTCACCGGCAAATGAATTTTAAAGCCTTTATACCGTAGCCTTGACGTTCTTTATTTAGCAAGACTCCACTTTCTGTTCCACTGTAAAGGGAACTTCATCCCTGTTCATCCGTTGCTTCAATAACTAAATGTCTCGCGGAATAAAATGACATTATTGCCTTGTTCATAAAATCTTTGTCGCGTATGTACTCTTCGGAAAGATTGAACATTCAATTTTACCCACCCCCCCCCCCCCCCCCCCCAAATCAAGATTCTTCTTTTTTGTTAACCTCACGTTCTAACGCATTAACGAGATGGCTTTAAGAGCCCTTTGATTTTATTTATTTTCTGTACATGGAAAGTTTAGCATCAGACAATGAATACTAGACAGAGCCAAGTTTCATTGATACGCCATCTATTATGGTAACAGACTATGTAGCGTAGTCTGTCTCTTAATAATAATAGTAATTTATTCACTTAATATAGCGCCTTTTAACATCAAAATGATCAAAAGCGCTTTACACAAATTTTGTAAAGCCGTAGTTAAAGTAATTTAGTTTTGTCATTTAGCTCTTCTTTGAGTAGGACTAAATTTTGTCCGTTCTTATTTTTTTTTTAAATGTCGGAAATCCTAGCTGCTTGATAAAAAGTTTATTTGGAAATTATGTTGAGTATTAAAAATGTTTATTTACCCTCGAGGGATTATATTCAAGTATTGTCGCCAAGCTGTCTACAAGCTTTACCCCTACAGCCGATTTTGCAGAGAATTGTTTACTCTAGGGACTAAAATCCGTCAATACACCTCTTTTCTAATGCGACCCCTCATTTGTGCTTTTTCAAGAGTCATTATAAAAGGTGACAGGCCTAGCACAAATCCTGCTCGTCGCTAAAAGCATTTTAGCCCAGCTTTAGAATAGGTCTACCTCAAGTACGTGTCCTGAGAGATTTTTCCGTTCAGATCAAAATAAAGATATAACAGGCCTGTTGTTCTAAATGTTGTCCTTTTCTTTGATCTTAGGAAAAAAGCTCTTGCTCTGATACTGACAGGAGGAATTTACGTTTTCCAGAGCCGTTTAGAATATTTAGTTACGCCGTCATTTCAGTGTTTGCTAGCTCTTAGCGTAACAATAGAGTTTCTTTGGCTCAATTTGAAAGGTTTGCAAGATCAGTAGTAGCCGCTTGATAGGAGTTATTCGCCGCTTAGGATCAGTTCATTTCTCAGTACGTGATTTAATGTGAGCGCGAGTCTGCGGTTAGCATAACTTGCGATGTAGTGTTTCTTCATCACGACTAGAAAATTCTAAGATCGAAGTCTTATGCGATAGTAACGGTCTATATTGGAATAGTGGCATCTTGCAATTGTTTCTAGCTCCTCGGAGTTTATTCTGATGTATTTCTTGGGGCTAGGTAGTATCTCCATTGTCAGAAGCATCGCGTCATCGCATCCGGTTTCAAAAATTTCAAAATCGGAGAAAAACATCAAACACGCCGGTGTGCTTGGGTGGGGCTGACCGATTTTTCCAAATTTCGGAAAAACAAAGGAACCCGCCGTCAAAGCTGTCAACGGTTGTCAATGTTGAGCTTCCCATGTCGCCGGGGTCACGAAATGAAAAAGAGCGCGAAATTTTAGTCACGAGATGAAAAAGAGCGCGAAATTTCATCATTCACGCTTACGTTTTCATTGCGTACAATAGCGAAGCTGTGGACAGGCGAGATTTTTTCTTCCCATACGGAAATTTACCTGGATTCTACGGCCGTCAACTGCCAACAGACGACTCGTATTCTCTCCATCAGGACGTAGGGAGCACACCTTCATTTTGGCAACAAGGAATCCCTGAAAGCCACTCACCAATTCACTATAGAAGCTCTCCGAGTGCAAGTACTTCTGGTGACTCTCCGTGCACAAGCAACCCTAGTGGCTCTCCCGATGCCGCTTCAACTTCCCGAAGTGAACAGCAAGGGAAAAAATCGTACGAGAAGTGGAGCGAGCAAGAAAAGAAGCTGCTAGTCCGACTTTGGGCAGACAATTTCGATTATCTGGAGAGCAAGGATTCTCGAAAAGCATGGGAGCGAATAGCTCGTGAGCTGAGCGACAAATGTGGCACCAAGAAAACGGCTGACAAATGCAAAAAAAAAAAAAAAGATGGAGTACTGGATTGGCCGTTACAAGGCTGCCAAAGACTGGAACAGATCACAGAGCGGGGGAAACCGAAAACAGTCCATCTTCTACGAAGAAATTGATCAAGTTCTTGGTTGCAGAGATGGCGTGACACTCCGTCACGTCGCTCAAGCAGGCTCCATCTCTGGTGGTACTACTATTGATGAAGAGGAGGGCAGCCAGGAAGAAGAGATTGTTGCTGGACAAGAGGGCAAGAAAGAGAAGAGAACGCAAAGGAAACTGAGCAGGAAGAGAGCAAGAGAGGAGGTAAAAGACGAAGAGGAAAAGGATATGTTTAAAACTGCTTTCTCAGGCATGGAAGAGCAGCGCAAAGAAATGAGTTCATTTATGGCAAATTTTAACAGGATGCAAGAGCAGCAGACTAATACCATGAACGTTTTAGTAGGGGCACTGACCAATTTTTTGCAAAAATATAACAATTGAAAAATATTTTCTGACCTCAAGTGACGTTATTTCGAACTAGATAAGAAATTAGATAAATGCAAGTCAATTTTTAAGAACAATAACAACAAATATAGAAAATATAATTAAACATTTATTTTAATTGTAATTATGATTATGTATTATTATCCATATAATTGGATAGTACTGACTAAAGAAAATCAATTATAATCTGATGATATGCGATATTTTTTGTAATGTGAATTCACTATATTGGCATTTGTCCTGACATTTTACTAAACCTAAATCAAAATTAAACTCGAAAAATCATACAGAAGACTGTTTTAGCTTGACACGAAGTCCTTGAGGATATTCCTTATATCATCCCCATCTCGTATTGCATTTGGTGGTATATTTCCAGGAAGATCCTGGTCGTCATCATTGTCATCATCATCCTCGTCCCATGCATCATTATTTCGGATACAAATGTTGTGCAGTACTGCACAGGCTATGGTTGCTTTTATCGCGAATTCGATATTGCTATCAAAGCGTTTCTGTAGAACCCTCCATCGATTTTTCAACATGCCAAAAGCACATTCCACTTGTACTCTGGCAGAAGAGAGCTCTTTGTTGAAAGCAATTTCGTCGGGATCTCTACTTCCCTCAGGGTAAGGCTTCATTAACCAAGGGCTTAGAGGGTATGCACTGTCCCCAACAAGATAAGGGGTAATTTCTCTACCAGCCACATGTACTGTAGGTGCAGTGAGAATTTCCCCTTGCTCTGCTCTTCTGAAAATCGCACTTCCTCGCAGTACACGAGCATCGTGCATGCTTCCAGGAAATCCACAAGCAAAATATGTGAACAAGTTGTTCCCATTCACAACAGCTTGTATTATAAAATCATGCTGCTGGTACCTACTGAAGTAGTCAGCTGCGCTGTCTGGTGGCGCTTTAATCCTGACATGGGAGCCATCAATTGCGCCTACAATGTTCGGTAGGGCAGACAGTCCTTCAAATGATTGTAGCGATGCTGTTATTTCCGCAAGGTTCTCGGGAAATTTAATGTGGTCATCCCGAAGTTCATAAAGAGATCCTACCACATCTTGTACGGCTTCTATAACTGTTGACTTTCCAACATTGAAAGTTGGGCCAATTGTTAGATAAGAGTTGCCATGAGCTAAACGATACAATCCAATAGCAAGTATTTTTGCAGGAGATAAACAAGCTCTGAATCGTGAGTTTTCTCTAACAATTCGAGGGCCCAATATGTTCAAAACCACATCGAAGGTAGCTCTATTCATTCTAAGCTGCTGCCGGAAAAAAATTCTCCGAGATGGTACGATCGTTGTAGTGTATCTCAAACCACGATCCATTCACACGTGGAAGTGACCATGCATATTAGTCCATGAGCCAGTAGGGTATGTTGGTATCATCCGGGGGGAGTAAACTTCCTGGTGGTTTTTAGGAAGGTTATGTGGTCAATAGTAAAAAAATGCCTGATAGCAACCGATTGGTGGTAGCTCGTGGAGTGGGGGGGGGGGGGGGGGACTTTAACCCTATCCAGACCGAGCTTTTTTAACGTCTGGGACCGGGGGGGCTCCAGAAGTCCCCCCTATGTAACTTTGAAACCGCTTATGCTATGGCCACCAAATTTACACAGGATAATGTTGTCATCAATTCTAGTAACTACAAATACTTTGGTGTCATAATGTCGTAACGTGACGTCATTATGACGTCATATAGTCGATTTTATTGGCTAAAATAGTCTCACCAATATTTTCATCAATTTTGAACACTTTTACAGCTACCTATTTGATAAAAGTCCTATGTTTACTAATACTGTTGGTAATGTTAACAATAACAGTGACGTCATTATGACGTCATATACAATGAAATAACCAACTGAAATGTTCTATAAGGCATATCTCTGAAACAAACGGTAGAGTTCATACCAAACTTTCACATATTGATGCAGGAGTAAAGGTTAATGAATTCGTACTCTTTGTTGCTATTATGGTAACAGCATGTGACGTCATATAAGTGATGTTTAATGATGTGCTGATAATCTCCCACATTGCAACTGTTCTCTAAAATTTACTGAATACTGTACCTAATGAATTCAAAAAAGTTTTCTCAAGTGAAAAGGACATTTTTATGATATTTTGACAATAAATGGAATAACACAGACAGGTAATATACTAGAAATAAATTTCCCATTTTATTGTCCGCCATGTTGGTTCCGCCATGTTGGATCCGCCATCTTGAATTAGTCCAAACGTGTTTATTTCGGTAAAAAAACACTTAGTTGTTGCCATCGCCATGGTAACCAGTTTGAAGGGTGCTGTTAACCCAAATCATATTTCAGCTACTAAGTGAAAATGAATGCATAAAATAATAAAAAAAAATCCGGTTACGTAGAACATCAATTTCTTTGTTGGGCAAAGGTACAGCTGTTTCTGCCAGCTATGCTTGTCCTGGCATCATGGGGTTGTGAGAACAGTTACCCTATACCATAGCAACACATACAAAAATTGCTTGACAGCCATACAAGACTGAAATACTGAAGATCTCTCCCTTCTTAACAACTACTGGTATTAGGCATTAATCTATGCGCTCCATCCCTTATTGTTTTGTTGAAATGTCCAAATATTACATTGGGTTAGGGAACCCTTAATCTGCTGGTAGCCCCCGAAGCCATAGCAGGCTTGCAGTTTGAGTATAACAACTAGAGATACCTGGATATAAAAACTAAAATGTTATGTGTCAAAACCAAAACCTGTGACAAAAACAAAGCATCCTGGCCAATGCCTTGTATTTTACTGAAAAAAAAAAAACACTAATTATACCCGTACAAAATGTAAATTTGTTACAGATCCTCTAAAATGTGCTAAAAACCGCTTAAGTGAACTTTGGAACGTAAACAAAAACTACCACAAAACATCAAATAATGCTCTTTATCGTGTTCCAGAAGCTTCGAATTCTTGTCTTGTGAAGTGATGATATTGGTAAATCTTTACATGTTATATAGTAGCTAATTGCTTGTTGCTTATCAACTTATAAAAGCATCTAATAGTTCTCGTCCATATCGAAGACCTCATCCTCCTCTAAACTGTCGTCTTCTTACTCCTCTTCAGCAGATGGCTGATTTTCACATTTCTGCAGCCTACATGACAAAAGGTTCAAGATGGCATCTGGAGCCAGCTTGCCTTCCATCTAGTCAACTGTCAGCTGCTCAGCGCCTTCTCCTTGCTTTATCATCCATCTTCTGCCAACAGGAGATGGCACCTGTGGGTCCTGCTGCAAACATCGTCTCCATATTCCAGCGAACTAAGCAATCCCTGCATGTGGCTCTTGATCTCTCCTTGTGCCATCACTATAATGCGACCAAATAGGGACCGCTCAGCCTTCAGAATGACAGATCTACCATTAGACATTACTTTCTTCTTTTTATTCATGTCGCTGAAGGTCTTCAACATGTTACTTTTAATTGGATCGTGGAATTTCTTGACTTGTGGCACTATTTCGAGACGCACCTATAGCTATTTGAACGTTGCGTAGCGTTGCGTTTCTCGCCAATTTCATACGCGTTCTTAAGATCTGTAGCAATGTCCTTTGGGGGGGAGCTTTTGCAATAGAAGTGCTAACACGATCCTGCTGGGTTTCCGTGAAGGGATTGTTCCAGGCTTGGATTACTTCAACCACTGCAGAAACGGCTTCTTCGTCTTTCTTGATCCGAGATCGCTGGAGGTCTGAGTGTTTAGATGCAAGCTCTCCTTGTACCGTGTGCCTTAGCTAACCCAGGAATGCGCTCCTGTACTCCGCTGTGATGTAGTAGCATTGCTTTGTTTGGGACAGTGGCGGATTAGCCTAGGGGCACATGCCCCAGGGCTCCAACCTAGAGGGGCCCGACTCAACAAAAAAGAAGGAAAGAAAAAAGAAACACAACGGAAATTCGAAGATCCTGAAATAAAACAGAAATCAATATACTTACTGACTTAGTCTAACTTAAAGTTCTTTGAGGATTTAAAAGTCGATTTTTCGAGAGTTTCTTAGCGAAAACATCTCAATAATAGAGGAAAAATCGAGTTTCCGAAGAATTTCGCTTTCTATGTACATGAGGGAGAGGTAGTTCATTCTCTCCTGTGTTGTTGTTGATCGCAACTCATTTTTATGTGCTTAAGCTGCGAAAATGAGCGCTCTCACTGCAATTGCACACCATTAAAGAGAGATATATTCGCAGTGCGATCTCAACGTTTGGCAATGTTGATGCTAAGTCTTGTTTCACAAGTAGGTGAAGCATGTTAAGTTCTCTGCTGGCATGTGCGTTAGCGTAACACGCTTGCTTTATTGGAGAAGTACACAACAGAGATGAAAACTGAATAAGTTCATCGCTAAGAGATTCCTCAATGTCACCCTTCTATGTACAGACCAACAGTTCAGCAGCTTTGCTGAGTTCACTTTGATCAAGATCATCTACCCTCGCGAGGAACCCGAACAGCCGACATAAATCACTGTATGCGTTAATACGATCCGACATCGCACTTGTTAATTTATCAATGACCACAAGAAAGCTGTCGACTTTGAAACTGTGTCTAGAGCTGTCGACGTTGTCACAATCCTGGCGAACTGCTCCGCGGTTTCTTTGGAAAGAGTCTGTTGTGGTTAGCTCCCCCGGCCACAGCGTTCAAAGAGCTGGAACTGCGGTCGCAGTGATATAATGAAATCCTTAAGTGAACGCACAAGTGCGACAGCATTGATAATGTCCAGTGCTGGACTCTGGAGCACTTTGCTTGCCATAATCATGCATTCTAGGATCCTATGGCACAAAATTATTATTCTGCCATCACACCAGTTTCAAGCTTCTTCATTTTCTTTGCGAGACCCTTGGCTTCTGATCGGCACATTGCATTCTCGCATCGTCAGCGCTGATCTTGTCAAGTAAAGAGGACATTGAGGAATATCCTTTAACTAACACCAAGACAGCATCTGAATGCGCCGGCCATCTCGTATCACTAAGCCTCTTGACAACCAGCAGTTTGTGCGGTTTTAGTTCGTTTGCGAGAAGAGACCACCGATGTGTAGATGATGCCCCTTTAGGTATACAGGGCCCCACGTTATAAATTTGTCCCAGGGTCCCAGGGGTCCTTAATCTGCCCCTGCCATAGCTCCACACATACCAAGAGTAAGACACACAAAACCAAAGCCCACTAGACCGCGCTCTTTTTTGGAAAGAGAACCACATAACCAACGAACGATGGAGATGAGGAAACAGAGCTCAGACAGAAAATAAGACCAAGGGAACGGAGAGATACATTGTATATAATGCATGGAAGAAAAAAAGGGGAAAGAATGGGATGTAAGCGCAACTACAGGCAGGAATTGAAGGAGTTAAGAAAAACGCCATAAGAATTTTGATTTAAAAGAAACAAACAAAACACAACAAACCAAAACAAAAACAAACTAAAATTCAGGTGTTTACGAACCACGAAGAAAGAAAAAATTGGAGACATAAAAACCTATAAGAAAGGTTCAAACGTTGCCACTCATGCATGGCTGAACGGCCACCCTATTGATTTTAACCACTCCCATGTAATTGACAAGGGAAACTTTTGCGTAAGGAAAACACTGGAATCTTGGCATACCGCAATTACAAGCGAAGCAGACAATAACCGGAAACAATTACCTTGGCAATATTCAATTCTTTTAAGAACTTCGTATTGGCATTTTATTCCCCCAAAAGTATTTTTGTTTCTATTGTATTTTTCTACTTCACACTTTTTACCGTATATATTTCCATGAAAGTGCTTTTTATTTATTATTTGTCAAAGATTGTAGACTGGCAGTCAAAAGCTCGTATATTTTAAACTTTTAAACCAGAGAACGTTTTTTAAATTTGTTAATATGTCTTATCCTGGTTACTCGTCCATTTTTAAACGTTAATGATTAAATCGTTCAACAGTATACACCAACAATAATAATTTACTGATTTTTTTTCCTATAAAGGCATTCCCCTTTCATTTGCCCTTTTTTAGTGCCTGTTGAGGAGGCTGTCTAACGTTCAGCCTCGTTTCCATGCAGACAGCACTTTTCACGAAAAGGCGCACAATTTCTGTTATTTTTTCAAAACCTATTTGTATTAAACAAAATATTTTTAATGATAACTGTTAGCTATCTACCCCTTCATTTAACAGATGCATTTGCAATATATAAAGAGATTTCGATTCAGCTCCACAAGAGTTGAAAGTTCTTGCATGACATTAAAATGTTAATTTTTTTCCTTTATAAGTCACGTGATCAGTCACGTGACATGCTTTGATGAGATTTGGTATCCAAAAAAAGTATCTCGTTTTTATGTAACATTTGAGTAAGTTTGGTGTTGTTTTAATCACATTTTCATATTTTAACAGGCATACAAGCAATTACCCTCGTCTTCATGTACGGGTTCGCAGGGGGTCTATTAAAACCTCCCTAAAACCCACAAGCTACCACCAACTGGTTGCTATCAGGCATTTTCCAACTCTACAATGATAAGGCATCTCAAAATAAACCAATAAACTTACTCCCCCCGGATGATACCGGAGGCCAAATTTTTGGGGGTCTGGCTCATGGACTATATGGCGCGCGTCGCAGTCGTCGAAGCTGACGATTTCGTGCTCGCAACAGAGTAGCTGCAAGTAATCTGTCGCTTTCATTTAACCATCTTTCGGTCAGTAAAACAAAAGCCAGTAACTGGGCTCGCTCACGCTGAATAGCAAGCAACAACAGAAGTACAGTCGTAATGCAAAATGCTCTGCTCGGCCGCATGATAAAGTTTCGTGACTGAGAAAATCTTTGCCGCTAAAAATTCACCTAGATGATTGACGTTTCCATTTTAACCTCATTTAAATGCGACCTTTGTAAACTCAAATTAATTTTCATTTCCGGTCTGATGCAATTTTATTTTCAGCCGATTTTTCCAAAGCCAAAATAAAAATTAGTCTGTAATGCGACCCGGCCCTTAGAGTCTAACCTTCTCTTGTGTTATGGTCCAAATTAATTCATATCAACATACAAAGGTGCCTTGTGAAAGGTTTTCAGGACAATATTGTCGTCTACAGCTATGAAGAATACCCAGACAATAGCTTCCTTTGTTAAAAAGGGAATGATATATACTGCACTAATTCGAGCTTCATAAATATTGAAGCGGAAGGTAAGTTTTGTTCTATAGCTAGCAGAACACATTGTTTTGACAACCCCTGTCGTGCGGCCAACTTCCAGCCCATATTTTGAAAGTAAATGTAAATACCGATGACCTGAGCAACACAGAAAACAATTTCAGCCACAAACAACCGCAGTGATTTGATGTTGGTTCTGAGCCTTCCAAGCCTGTAAGCTGGCTCCTTTTAGTGGTATTGGGTTCAGTATTAAAAAGAAATGGGAGTTCCCCCCCCCCCCCGGCCCGATACCCCCAAAGAGGAACATGTGAGGAACATGTTTACAGGATGAGCCTCCCACCTGCCGAAAACTTCAAGTAGTTGTACGACGTATATATACTGTACACAGCGCAGAGGAGTCAAATTTGAATGTTACCTCTTCAGTCTATTTTCACCGCGCGAATCGATTTTGTCAGAGCAAAAGATCAACGATGAACGTGAACAAAGTATCAGGCGATCGGGTTACTCGTCTGGAGAATTTATTTTTCTCAAGCTGAAATCCAACAGTAAAAATAGGTGCTTAGGAATCGCTGAATTCATTATTTGATATAACTAAACAAAGTTTGACTTAATACTTTTGTACTTTTTAAAAAAAGTCGTTGTGTGTCATTATTGTGCCATCACGGCTTTCAATAAGTCCTTAACAGTGACGACATTATTGTCGAACCAAGTTTTCCAAAACACCGGTGTTTTTATCGATAAGAATCAGTCTATTATTAAATAAAATAAATCTTTCACTGTTTTCTTTGTCGTATAAATGTTTCAGTTCATTACAGCCATGCTCCGTCACGCGTGACCAGTAATCTAGAGAAAGAAATGAACATTTGAATATTTTTTTGTTACGTCCGAGATTTGAATGAAACCTTGAAGATCTCTGTGGAAAACACTTTGAAAGTCACGAATTAACGGAAAATAACTTCGCTGCACGCATAAAAAGACCTAATATTGTTCGGATATGTAACATTTCAAACAAAATGATATTTTGTTGCTCCTTGTTTCAGAAAATGCGGTAAAATTCTCACGGAAATTCCGAATCTCGGAATGAATTTTCAAAACTGACGCGTAATCTTGAAAACTCCATTCAATTTTCGAAAATACTGGTCACGCGTGACGGAGCATGGCTGTAAAATACAGTAGCATATTCCTATAGAACGCTGGAATTTGCATATCCAAGCTCTTATCATCATATTTGCATTTAAGTATAAATTCCATTCCTCCGCATTCGTCGAAATGATCAGATATTGAGGATTTTCGTCCAATTGCCAGGCTTATTTGCCACAAAAAGACTAATCCACCTTAATCTCAGTGCTTTATCCATGAGAAAAATGTTTGGTATCTTGAGGCCTCCTCTATCAATGGTTTGGTAGAGCACGTCTCGTTTTATCCTATCCCTCATGATCATTTGCTAGAGGCCACCTGCTTTTAATGCCCAAGAAACGCTTGTTTTCATAAAATTATTATAATGTATCAGCCGGACATCAAAATGTCTATATTTCCGAAATGGCAAATTGAAACTTTTGTAAAACAAACCGCGGGCAAATGTCAATTTTGTGTAAATTGTGAATGTGCGCTCTTGTCAGTCTCTTGAAAATACCCAATTATATCGTGCCTGAATGTAGGTACTTGATTAATTATAAATGAAAGCAATGTAAACATTAAGTATAATTTACATGCAGGAAGGTGTAGCAAAATTTCTCGTTTATTCAACTCCACCACACTCGCTTAAACAGGTAGGAAAACTTTCAAAGCCGTTCTTGTACATTTAGCAGTTATAAATAGCGCAATGATGTCAATACAGTAACTGGACTTGAAAAGGAAAATTTTCTTAAAACTTGCAAAACTGTGTGATTGCTGACAGATAAATACGTGTACTAATATCAACTAAAATAATGGCATGCTGGAGTGGTTTTCGCGTCGTATCCGGTTTTTTGCATAAACTCTATCGCGCAAATGCTACCATATTATTACGTTTGGTTAACTTTTTGAGTAGGTACTAGCTAATTCAAAACCTCAGGAATAATGTTTAGGTCTTGGTAAATGGGGTTAGATAATGAAACACAAATCGCTCTGTTTCTTATTTTGAACTCTTCGTTAAATTGAAATTCCGTTTCCATGTTCAAAACATTATGTAGTAATGTGTATCCTTAAGACAAAAAAAAAAAAAAAAACAAACAAACAAAAAAAAAAAACAAAAAAATAGGAGACATAAAAATTACATTTCATCTATGATTATACTGAAAACGGATACCAAAATTTTGCTCTCAGTGCGAAACTCTGTCTACGAAATCAGACAGTGATTTGCATGAGCATATAAAAGGTTCCTGACAGATTCACATTTGTTTGCTGGGTATTTCTAGTGTGGCGTTAAAAAACAAACAATTAATAAAGTTTTGTGTTTGGAGATTAAAATGTATTGTTAGTAGAAAAGAGGCTTATATGCACTTTGTTTTGGAGTCTCGTCTTAACTTTTTTACCACATCTCGACACGATTCCGCGCTGCTTAGAATCCTCATACCGTTTTCGCTTCGCATGATTCAGTGCAGTCGTCAATCTTCATTGAGAATACAAGGCTGCGTTCCTTTCAACTTAATTTAAATCCGGTTTCTGCGATCTAAAATTCGAATTTTCATTCCATTTAGGGACAAACTAATGTTAGCTTGCAATCCCAAGGATCCACGTCCGAAGGTGGATCCTTGGGATTGGAATCTTAATCGCGCCACGCTCGCGCAAATACGTACTACGGCCATCATACGGGACTTTCATCAATGGTTTTGCAAAGAAAGGGTTCGCAGGGCCGTAACGGCCATATGATAATAGTAAATTAAAACTTTAAATAATATGTTGGTTTCCCACAGGAATTCAGTTGACGAGTCAAAGTCATCACATGCCCAATGAACTCCACAGAGGCCACGCCTAACAGTAGCACCACCACTGCCAGTGCATCATCTGGTGTAAACAGAGATGCTATTATTATAACATCCATCCTGATTTTCGTCCTTGGGTTGACTGGAAATGGGTTAATTGTCTACGGATATCTCCGCTTCCGCCAGCTTCGAACACTCACGAACTACTTCGTTATCAATCTAGCCATAACTGATCTACTCTTAATTGCGGGTCTCGCTTCTTGGATCATCATAGACCTTATTGGCAATCCAAGAGATAGAGTTCTGCTAGCTTTTATGGTGAACATTGATCGCCTGTGTTTCTCGGCATCGATGCTTAACATGACGGCTGTGAGCGTTGATAGGTACTGTGCAGTGACACGCCCTTTCAGATACGAACAGCTCATCACGAGATCACGTGCTAAAAAAGCTACTGTTTTTATTTGGGCATATTGCTTGATAATGTTCGTAATCGGCGTGTCTAGTTTTTTCGTGGATAAACAGGACTTCTCCGACAAAATATTCATGACAACTCTGACTATGATCAGCTTTGTGATCCCGGCATTCATTATGATCTTCGTTCATGTCAGTATCTTCAGAGTTGCTTGGCTTTCCAAGAAAAAGCCACTTCACATCCGTGAGCAGTCAAGTGGACGGAGTAAAGAGATTGCTAAGAGAGTCAAGCTTTCCTTGAACACACCAATTATCTTAGTTCCCATGGTAACGGCTTGGGGCATTTTCTACGCGATAACAGTCCTGGAGGTCTACTGTCTGACTTGCTATAATATTCCTGTAGCATTTTCCGTCTCAGTTGGGCTTTTGCCTCATGTTGCGGCTGCGATTGATCCAATAGTTTACATCCTTGTTACAAGAGACTTGCGCCTGAAACTCTGCAGGTGTTGTTAAGGACGCAAAAAAAGAGTACAAGAAAGGGTGCTTTTTTTTTTTTTTGTGGGGGGGGGGGGGGGGGGGGGAATCCGCATCCACTTCAGATTCTTGAATCCAAAAAAGTTTTTATTTTTTGTTCTAAAATCCAAAAATTGTTCATGTATCCGGTGAATCCATACTTCGGTAACGTTTCGCTCAACTTTACTCGTTCTGTACGTTGTTTTGTTTCTTTCACGATTTCATTTCATGGACAATTCAAATAAGGTTGTATTGCAAATATTTTGAAAATTATTCATTTTAAAGGGAACTGATAAACATAAGCGAGTCAAAATAGATTTAGTTGCATTCAACTGTTTATTTCTTTCTCTTTTTTTTTTCCACGTTAAATGATCCATTTTAGAACATTCGTTTTATTGGTCGTATAATCCATATAATTCTAACAACGTAGCTCTCTGAACAGAAAGCTGATGATAAGCTTAACTAAGAAGAAAGGTCGGAAGCACAAGAATTAAGATTGACGATCGGCCATTTTTCTACAATCCAAAAAAAAAAAAAACAGTATTACGCGACCGTCTGCATAGCACATTTAGACCGTACAAAAGTTCACAAAAACAACTTTTTCTCGGTCTAGAATAACTAGTATGACTAATTTCCGAATAAAATACACCTGTTGCGTATCAAATATTTGCCAGAGAAACTGATTGGGAAATCAGAATTGCAAAAAAATCACAAACATACTTGCAAAAGGCGACGCGAGTGAAGTTAGAACTATAAAATCCAAGTATTGTTTTGTTTACATAAAATGGTTTTTCAACCTATGGAATGAATGAACAAACACATTGAAATGGACAACAAAATCTCCTTTTGAAAAATTTTATTCAAATGTCTATTAATTTATGTTTAAAAGCAAAACGCGTACCATTTATAGCGCATCGAGGCCGAGCTATCCTCGATGAAATTCAAGATTTTTACACGGCTGAATTTGAGCACGTTTTATAAACATTTCTCCAAAACTAACGAGAACACAAAGAAAAAGTCAATCACAAATTGTTAACAACATAAATTCCCATCGCAAAATGTGATTTGTTTTACCTTTAAGTCACTCGGCTGCTTGGAAATTCTTTAAAACTCTGCTTCTTCAGTTCGGAAATCCGGATAGGAAATATTGCCCCGCATTGAGAAAAACGCATGAAGTTCCTCGAAGCAAGATTTTATCCCTGAAACTGTTCTTTTTTCCACTATAGCGGCTTCTGAGAATCCCTTTATTAGTATCCCTGCTTGAGTAGCAAACCGCGAAAAAAGGCAGGGAGAAACGACGTTACAAACGGATTTTCTCCGCGAAGCACAACAAGAGTGACGTGACATTTGCCATGTAACCGCCCAAAAAACAAAGCCTCGGTTTCAAAATTGCTAAGATCCCGGATAATGCGTGAAGTCATACGCGCATGTTTGGCGACGTCATACGCGCCCGTGAGACGGACACACGAACGGATGCGCCCGCGAAACATTCCGCTAGCCATGACCAGGAAAAATGACGGGCATAGGTTCTATGAGTATGGAGCTCCGCGAGAGCTACGCTAATATGATGCCACCTTCGATTTCCTAACAAATAGGATGCCTTTTTGTAATGTTTACTTATTATTTTGATAATGTTTAATATTATTATTTCTACAAATTAAAATTCAGTCTCACTTTAGACTTCGCAAAGAGGTACATTTGATCTCTTGGCATAAATTAAGTACACATGTCATTCTTTTTTACCGGGTCCAATCCCATGCCAAACAGAAAGGAGTACACGAGTTGAAAATAGAGTAAATGGATTATCTATGTCAGGATTCATTAGTTATCTGTAAGCGAGCAATGGAAACCGAAAAGGCTTATCACAGTAGATTACGAGAAAAACAACTTGTGTAGTATGTTGTAATATAGTACAGTAATATTTGTATTAGAATAAAGTTAACGTCCAAGAAAATGTCAGGCTTCATGTTGTACCACTGGCATGAGATCCTGAGCAAATGGAGCTGTGCGTTAACACGAAAGCCTTGGCCAAAAGTAGTCGCAAGTTGCGATGGGCATTCGTGTATTATGTAGTTGTGAAGGCTTGTGATAACTTGCGTTCAAATTTGATCCAGCGCATATTTGTCCGCAAGTAGCAGGCACAAGTTTCTTACCGTTTCTTCACTCCCCCACACCCCCCAAACGCCCCCCCCCCCCCCCCCCCCTCGGTACCTGGGTAAGGAGGAGGGGGGGGGGGGTAAGATCAAAAGCTATCTCCCGATTTAAGGTGGCTCCATATAGTTTTTTGCCGCGCGAGGCAAAGGCACGAAAATGGCGCGAGGGCGTGTTTGTTTATTTTGATGACGTCACGAAAATAAAGCGGTTTTCACTATAGCTAAAACGTTAATTGCGCGCGTTCCACGCGGTAAATTTTTACAAAAAATTGGCAAATCGGTAGGATTTTTTTGGTTTTCGATCACAAAGTAAAGACTGACAATTTTTGTACATAGACAAACCCAATAAACGTAAAAAACGAAAAGTGAGTAAATTTCCGGAAATTATGTATGGATTGTTTTATGGCTTTGTCATACGAGACTTACTGAATATTTACACTGTTTCGCCAAAAATCGTGAATATTTACCGTATAAAAACCGAGAAAAGCCGTCGAGAGGTTTGATAGCCATGAACAACAAACCCAACAATTCAATCAGTGGTTGCCATAGTAACGAGACGAGACTTCCAAATTAGACTTATCCGTAAAGGAGAAAGCCTAAGATACGTGTATGTGTACATATCATGCCTGGTATCGCGAAACGAAACTCTCGAAAGACGGAAAAAAAGATCAGGTATATTTCATTTGGAAGACTGGCCAATAACTACATGGAGCCACCTTAAGGTGGTCTTATAAAAAAAAAAATAGATTTTTTTTGTTTCTTTTTCTTTTTTTTTTTTTTTCCCAAAACAATTTTATGGGAAAATTCCATCATCCTGATATATAGTTTTGTACTCTGATATCAAAATCTGCCACTTTAGGTCGAATTTCGCATTGGTTAATTATTAACCAGCCGCTTAAGTTGAAATAAGGCCGTCTGTTATAAGCACAATAACTTTCTACCAAATGGTCGGTTGCCAATGGAATCAACTTTACTTTGTGCATAAATGATCCATCCCTGATCTAAACCTCGGAAAACAATGCGTTTCCATTTTTTTTTTTTTTTGGGTGGGGGGGAGGGGCATTAATGTGAAAAATATAAAATAACAATAGTACAAAGGTTTAATTACTACAGTATTGTTTCAGAAAATGGAGGTTTTTTTTTAGGTTTACCTCCTAGAGAATTGTATTCTTTCATGCTCCTGACAATTTCAGTAAATTTGGCTAAAATACAAGAGATACCTTGCTTATAAGTTTCTCAATCCGTGAATTTGAGTTATTTGAGAAAAACGGTCTTAAAGTCAAGACAATGGTTTCTAGATCAATTATGGTCGGGGGGGGGGGGGTTGATTGCATTCATTTAGCACGTTTTATGAGCATTAAACTAATGTAAACAATAGTTGCCCAGGCCGTTGCTATGGGGAAATTCACTAATCTTATAGTTCAATTGTTTAGTGCTGCAAATTTAGTGAAATTCTTTCAAAATGGCATTATCAAGTGTTTTAAGATTACAATTTTGCCATTTTCCAAAAAATACAACGTTGCAAGCTGGACATCGTATTTTTTTGTATAAGACACCTTAAGGGATAAACGATAGCTCAGAATTGTGTGAACAGGTCTTTTTTTATTTATTTTCTGTACATGGAAAGTTTAGCATCAGACAATGAATACTAGACTGAGCCAAGTTTCATTGATACGCCATCTATTATGGTAACAGACTATGTAGCGTAGTCTGTCTCTTAATAATAATATTAATTTATTCACTTAATATAGCGCCTTTTAACATCAAAATGATCAAAAGCGCTTTACACAAATTTTGTAATGCCGTAATTAAAGTAATTTACTTTTGTCATTTAGCTCTTCTTTGAATAGGACTAAATTTTGTCCGTTCTTATTTTTTTTTTAAATGTCGGAAATCCTAGCTGCTTGATTAAAAGTTTATTTGAAAATTATGTTGAGTATCAAAAATGTTTATTTACCCTCGAGGGATTACATTCAAGTATTGTCGCCAAGCTGTCTACAAGCTTTACCCCTTCAATCTTGGAGTCTAACCTTCTCTTGTGTTATGGTCCAAATTAATTCATATCAACATACAAAAGTGCCTTGTGAAAGGTTTTCAGGACAATATTGTCGTCTACAGCTATGAAGAATACCCAGACAATAGCTTCCTTTATATTATCCTAGCGCCCCTATTTAATTTCTATATTGCTTCTATTCAGGTTAATGCAGGTGCGCGCGCGTGCAATTTTCCTTGAGTCGTGCGTGTGCTTAGCTTGTTTAGATGACGTGTGTGCTTAGTTCGTCATTTAACGTACTACATTTATTTTGCGTTGTTTTCCTTACTGATATGTCTTGTCAGTAACTGTGCTCACACTGTGGGTGGCTCCTCCTAAAATGTTCTGCAATTGGTATAGGATTTAATGGAGCCGAAACCAATTGTGGAATTGCACGCATTTTGGGCATCCTACTGATGAACAGTTACTAAATTCAGATATATTTAGTAGCCACATTTATTTGCGGTCTGTCCCCTTTGAAGGGAATGATATATACTGCACTAATTCGAGCTTCATAAATATTGAAGCAGAAGGTAAGTTTTGTTCTATAGCTAGCAGAACACATTGTTTTGACAACCATTGTTGTGCGGCCAACTTCCAGACCCATATTTTGAAAGTAAATGTAAATACCGATGACCTGAGCAACACAGAAAACAATTTCAGCCGCAAACAACCGCAGTGATTTGATGTTGGTTCTTAGTCTTTTTAGCCTGTAAGCTGGCTCCTTTTAGGGGTATTGGGTTATTAAAAAGAAATGTCCGTCCCCCCACCAGTAAAAATAGATGCTTAGGAATCGCTGAAATCATCATTTGATATAACTAAATAAAGTTTGACTTAATACTTTTGTACTTTTTAACAAAGTCGTTGCTTTTCATTATTGTGCCATCACGGCTTTCAATAAGTCCTAAACGGTGACGACATTATTGTCGAACCAAGTTTTCCAAAACACCGGGGTTTTTTATCGATAAGAATCAGTCTATTATTAAATAAAATAAATTTTTCACTGTTTTCTTTGTCGTATAAATGTTTCAGTTCATTAAGATACAGTAGCATATTCCTATAGAGCGCTGGAGCTCTTATCATCATATTTGCATTTAAGTATAAATTCCATTCCTCCTTATTCGTCGAAATGATCAGATATTGAGGATTTTCTTCCAATTGCAAGGCTTATTTCCCACAAAAAGACTAATCCACCTTAAACTCAGTGCTTTATCCATGAGAAAAATGTTTGGTATCTTGAGGCCTCCTCTATCAATGGTTTGGTAGAGCACGTCTCGTTTTATTCTATCCCTCATGATCATATGCTAGGGGACACCTGCTTTTAATGCCCAAGAAGCGCTTGTTTTCATAAAATTATTATAATGTATCAGCCGGACATCAAAATGTCTATATTTCCGAAATGGCAAATTGAAACTTTTGTAAAACAAACCACGGGCAAATGTCAATTTTGTGTACATTGTGAATGTGCGCTCTTGTCAGTCTCTTGAAAATACCCAATTATATCGTGCCTGAATGTAGGTACTTGATTAATTATAAATGAAAGCAATGTAAACATTAAGTATAATTTACATGCAGGAAGATGTAGCAAAATTTCTCGTTTATTCAACTCCACCACACTCGCTTAAACAGGTAGGAAAACTTTCAAAGCCGTTCTTGTACATTTAGCAGTTATAAATAGCGCAATGATGTCAATACAGTAACTGGACTTGAAAAGGAAAATTTTCTTAAAACTTGCAAAACTGTGTGATTGTTGACAGATAAATACGTGTACTAATATCAACTAAAATAATGGCATGCTGGAGTGGTTTTCGCGTCGTATCCGGTTTTTTGCATAAACTCTATCGCGCAAATGCTACCATATTATTACGGCGTTTGGCTAACTTTTTGAGTAGGTACTAGCTAATTCAAAACCTCAGGAGTAATATTTAGGTCTTGGTAAATGGGTTACATAAGGAAACACAAATCGCTCTGTTTCTTATTTTGAACTCTTCGTAAAATTGAAATTCGGTTTCCATGTTCAAAACATTATGTAGTAATGTGTATCCTTAAGACAAAAAAAAAAAAAAAATAGGAGACATAAAAATTACATTTCATCTATGATTATACTGAAAACGGATACCAAAATTTTGCTCTCAGTGCGAAACTCTGTCTACGAAATCAGACAGTGATTTGCATGAGCATATAAAAGGTTCCTGACAGATTCACATTTGTTTGCTGGGTATTTCTAGTGTGGCGTTAAAAAACAAACAATTAATAAAGTTTTGTGTTTGGAGATTAAAATGTATTGTTAGTAGAAAAGAGGCTTATATGCACTTTGTTTTGGAGTCTCGTCTTAACTTTTTTACCACATCTCGACACGATTCCGCGCTGCTTAGAATCCTCATACCGTTTTCGCTTCGCATGATTCAGGCTGTCGTCAATCTTCATTGAGAATACAAGGCTGCGTTCCTTTCAACTTAATTTAAATCCGGTTTCTGCGATCTAAAATTCGAATTTTCATTCCATTTAGGGACAAACTAATCTTAGCTTGCAATCCCAAGGATCCACGTCCGAAGGTGGATCCTTGGGATTGGAATCTGAATCGCGCCACGCTCGCGCAAATACGTACTACGGCCATCATACGGGACTTTCATCAATGGTTTTGCAAAGAAAGGGTTCGCAGGGCCGTAACGGCCATATGATAATAGTAAATTAAAACTCAAATCATATGTTGGTTTCCCACAGGAATTCAGTTGACGAGTCAAAGTCATCACATGCCCAATGAACTCCACAGAGGCCACGCCTAACAGTAGCACCACCACTGCCAGTGCATCATCTGGTGTAAACAGAGATGCTATTATAACATCCATCCTGATTTTCGTCCTTGGGTTGACTGGAAATGGGTTAATTGTCTACGGATATCTCCGCTTCCGCCAGCTTCGAACACTCACGAACTACTTCGTTATCAATCTAGCCATAACTGATCTACTCTTAATTGCGGGTCTCGCTTCTTGGATCATCATAGACCTTATTGGCAATCCAAGAGATAGAGTTCTGCTAGCTTTTATGGTGAACATTGATCGCCTGTGTTTCTCGGCATCGATGCTTAACATGACGGCTGTGAGCGTTGATAGGTACTGTGCAGTGACACGCCCTTTCAGATACGAACAGCTCATCACGAGATCACATGCTAAAAAAGCTACTGTTTTTATTTGGGCATATTGCTTGATAATGTTCGTAATCGGAGTGTCTAGTTTTTTCGTGGATAAACAGGACTTCTCCGACAAAATATTCATGACAATTCTGACTATGATCAGCTTTGTGATCCCGGCATTCATTATGATCTTCGTTCATGTGAGTATCTTCAGGGTTGCTTGGGCTTCCAAAAAAAAGCCACTTCACACCCGTGAGCAGTCAAGTGGACGGAGTGAAGAGATTGCTAAGAGAATCAAGCTTTCCCTGAACACACTAATTATCTTAGTTCCCATGGTCACGGCTTGGGGCATTTTCTACGCGATAACAGTCTTGGAGGTCTACTGTCTGACTTGCTACAATACTCCTGTAGCATTTTCCGTCTCAGTTGGAATTTTGCCTCATGTTGCGGCTGCGATTGATCCAATAGTTTACATCCTTGTTACTAGAGATTTGCGCCTGAAACTCTGCAGGTGTTGTTAAGGCCGCGAAAAAAAAAAAAAAAAAAAAAAAAAAGAACACAAGAAGGGTGCGGGTTTTTTTGGGGGAAATCTGACTCCGGATTCTTGAATCCAAGAAAAAAAAAAAAGATTGTGCGTCCCCCCCCCCCCCCCCTTTTTTTAATTTATTTTTTTTTTTTACTGAAATCCAAAAACGGATCATGTATCTGTTGAATCCACGCTTCTGTGAGATTTTTGAGGTCAAATCTAAATCAAAGTGTTTCGAAAAACAGTTAATCTGACAAACGGTCTTTTGTGCAACTTTATTCGTTCTGAATGCTGTTTTGTTTCTTTCACGATTTCATATCATGAACAATTCAGTTAAGGTTTTATTGCATATATTTTGAAAATTGTTTGTTGAAGCAGACTGATAAACACAAGCGAATCAAAATAGGTTCACTTGCATACTAATTGTTTTTTATTTGTTTTTTTTTTTTGTTTTTTGTTTTTTTTTACGTTAAATGGTCCGTTTTAGAAAATTCGATTTATTTTTGGTCATATAGAATCCATATAATCTGAGATCACAAATCCGATTTCGGATTCTCCCAAAAAAATAAACGCTGCCTTTGTCTCAATGCGATTTTTGTTGACAACAAGCCTACGACAGGATTTCTTTGGTGTAAATCAAACCTACAACTTGCAAAAGGTTATGTCACGTACGACACGTTGAAGAACTGACTGCACGCTGCACGATACACCATTTTATCTCACTATCGCGAGGTAAAGGTCTTACAAATAATGTGGCATTCAACAGCAGTAAGCAAACGTCGTGCCATTTATATCGGCCATTGGAGACATCCAGAGATAAACGGATTATTACATGTAAATTATAAATTTTAGATGCTTTGTTTAAAAAAAAAAAAACAGATATCGCGAATCTTGTAAATAACTGGATAATCATTTCTTTGAAAGAATTCACCAAATGAAATCCAATTTCCGATTAATTGAATTCGTGTTTACTAAAAGTTGAAACGGATTATTGCTCCATAGCCAGTTGTGCAAAGAGAAATAGAAACAAAAGGGTGTAGATATAATAACCTAAAAGTGCTTTACATTTAGAAAATCCAAAAGTCGATTATCTTGAATCCAAAAAAAAATAACAAAATAATAACAAAAAATAGATTTTACTTAATAATTGTGTATCTATACTTAGAACGAATTCATCAATTCAAATCTAAACTCTATAACCTGCTGTCAGTGCCAAAATATCGAGATGTAATTAGGAATCAGTTTTCAGATTAAAGAGGTGTTCTATTTAGAGAACAACCAAATATAGCTTCATGTGGAATCCAAAAAAGAAAGATTTGACAAGTCAGATCAATTGAATCCAAAACAAAAAGGTCATAAATACATAAATACAATTACAATTCCCGTTTTAAATCCAGTAGATTAGAAGAGAAAGGTGTGCTATTATGATAATACAAACAAACAAACAATTATAAAATCAAGAACACAATGACTCGATCAAAAAATAAACTTAACGAGTTCAGATTCAGATTTTGAGTCCATAGGTTACAACCATAATCTGGATTATGTTATCTTGAAAAAAAAAACCTGTGGGTTTTGAAAACACTCCATCGATTCTGCTTCGCAAAGCAGACTGAATTAATTCGATTTCGCTTTGTTACTATTATTCCAACGGGCTAACTTTTTACTGTCTGTCTATGCAGTACAAGATCTTGACAAACAATCGAGCGATTTAGAGCTTCGCTTTTTACACAAATAATCCAGAACTGGCTCAAATCTATTTCACGCTATTTATGAACGGTTTGCCATTGTGTTGAAATTATACGAACTTGGGGACGGGGATTAATGAACGTTATTGCAAACGTTCATAAATAGCGTGAAATAGAATCAATCCAGTTCTCTCAAATATTATCTACTTTCCCCCATCTCTCAATCTCCAATACCCCCAAGCGAGAGTGGCAACCCCATCTTCACACACAAATCGTTTGTCATCGTTAGCACTCAATGCAGTTTTGTTCACAGTTTGGGAAAAGAGTTCATGCTTCAAACTTCTGATGCAATTCATCTGTCTCATTTGAGGTTTCTGGCTTTCCAAGCATGCAACAAAGTCTCCATGTGAAATTCTTTTTTTCACAACTTTCTTTTTTACACCTTTGCATTTCTTTGTTCCCCACCTCCATGCATTCGGAAGGAATATAGTTTGGATCTCAATCCCACAAATTCTTCAATGATTCCACCGCAAGCTTCATCTTTCATCATCCCCAAAACTTTCTTGTTTCTTTTCTCCAAAGTTCCATCCACAATCCGGGGATGATTCTCTGGGAATTCAGATGCGTTCTCAAAAGAGGCGACAATCCAAAATTCTCAAGAAGAGCCGACAAAAAAGTTTTCTTCATTCAGGAAGTGCCGGATGATGGGCCGATTCTCAAAGTTGATGATGTTGATTTTTTCAATCTTGACGAAGTGTGTTCCAGATTCAATATCTCCCAAATGGATTTTCTCAACCAAATCGTCAAGATGAAAAAAAAAACATTTCCTTGATGCCCAAGAAATTTCTCACAAAGTCACATGGATGCAAAAAGACTTTCAAAGATGCATTGAGAAGATACGGGAAATCCGAGTGTGTGTCAGAGTTTTGAAATCGGCGCAAAGGACAAGAACATCATTCGACATTCCCATCTCAGATATCATCACCCAAGTTTAATTTTTTTCTCCAATGGATAAAAAATGGACATTGAGCAAAGACGTAACCCTCATGACGAGGAAGAGGAAGAATGGAAGAAAGCGTGTCAAACAGAAAAGAGCTTTCAAAAAGCTGTTGACATGGCAACTGGTTTTTATCAAAATCCAAAATGAAAAAGACAGGCAGTTCATGGTGAAATGGCTCTATTCGGTGTGAATTTTAATTTCTGGGAAATGAAAAAACTCATTTTTTTTATCTCATCTAAGAAAATGAAGCCCGAGAAAATTTCCATCCCCGAAATTGTTCTCCAAGATCCCCTGAAGCGATCAGCTGGAAAGATCACCGATTGCCTGCTCCCATATTCCCACAATGACCAACGACTTCAATTGAAACTCCAAACCAAGTTCAAAATTTTTGCTCATGAAGGAAATTCTTTCTTTTTGGGAATCAATCTCCCCGACGAAAACATCTCCTTTTTCCACAAACTGGAATCTCATCTCAACTCAGCTGCAGTGGAAAAACGGGAGGAAGTAAACAAACTTGCCCCGTCTTTTGCCAAGTTCCGCGAGGGAGATTTCACTCTCTTGAAAGCCGATAAATCTGAGCAGGAAAAGATCTTCGCTAAGATTTATCCCTTCAAACTCCCCAAGACGGATTTCTCTTGCCGTTTTTGGGAGTTGATTGATGGGAAGAAAAAACCCATCCTGAAACAAAAAGAACTCATTGGTATTCCACTTCGCGGGCAAGTTGTCTTTTCCATCAAGCACCTTTTCTGCGGAAACATCAAATCTATCACATCCATTGTGGATGAAGTTTTGGTGGAGGAAATGGTCCAACCTGCCTCACCTTTCGATGACTATGAGGATAAGGATGAAGATGAAGATTGATTTGACATCTTGGATGTGAAATCAATGCCAGATGGGGAAGAATGAATGCCACATGGGGAAGGTTGTCAAATCAATGCCACATGGGGAGGAATGAATGCCACATGGGGAAGGTTGTCATTTGCCAGTTGGGGAGGATTGTCATTTGCCAGTTGGAGAGGATTGTCATTTGCCAGATGGGATTTGCCACATGGGGAAGGTTGTCAAATCAATGCCACATGGGGAAAACTGTCAACAAATGGATGTTTCTGTTCAACCCTCAGCGAATCTAAAGTCATTTCGAGCCAGATTTCATTTTCGGCGATCAGAGGATTTTCCAGTCTCCAAATGAAATCTTTGTCTCTATTATTTTACATTTCCTGAATTTTCATTTTGATTCTGAAACATTTTTTGACTGGATGGAACTCTCATAGACTTTTTTTTTTCTCCGGGATGAAAATCATTTTCCAGAAGTCGGTTTCAGAAATTTCTGGAGATGAAATCCATCCCTGGCGAAATATTTTTTGAAATGAAATTCATTTCCAAAAAAATAATTGGGAGAGAGTTTGTTCTCCAGAAAAAAAAAAAAAATGGGATGCAGATCATTTTCCAAAAAAAATGGGATGAAAATCTTTCTCCAGAAAAGTGGGATGAAACAAAACATTTTTTTTTCTAGTTTATTAATTTTTTTTCTCCCTATATAAAATGTGGGTTTTGATAGATGCTTTCACGCAAGAACGACTTAGTGAACGATATTCTTCACAGGCTGCTCTTGCCAGATTTATGAATTTTTCACCTAGAAATCTCAATAAGGCAATTAATGAAGGGCGAAATGTTTTTTTCTTTCCGAGGAAGAGAAGTCAAAGTTGCGCAACAAACTCAAGATCGATTTGAAGTTCGCGATTCGTGTGTCGTCAAACTGTTTATGCCGCCTTCAATAGATTTTGTGCTGCTGATGAAGATCGTTTTGTCAAGAAAGATGGGGAGAAATTCTTCCTGTCAAGAAACTTCCAAAAAGGAGGTCTGAGAGATCCCTGGTTGGAGGATGAAAAGCCAACTCCAAAGAAGACTCATTCAGTTCCAATCCGCATCATCACGGAATCAACAACAGCAACTTTCCCCAGCATAACAGCGGCTGCAAAGAATTTGGGCATTGCTGTGAGAACTATTCACAGTGTTTTGAAGAGTGGGAGGAACAGTTTCTGCAGGAGAAGCGATGGAGAAAAATTCAAGGTGGAGAAAGTGAACAATCCGACACCGCCTCCTCTTCCTCCCAAGCCCATCCCCTATCCACGCAAACCAAAAGCGCCTATTTCCCAACCGCGCAGACCCAAAGAAGTTTGAGTTCTTTTCAACTCCAATGGAGATGAATCACTCAAACAACAAATCATATTTCTTCTCAAACTTCTCCAAATCCAACCCCAAATCAATCACAATTCCGTCAACTGCCTCCATTGCAGGAAAAAATTCACTTCGATCAAATTTTCCACTCCTCAAGGCAAAACGCAAATCAGTCAATGTTTTTTCGTACGTTGTGAAAGCAAACTTCGCCATTTCGATTTTGCTTTGCCAGTTCTTCATTTCATTCACTGTTTTGACGACCAATCCTGCACCTGAAATCACTCCCAGAACGATGGGATTCATTGTTGCTGCCCCCGCGATCGTTCCAATCGCAACAAGAGCGGAAGATGCCAAATTCAGAAACAAATTCATTCTCTTGAAATGTTTGTGAGCTCTTTTCAAAGACCAAAATCTTTTGTGATGGAATCGGAAGAGTTGCTTGATCTCTTCCATTTTTTCTTCCCCAATGCATGGGTCAATGTGATTGAAATTGAAGATGGATTTCTTTCGGCATGGTTTCTCCATTTTGAAAAACATAATCATATTTCAACCAACATTACAACGCTTGCTGTTAGAATGGAACTTGCTTTTTTAAGACTAATATGTAAATTATAATCTTCGCTCACAAAGAAATTGAAAGTATAAGATATATTATTTGTACTGCCAATCCGTACACCATTAACTTGTGAGCTTTGGTCCCCTGCAGCAACTTTCACAGCTGTTCTTGAATGATTTAATACTCTTTGTGGATCACTCGATTTTACTTGCAAACATATATTTTGGATTGTGTAGTCTACCCCAAAATAATATGGCGAGGCAAAATTATTTGAGAAAAAAAAATCATTAGGGTCTTTGCTGGAATCATATTCCCCAATAATTATTGATTTTGAACGGGGAGGAGTGAAATTCAACAACTTTTTCCCATTCAAATCCAAGTCAGTCTCCATGACCATCTTCCCTTCCCCAAAAACGAAAGGGGAATCGAAGACGCTGCTTTCAACATCAGGTTGAGAACCTTTGACGCCTTATATGATCAGATTTGCATCTCCTTTTGCAGCTGATTCAGGGGTTCCCCGCCATTTCAGATCCAGGAAAATGAATTCAGGTGAGGAGATCTGCCATTTATGCATGTGGATGATGGATCTGGCATAATTCGCAAACTTCTTTGTTGATTGTTGATTAATATTCAGGCTGGTGCTCACGGCATTAACACTAACACCATCCATTGACGCGGGGAAGAATTCAATGCAAATAGTGTATTCTCCTTCTGGTAATTTGTACATATTGAAACCAAGTCTCCCAGAGTATTCATTAAAAATATATTTTGTTATTTTCAAATCATTCGCCGTCTTATTGAAATGATGTGGAGAACTTGAAAAATCATTGATTCCAGTTACTGCCATATCATGCTGAGAGCTGGATTCATCGATGTCTTCCATCAGATACCGGAATTCATCTTTCGGGTGAGAGGTTGACGTGATATGTGATTCATTTACATATTTTTTAAGCTTCTCTTCTAATTCTATCGTGTGGACTACCACATCTCCTATCTTGAGATTAAGTTGTCCATCAACATAAGATTTTGGCGCGGGTTGATGATCAAGAGTTGGCGCTGCAATATTGTTGATTTGTTGCGAGTTCATATATCCAGGTTTCCAGTCATTGTTCCACCTTCCAACGAAAGCTTTTTCGCGGATTGGTCATCCACATATCTTTTGTTTGCGCCTTGGTCGGCAATGGTTGGATCTTTCACGTTAAAAATAGTGTGATTGTTCATATCCAAAGTCGTCTCCATTGGAAACGCCTCTTTGCGGCTGAGAAAGATATTCTTGATGTCATTATAAGAAACAAGGTTGTTATAATGCGCTCCCAAATCATGCCATGTTTGTTGTTTTGAGTTTTCCACATTGAAAAGTCCTTTCAAATCAATATCTCTCGTGACTTCATGAGTGTGAGCCGGAGCATCAGGGTGAAATTTTTTCAATGTGATCACATTCACCGCTGACAAATCATTGTTTTCATCAGTGTCCAGATTTGTGATCAATTTGCGATTCATTTTTATTTCCCCGGGGTTAATGAGGTTTTGCCCCCTGAGATCAAGATCCCCAGTCATATGCGAGGAACCATCAACCTGAAGTGAATCTGCCCTCAATTGAATTGCAAACGTGTCAACTTGATGTTTTGTGATGGCATCCGAATTCGCTGTTCCTTCAGCGACATTGGTCATTCTTTTCCTTTGAATATCATAATCCCCTGCTGGTGTCAGCTTAAAACCAACGCCTGGCAATCCATCTTTCCCTCTCTGGGAGGTGGTTGTTTTATCGGACAGCATTCCATTTGAATAGCTCATTTTAAAGCCTTTCATCAAAGTTTTTGGCCATGGATTTTCTCGGCTTATCCACGTATAGGAAAGAGAATGGGTCTTGCGTTGCCTTCACATAATCTTCTTTGCTGACATTATTCTCCCTGCAGATCGCCGCAATTTCTTTGTTGCTGGGGAATTCGAAGATGCAAAAATGCGAACAATTCAAACTGGTGTTTGGAAATAACTTTGCGAAAGATACACGACAGAGCAATTCTTATGCCGCCCTTGAATGAAATAATCAATCAATGGCTTTTGATTCTTCTCGCAAACAAAATCATCGAAAACAACCAGTTTTTGATTTTCATCTGACAATTCAGAAACTGGGATGATTTCATCCGGGGATGCCTCGATGACATCATACCCAGCTTCTTTGCTGATTGGGCGAATTTTTTTTTAGCAAAAGCTGATATTTGGATTGTTCAAGATTTTTCGCATAGAGATAGATTTTATCGTAATACAGCAGCGGGCGGAGGATCATATCCAAAAGAACATTTGTTTTCTCCGATCCTGAAGGGCCACAGATAAGCATTCTGAAAGCTCGATCAGGCATGAAAGGATGCAGCTGCTCGAAATTTGTGATTGGGTCATGGCAATCATAATTTGGGATCTTCATTTTATTATGAAGAACATGATGTTCTTCATCTTGTTCTTCATCATGTTCTTCATCCCAAATTTGTATCTGTGAGTAATAAAATGAGTTTATTGAAATGGCAAGAAATTGCCAAAATCAAATCTGCTTTGGGGAAAAATATCAATCTCGTTCATGATGCTATCACCCGGAAAAAGTTGGGTGAAGAAAGAAGTCAAATCGAATATGGTAAAATGCTTCAACCCATCACATCGAAACTGGATGATATAATTGCATCGAATTTGCAGCCACTTCTCCGGAAAAAAGAAAGTGGGGGAAGTGGGGAAAGTCAAACCAGCAGAAATTGATTATTATCCCGAAGTCGACCCATTTGAAGACATGGATGTTGGTGGTTTGTTTGATGAGCCAGCTGTTCCATCCCAAACAAAGAAACAAATTCCACCAGCTCCTCCAACCTATGAAGAAATAATGCGGGAGATAGGAAATACTGATGACCCACCTGAATATGAAGCCGAAGACCCTGAAGCCGAAGGCCCTGATTATGCTCTGGAACCCGGCGATGAAGCGGAGCCGCGCAAAGATGAAGAAGAAGTTAACCAGATTCTAGTTGACTTGGATGTCGCTGATTATAATACAGTGGAACAAACCCTCAAGACTTCAACCTCAAGAAAGAAGCAAGAAAATTACCTTGGAAACATTCTTTACACTGCAAACTTCAGAAGAAATCAATTGAAAGGGTACAAATCATCTTTCACCAAAAAATTCAAGAAAGGGACAATAACGGAAGCGCAAAAGAATTTGCAAGATCAAAGGATAGATCGTGGATTCCAAGTTCTGAATGAATTCATAAAGCATTACAAAAAGAAACAGAAAACATTGACAGGTTCGGGAGTCAGGAGAAAAAAGGATGGAAATGTTCGTTTTTTCTCCAACCCCGCAGATCTTCTCCAGAAACTTGAGGTCATCATTGGCTCCATCAATGCTGGGAATTCCAATCTGGCAATCAGAAACACTGGAGTTGGCATTCTCGATCTTCTCCTGAAAGAGGGGTTCATCAACAGATCCCAACATGAGAAGCTCTTCAGAAACTATTTCAAACCATAAAATGGAAGAAAGAGAAATTGTCCTGTCATCCTTTTCCGTCAAGACAGGCGGAAACAAACCAGAAAATTTCACAACAAAATTCCGTCAACCAATCGTTTTGGACCCAAATGAACGATATGTTGTTGGGTTGAACCGAATTATCAATATGAGTTTTACGTGGTATAAAATCAATGCGACATTGAAGAATCAGCTGATCAGATTCAGCTCTGATGGTGGGAAAACATTTTCCAATATCACCTTTCCTGCTGGGGTTTGGGATTATCCCACGATGAATGCGGCAATTCAAAAAGCAACAGGCCCCCTCGCAGGATCCACCCCAGGAAAGAATGAAAAATTCCCAATCAATCTTGCTTTCTCTCTCACAACCTTCAGAGTAACAATCACAATGGAAGAAAACTGGCAACTTGATCTCACTCAATCCAATTTCAACGATCTCATTGGTTTTGATCAAAAGATTCTGACAGACAAAAACAATATTGGCCCCAGAGTTCCAAACCTCAGCCAAGATACTGATATGTTGAACGTTCATTGCGATCTCACAAATGATTCGCTTGTGGATGGGGAAGAGAGTGATATCATCTTCTCCTTTTCAACATCTGTTCTGCGGGCATCATATAGTTTCACTTTGGAACCCATGAGAATCACATTCAGCCCTGTTAATTAAAACACATTAAGCTCCATTCGGATCTATATCACTGATGGGAAAAGACGGATTGTGGATTTGAATGGAGCTGATACAGCATTCTCTCTTATCTTGAAAAAACAACTGAAATGAAATCATATGAATTCTCTCGTTTCTTCCACCCCAAGCTGGGGCGGTTTGTTTATCTGCACAAAGGAACAGGTTTGATTGTGGATAATATTTTCAAACCAATGAGAGTTGTTGCATCCACCGTTTTCAAGGAATTCGCGAAACCCGTTGCAAAGAAAGCATTGGAATCAGGAATTTCTCTCGCTGGAGATAAACTTGGCAAAAAAGCAGCTGAAAAATCTGGTGATCTCATAATGAAAAAACTGGGAAATATGAGAAAGGGGAAGCCGCCAGGCAAAACAAAACAACCAACCCGATCACAATCATCCCCTGCCTCCGGAGAGCGACTGCAGGGAGAAAGTTCTGATGCTATATTGAACAGGCTGATCTCTGGGCAGGGCATCAGGAAAAGAAATAAAAGAATATAAAATGGCTTTTCGATCGAATGAATATCTTCAAAGAAATGAATTAGTGCGCTTCCAGCTGGATGACACAATCAGAGCTCCAGCCAATGCCCAGCAACAAACAAAGAATGGTTATAAATTCACAATAAATGACAGATCGGCATTCTATGATTGGTATAATGCTTATTTCGAGGTGCAGTTTCAACTCCAAAAACTGGCGGATGGTGCTGGCTATGCAGCAGCTGACAGGATCACAGTGATCAATGGCGCTCATTCCCTGATCAAGCACATGACAATCCGATCTGCAGGAAAGATTGTTTATGATACTGATAATCTGCACAAGGTCTGTTTCGCAAAGAATTTGCTGAAATATTCCGACGACCTCAGCAGATCAGTCGCCAAGAACAGTTTCTGGTATTTGGATACAACAAGAACAACAGCCGCTGGGAATGCCGGATTTGAAGCTCGGCGGTTGCAATCTCAAGCAGTTCAAAACAATAGAAATGGCGGTGCAAAGAACATTAACGTGATTGTTCCCCTGAATCGTTTTTCCTTTTTCGAAGAGTTGGAAGATAAGATGTTGGTTCCCATGCAGCGGCAATTCGAGATAACCCTCAATGATGATGGGGAGCTGATTCATATGGCAAACGGCGTTGATGCTGGAAGAGTTGTTGTGAACCGGTTTTTGCTTTGGGTTCCTAGACTGACACCCAAAGATTCGGGTTATGACAAATTTGTCAGCGCATTCCTGAAAGAAACGCAATGGAAATATCTGAGGGAAATGTATCAACAATCAGCTCCCGCAACATCATCAGGATTCTTCCAGATCTCAGCGAGCATTGACAATGTGAGGCATATTTTTGTCTGGCTGAAAAGAACCGCTCCACCCAATGATGACCCTGCAGAAGATAACCCATATCTGATGGACACTTTGAAGCTGAATGAGGCAGATGCAAACTCATCCTTGTTGAACTGTCGATTGGAATGTGGAAACGGAGTTTTCTACCCGGAAACAGAGTATGACAGTGAAAGCAAAGTGAGGATTTTCCAGGATGTCATGGCTTATGCAATGAGGAAAAATGACTACAACACTAGAACGCAGCTGAATCTGGCCAATTTCAATTCTCTTTTCCCGTTGATCTATTTCGATCTGACTTATCAAACTGAAAAACCAACAAGAGATCCCAAACAGTTGATATTCAGATATCGATTGAGCGCAGATGCAGCTGCAAACTTCAATGTACATGCGATAGTTCTCTATGAAGAAATGGTGAAAATTGATAAAATTGGAAATGAATTAGTTATCGTGTGAGCTGTGAAAACATATGTTATCATTTAAAATGACAACATATCACCCTATCAAAGTGACTCTGACTGAAAGACAAAAAAACAAGCTTGGAAGAGCATTCAGAACAAACAGCCCTATCACCCTGAGATTGGGTGGCAATCAAACAAGCGGAAGTGATGAGCTGATGCTAACAGCCAATCAAATTAAAAGAATCGGCAAAGCTGCGGCTTTGGGAAAGGGAGTTGAAATCAAAATATCGAAAACGCAGGTTAGAAGGTGATGAGGCAGGGTGGAAGTTTATTTTCTGCTATTGTTCCCTTAGCTCGTTCACTGGCACCCACCCTGGCTAAAACACTTGGGTTATCAGCTCTTGCTGGACTGGCAAGTGATGGAGCAAGTCAAGTTGTGAAAAATATAAGTGGAAAGGGGCAAACGGGTGGATTTCTCATTCCCCAAGATAAAATTCAGAAACTGATTGATAATAAACATCTGTTGACAAATAAACAGAAACAGGACATTTTGACTGCCCTTAAATCAGGAGGACAGTTGGTGATGAAGCCATCAGCAAAAAAGTCTGGTGGATTGTTGGGAACTGTGCTGGCATCCATTGGAATCCCATTGGCACTTGACATGGTTAAAAACGTGTTTGGGAAAGGACGTCCAAAAGGAAAGGGAGCTCCTAGAGTTGGACGTCCAAAAGGAAAGGGAGCGCCAAGATTGGGAGCGTATCTTTTTCAACCACCCCCATTTATTGGTAACAGGGGGGATGGGTAAAAAAAATCAAAAAGGGGCAAAGGACTCAGCGGAGCTGGACTTCTGTTAGGGCCGAAAAGTCCATTCAACAACATCCCAGTTCTCGGAGCGATTTTGTGAAACCGAAGTTCGAAAACAAACCCCTGAACAATGTTGATCTCATGAAGTGGATTGATTTTCTGAAAATTCCCAATTTCAAAGGCATCTTTGCGAGAGATCAATTCATGCCCAACAAACACAGCCCCTGCATCATCAATCTTGATTCACTCAAAGATGCATGATGCCCTGTGGTATTTCGATAGTTTTGGAATGGGATTCCCCCAAGAATTCAGAAGCGGCAAACCGGTGATCTGGAACAGCAGTCAGTATCAAAACATCAACAGTGTCCTTTGCGGGTATTATTGCTTGTTTTTCCTCCATCAATGGTCGCAGGGGAAAGATTTCTATGATATTCTCAAACCTCTCAGTCTGACTGATACAATGCAAAATGAAAGATTCATAAAATAATATTTCGATTGAAAATGAAGTCATATTGCGTGAAGGAGAAAAAACAAACTGAATGCAAAAATCCATCTGGATATATGACCGCAAAAAAATGGAAGATGTGGTTTTGCCATTGCGCTTCCTGTGGAATCAAAAAAACAAGATTTGTGAAGGAGAAACCCTCGGGAAACTGAGTCTGCCCCCACAAGGTGGGGGCTTCAGCGGAGCTGGATTTGGTGAACTTGCGCTGACCGGTGTCGCGCATGCTCTTCCCTGGCTTGGAAAAAAAAAAAAACAGTTGAAATGGGGAGATATGGAGCCAGTGAATTGTTGAGAAACAAAAAGGCTCAGAAAAAAGCATTGGATTTCGCACTTGACAAAGCAAAACCATTTCTTGCCAAAACCTCTTCCGATATGCTGAATCAACTGAGCACGGCGATTAGACCAAATAGAAAGTATAAAACAGATAGAAAAGATTTGGATGGGAGGGGAGCGAAGCGACCCCAACCGAAGGGCAGTGGGTTGGATGTACATTCTTTAATAATGAAACTGCCAAGACCAAAGAAAGGCTTCACGCTCCCAGGACACAATTTCACAGGGCCCGGAAACCCACTCGAGAAACAAGTCCGATTCAATGAAAACACGGGAGAAATCCTCGAAATTCTGCAACAACCCACGGGAAAAGCAGATGCAGTTGCTATGCAGCACGATGTTGATTATTCAGTCTGCGCAAAACAATCAAACCCGCGTCAATGTAAAAATAAAGCAGACAGGAAAATGGTTGCCGCTTTGGATGCAATTCCCTGGAAAGAAAAACAATTGGGTCATGCTTTGGCACGAAATGTCATTGATGCAAAACAAAAACTTGGTTTGGGTGTCCCGCGAAGCGGAGTCCGAGTTCCAAAAAACGGGAAAAGATTTTGAGTGAAGGCTGGACTCAAAATCTGGCAAATGAACTTTACCAGCCAATCAGGCGGCGCTTCCCAAAACGACGAGTCATTTCATACAGGATTGACAGCACCTGGGCAGCTGATCTGGTCGAGATGGGGAAATATTCGAAGTGGAACAAAGGAATCAAATATCTCCTGATGGTGATCGATGTCTTCTCAAAATATGGTTGGATTTCCCCCCTGAAAGACAAGCGAGGAGTATCAGTCGCCGATGCTTTTAAAGATATATTTACGAAGCGAAAACCGAAAATGCTTTGGACAGACAAAGGGCCTGAATTTTTCAATGGAACTATGAAAGATCTCCTTGACTTGAATGGGATAAAATTGTATGCAACAGAAAATCAAGAAAAATCATCGGTTGTCGAGCGCTGGAACAAGACGATGAAGGAGAAACTCTTCAAGATGTTTTCTGCTAACAATAATACAATATACTGGGACCAACTTGACAAGTTAGTGGATCAATATATAAATCATCGTTTTCATTCGAGCATTCGGATGAGCCCCGCAGAGGCGAGCAAACAGAAAAATGAAAAAAAAGGTTTTCGCTAATCTATAGGGAGACATGATTTATGCTAAACACAACCCAGCAAAATTCAAGGTTGGCGACAGGGTTAGAATATCAAAGTTTAAACGACAAATATTTGACAAAGGTTTCACCCCGAACTGGACAGAGGAGATATTTGTCGTCGACGAAATATTGAACACAAACCCTGTAACGTACCGATTAGTTGATTTGTTGAGAGAAAAAATCACTGGATCGTTTTATGAAGTAGAATTACAGCCTACTACGCAGGATGTTTTTCGCATTGAAAAGGTTATTCGCCGCGATCACAAGAAAAAGAAAGCATTCGTTAAGTGGAAAGGCTATTCCGACAAATTTAATTCATGGATCCCTTTGGGGGATTTGAAAAAAAACTAGCACACGGTTAATAGATAAATATTTTTTTTTATTGAAAAGTTTTAATGATATGTGGCCACGCCGTGGCCCAAAAAGTTAATGATATGCGGCCACAGCGTGGCCCAAAAAGTTAATGACATGCGGCCACGGCGTGGCCCAAAAAGTTAATGATATGTGGCCACGGCGTGGCCCAAAAAGTCTTCCTGTTTTCATGAGACAGTCTTCCAGAAAATTGATTCTTCTTCGCAGATTCCACGAATGACTTTCATGTTCGCCTTGAATGTTCGAATTGCTACAGCGCAATAACAAAGTCTTGGATATTCTTCCATCAGTTTGTGTAATGATATTAAAAAATCGGCGCAACGACGGGTAAAACCACATGACTCTCGAACGTGTTTAAATTTTTGCTGTGACAAATAGCTTTTCCCATCACCCAGTAACTTTCCTTGTCTTGCAGCAAACATTAATGCCTTCTTCTTGACGGAAGAAATCGCTTCAGAGAGTTTTTTCACAAGCTGAATGAGTGCGTCTTCGTTGTGTGCGATTTCATCCTCCAAACCTTCATAGGTAATCTGCAACAGCGTCATGTTCATAGACTTCCTCAAAAGATCCGCCATCTTTTGCTTTCTTTCTTGTTTTGAGTTTGTTGCCTGCTCACCCGCACATTTTGTCTGAATATCGTTGAAACATTTGTCGAGATTTGGTTTAATCTCTGGGTATTTTTCACCAAGACTGCCTAACGTTTGGCGTACTTCTTGAAGCATGGTGTGGAATGAACAATAAGTGTCTATATTTCCTTTATCACCTGAGAATTGCATCACCTTCTATCACGTCGTAGACATGTGGAATATGATGCAATACCATCTGGCAATATTGCCTGGGCGCGTCAGGATATGAATGTTTGTCATTCATATTCCAATATTGCGTTGGCGTGTCAGAATATGAATGTTTTATATTCATATTCCAATATTGCGTTGGCGTGTCAGAATATGAATGTTTTACATTCATATTCAGGATTTCAAAACACTGATTCGCTTCGCTTTCTTTCAATTCCCGATCAATTTCCCAGAGGAGGCAACTTTGCTTTTTGAGTTCATTTTTGAGAATCTTGTGTTCCTCTTGGAGATTGACAATTTCCTCGAAGAGGAGTTCCATTTCATCTTCTTCCTCCATCTCCGAATCAGAGACAATGAATTCCTCGTCAGATGTTGTTGGGGTTCCTCTGAGCAAGTAAGACAATTTTCATGGTCACTTTCATCCGCATCCATTTTGAAATGAAAGATTTCTTTTTCAAGAAAATGTTATTCTCCGCCACATTTTCCAGCAAGAAATTCACACAAGCCTTGATTTCCTTCCTCAGAAACTTTGGGTCAGCAAAACTGTCAATCAGTGAAGAAGGATGCTTGATGTTTCAGAAAGACGAAGATGATTTTTCCATGTCAGTCTTTTTTCCCAAATCAACATTTGCCGACTTGGAATTTCATGAGCCATGTTTGGCCTTCATTCCCAAATTCCCCGTGAAAAGATTGGAAAGAATGGAGATTGAAAAACAGGATTCATGGATCAACACCGTGAGATTCTTTCAAGGTCCTTTCTCAATCTCAATACTGAGTCACAACATGCATGAAATGGAAAAACCGAAAGAACGTTTGGAAGAGGTGAAAGTAACATCAAAAGTTTGCCATTTCTTGCTTCCTGTGATTGAACCACCGCAAGTCGTGGAAATCTTCCGCGATGGAGAAAAAGTTCGTTTCGTTGTTGAAAAAAGCAAATTCTGTTCATTTCAGATTGGAGAAGGTGAAACTCCTTTTGCAGTTGTGTCGGCAAAAAATTCTAGAAAATGAAAAGCTGGCCACTGCCAGAAACATTTCTGATTAAAAAAGGAACAGAACATGTGTGTTTCAAATTTGTTGCTGAAGATCAAGTTGTTCATTTCTCTTTCCCACTGGAAAAGACGAATGAGTTTTAAGTAGATGACAATTGCCGGTTCTGGTTAGTAGATAATATTTGAGAGAACTGGATTGGTTCTATTTCACGCTATTTATGAACGGTTTGCCATTGTGTTGAAATTATACGAACTTGGGGACGGGGATTAATGAACGTTATTCTTAACGTTCATAAATAGCGTGAAATACATTTGAGCCAGTTCTCTCAAATATTATCTACTTTCGAACTAAGATGCCAAATTTGCTATAGCCTGCAAAGCATGCATATTTGAGGTCCCAGCCCCCGACGTTGTGCAAAACCAAAATGGCGACAAAACACTAAATTCAGCACTCGCTTACCAAAAAACAAATGCCTGCACTGCAAGCTTACTTTGCTATCCCTTGTGGTTTGATTTGATAAACGCCTAGAACATCAACATGAGCATTGAAAGCTGATCCTAAGCTCCAAAAGCTCTTTTAACTATGCATACACCGTGATCAGTCCGTAATAAAGCTTTGGGCAAGTGTCGGCAAAATAGGACTTCGAAGTTGCTGCTATGAGAAAGCACATTTACCGACTCATGATTTTATATTTGCTACTGAATGTTATAAAAAAAAATGCCCTTTAATGTATTCTATATGTTTTAGTTCATTGTATGTTTCGCCATGGATTTAAAATTGTATGATGGGGTTCGATTCTAGGTTAAGATTGCTTTTGTCACCTGTTCATTATAATAAATGAGTGCATTGAAGTCTGAGCCGGAGCTCCAAAAGCTCTTTTAACTATGTTTAAGCTATCTGTTCATGGACCAGTTTTGGGCAGGTTTAACATACATGTAAAACGTGCTGCTATGAGAAAATACATTTAAAACAGGGAGAGATATTTGGTATGCGTTAATAAAAACGTTACAATATTGTATTATTTTGGTTCATTGTATGTTTTTCCCTCGTTCCAAGTTGTGTGCATTTTTTTCTCCAATTGGTAGGTTTATGCTTATTTAAATAAAGGAGTTTATTTAACAATTAGTTCATGCGTCAGCGTGCGTATGTCGAGATATTGAGCACGCGGGAAGTTTGGAGAGCACTAAAGAGGCGTAAGAGTTGCACAAGGCGCAGCATGAACTAATTGTTTTATAACATTATCAACGCGGTGTTTCTCGAGGTGTTAGTTTGCTGACGTCATTAGCGTGCTCAATAAGAATATGAAGCACGCTCGCGCTATTAACTTTGATTACGTGAAAATTCTAGCTATGTTATAAAGGCATTTTAGATCTGTTACTACTGTGCATTGTGTTTTGTACGAGTGTCATGTTTAAAAAAGGTTTTTAATGATACATCAAATGTTCGTTCCCATAATTTGAGAAACTCTAAATTAAAATGCACATCCCCGGACCAAAATTATAAGCAACTAAATGTAGTCTTCACTACAGAGGGTCCGTCATCTGGAACAAAATCCCTGCAGAAGCAAGAAATCATGCTAGTCGGAATACTTTTAAGACTAGCCTGTCAAATAAAATACATTTTAGTAAACTGATATGATAGGTAGAGTTATAATAAGATTTAATTTATTAACCCTCGGACATACACGCAAACTTATACCCCCACCGTTGTACAGGGATGTGGGGGGGGGGGGAGGGGGGTAATAGATAGCCCGCGATGCTTGACAATTGCCTATTTACACCAGGACGTGGCTTCTATGACATGGTCTCAGATGACATTTGTGGTGCACGCCTTTTGCGTGTGCCATTGTTAAAGTTTCCTCTCTGTCGCTCTCCAATATTCTTCCCATATGGGTTTTTGCACCCAAGACACTTGCACCTGTCTGAGCAACCTCTCACTCCTTGAAAGCAATTGCATCTTTTTTAAAGACATCACACGAAATGATGTCTTTCTCGATCTTTTTCGCACCTTGCCAGCATCGACAAGAATCATCTTTACAAAGTTCTAAATCAGTTTTATTAATTTCCTTTGAGGGTGGTATGGATTGGCTTGAAGACATTTCAACAGTATCGTAATGGCCTGGACTAGATTGATCAAATGCAATAAATATTGGCATGCATTTAATTGTTTCTCTTGGTGTGATGGGCAAAACTGGCAAATTTTCCATCTGTGTGAAAACAATGATAGGAAGTTTCAATACATTGGCCATGGCCAAAGGCATGGCATTGCCTAGGTCTGTTGCAAAGTGCCTATCATTTAAAGGCAACTTCGCCTCCGAATCAAATATATGTTCCCCAGCAAGGACGTGCTGCTACAAGTCCGAATGTGCCATCCACTTTTCAAACATTAACTTTCTCAGTTTAGCACAAATAGCTTCCCCCCATACTGTAACCCACTAATCCCAATGAATCAAGGTGTTGGAGAATGTCGTTTGAATTTAGCTGATTTGATATTACATGTCCCAATGCATGAGCTATGGCAAGAAAGAAACAGTTTCCATTGGGAGTAATTGACACTCGATGCATACTATAGTTTGCTAAAATGTCATCCAGTGTAGTTGAATTTCTTTGACTGGGTAACTGGGAATGAAGTAATGATAAGGTACTTTTGACGAATGTTACCATGTTTGGATGAAAACGGCCAAACTGACCAGTTCACTGGATGTGAGAACATAGTTCCTCCATTGATTTTGAAGACGCTAAGACGCTATATACTTGCTCGTCACTCAGTGCAACTTGAGAATCACTGGAATTAGCCACAGTGGAACAGCACTCTTCTTCATCAGATGATGAACCAGGAGATTGGTTACAGTGTGCATATTCATTTGACTTGTCAACTATCTCAGCTGCTGAACTATCAAGGGAACCAGTGTTAGTGCTTCAAGTGGAGTCATATGCACTATCTGTATCTGTTTCTGTGGTTGTAAAATCACCACAATCCATCATTTCAAAACTTTCGCTTCTTTCTTTATGTTTGTTTTCTGCCACTTTAAAGTGTGACTCAGCGGGAGGTACTACTCTGATTTTTTTTCCTGGTGTGTTCTCCTGATAGTTTTTTTCTCATTCCAAATGTAAAAGAAAACACCAAGTAACTGAATGCGATAGCAAACTGGATACCAATTCGTGTTTTTTTTTTTTTAAGTTTTATCAAAAACTCTATGAATACCTTCATTTCGAGACGATCCTCCACTTGGTGGCCGGTATATGGGACAAGCAGCCTTTTCTTACATGCAACAGAAGCTTGTCTACCTCATCAATGGCACATTGTGGAAGAAGCCGTGTCCCTTCATATTCCACATGCTTCCACTGTTAAAGAAAAGTCATAATGTTCTTTGGTATCTTTGCAAGGAATTGGCTTCATTCTTGTTTTTCCTTGGTTTGTAGGGTCTCTAATAATTAGTTTAAACTCTGATATGATTTGAGAGCGTAGTCTTCGTAATGCACTCCCTTTACCCCCCCCCCCCCCCCCCCCCCTTTCTAGGGATTGTTTAGGTAAACCTTTGTATGGCATGAAACGGGACAAGTTGAACTAAGGTATTGTTTCCAAACCCAGACTGTAGTTTTGCTCTCCATTGACAACAATTATCAATGTGGAATTGACCTATGGGACAACCTAATGATGTACGTCTGTCTTTGAGTCGATGCAGCAGTCCATTAACTGCATGAAAACTTGTTCCTTTGCAAAGCTGCCATGACATTACAACTCCAATTTCATTCATAACAATGAATAAACCCATTTTCCATTGCACCAAAAGCCGATGTTTGAAGATACCTTAGGTGTGGTCTACCGACTCGTCTGGGGGAAGAAGCTCTCATTTGGCACATTCTTATACTATACAAATGCTCTCTTTCGAGGTAAGATTCTATGTATCATGCAGTGAGTATTTTCACCAACCTTTCGACCTTGTGGTGAAAAAACAGGAAAGTCGACTACATTGTTTCCTGTTTCTTTAACATGAAACAACTTTCTCAGGTCTTATTCGTCATATATAAAGTCTGTTGCCACAAGACCTGTATATCCGAGATGGTCATTCCTGCTCTAACATGAGATATGTCACAAACTGAAACATTTCTCTGGTCACACCAACTTTGTGGCACAGAACAAATGGCGGCAGAAATTCGCCCTTTATTTGATAAACTCTACTGACAAGAAGCACGTCGTTTCGTAACCCATATAGTTGACGCGGCTGGTCGTATGTCCGGCTACCGTCTTTCCAACGAATTGGATGTAGCTGCTCAAACAATCCTTGCTCTTCACAGGAGGGACAACGTAACGTAAAACCAGGAAAATAAAACGTTGGGTCCCAGAACAAAATGTCGGGCACAATAAATGCTTCACACGAGTCGTCAAGTCTGGTCCGAAGATAGTCTCCCCGAAGAATTGCACGAATCGGTCCGATTACTGCGCACATGTTTTCTCTCTGTAGCATTGCCCGGATGAAAGGTTGGGTTGCTCCATCGATGTTAACAGCAATACAACCAGAAAAATAAAAAAAAAAAGAAGCAAGAGAATGAAAAGACCAACAATCGCCAGGTGTCTCGCATGTTTATTTTCTCTTTTCTCGTGGTAGATAGTACTTACAGTAGGGGAGGGGGACCACGAAAGTCTGGGGAGGGCTGGGGAGGACACATTGTAAACGGATGGTAGTGGGGGATCCAGGCGAACCACAAGAACCACGAGGAACCGGAGAACCACGAGAATCAGAGAACCACAAGAACTACGAGAACCACGAGAACCAGAGAACCACAAGAATCACGAGAACTAGAGAACCAGATAACCACAAGAATCAGAGAACCACGAGAACCACGAGAACCACGAGAACCACGAGAACCACGAGAACCAGGGAACCTGGTATAGTCTTTTTACACTGTTTTAGAGTAATTTGTTAAAGATTAAAGACCAGACTGAACCAGAGAACCACGAGAACTAGGATATTATTTATATTTATTTTTTTGTCTCATTGTTATTGTCGAGTAAATGTGTGTTCAGTTGTGAGGTTGTTACACCGAGGTAAAGCCGTATCTAGTATTGATCAGACCTTTGCAAAGTTTGGTTCGAAGCTTCGCTCAGCATAAAACCTTGCAATTTCGCGGCGGTTCTTAGAATTTTACAAAGCTACTTTTTGCGCTGCGACGCCATTACTCTCACTAACTCACTACGTGTGCGGCGGTATGCCCGAAATCAATGGTCTGTTCATTCCAAAATATTGATCCCTCGGACGAGACATTTGCTCCGGGCGTGCGCGTTACCAAAATGAACTGTTGCTCATAATTATGTATGTATGCGCTATTGTTTTGCTTTTGGATTTCTATTGTTTTGGCTTTTGCTTTAGTTTTAAGAACGGTATGCATAACTAATGTATGGGGTTAAACGGAAATCTTTCCGGCTGAAAAGTGGAAAATGACGGAGGTTTTTTCGCTCGAACCAAAGCAAATTTCCCACCGAAATGTTTACTAGATTCCAATATTTCCAAAACCGAGTGTGGATGTTGACATTGCGCCTGTTAAAAGCGATGAGCTAAAAAAGCTAAAAGCTTAAAGCTTAAAGCGATGACCGCGCGGTCGAACTCCATACAAGCCTTTATACGAAATTGCTCACTTCAAGGTAAAAATGACGGTACTTTTTGCGTCGACGAAGGAGATGCTTCCTAATCTTGTTGGCTAGGCGGAACGAATCGAGAAAAGTGTCGGTACCAAATCTGCGCCATCTTGAAACGTCACAATAGTATCCAGCATGATTAGCGCGTCGTCTAGGCGGAACGAATAGAGAAAAGTGTCGGTACCAAATCTGCGTCATCTTGATTAAACATGTGCTGGATGCAACTTCCAGAAATTGAAATATCTACATTTATTTAGTCGGTAAAATCTTTGCGGATATCTCACCAAGTACTGAGGCGTATCATTTCAGAATCGGAAAAATATAAACCGAAATGAAATCAAGACAAATATACTATTTATGTCGGAAAAATCTGAGACCTTTCGGAGTACACAGCATTTTGCCCGATTCCACAGCGATTGCGTGAATTTGTTTGACGTCGGCCCGACATTTTTGCCTGCGTGACATATCTCGTGACATAGTCCCTTTCAACAGTGACTGAAACTGAGGTACTACGTAGGTCAAGACGAGGTGCTACGGTATAAGGAGACGCACTATAATCTATGATTACTACTAGTTTTAAAAGTTATTAACATATTTTAACGTTTCTGGATAGAATAATAACCATATTACTGGAATCCGAGTGTGGATTTCCGATAAGCAATTCATAAATGGGTGAAATTTTGATTTTCCCTTTTAAAAAAATGGCGTTTTCACAGTGATTTTAAGGGTCAAATCGGGGGTCTGGGGACGAGTTAAAAAAATTAGAGGCAAATGTCACCCAATTTTTTGCCATGTCCAGTGTATGAGCCGATGTTCACCTTACCTTGTATCCAGTTGAAACGTTCCAACATTCGTGTGTTTCATTTCAAAATGTGGCTTTGTTTTTTAACATCCTGGATGCGGTTTTGTTCATCAAATTTATACAACATTACAGTGCGTAGTAAGTTCAAACTCATAAAGACTGGGACCTAGCAATTTTCCCTACTGCGAGGCTGCGGGGGGAGGGGGGAGGGGGGGGGGTATATGCTTGGTGAATTTTGGCGGACTTTTGAAATTTACTGCTTTGCGGTTTTTCGCCAGAAGTCAACTAAGGAACTCTTTTTTAGTAGGAAAAAAGGGAGATTTTTGAAATTTACTGGAAAGATGACGGCAAACTATTACTTGATTCCATTCCGGAATATTTTCTCTCTTTCTAGCGTTAAGTTCTACCTTGAGGGGGACATTGGGGTTTGCGGTATTGCGGTATTGGGCAATTTTTCATGCGGTATTTCGGTAATTCTAATATAAAATTGCGGTATTGCGGTATTGCCAAAACCAGTGGGATTCCGTTTTTTAGCGTTTTGGTCGGTTTTGAAAATTATCCTACAGTGTTTTACGACCCTTTTGATCTTTTTTCGGTTTCTTGTCGTCCTTGTCAAACTTGTCATTTCGAAAACGCTTCGAAACAGCTCTAAGATTCTATAATCCGTCACGCCAGTTTATATTACAAGAAAGGTGATAACACTTTGGTCGTTTTACAACCAAAGTTTTGACTTGCCTTTTCATTCGAAAAACAAAATCTAAGCAGATATTTGCGGAAAATTTAATGAACAGAGTAGCTGTTTCGGTGTTCTATCGATTTTTGACTAGGTTTATGACGTATTGCGCGCGGTATTTGGCGATTTTTTTTTTTTTTTTTTTTTTTTTTTTTTGCGATATTACGATATTTGTCAATTTTTTTTGGCGGTATTACGGTGTTCAGAACCCCCCAATGCCCCCCTCTACCTTCGATACGTGTTCTTTTAAGTATATATGTATTCTGCTTTGCGGTTTTTCGCCAGCAGTCAACTATGGAACTCGTTTTTTAGTAGGAAAAAAATGATATTTTTTTACGCTCACGCGAGCCGCCGTAACATAATGCACGACATTGAAACAGTTCATATTTCAGCCGACCAATCGCATACACTTAAAAACAATGCAAACGTATTGATGCGGTCCAGTGAGTCACAAATTATTTCCCCCCACTTTGAATCGACTTTACTGGCGATGATTTTGTTTGTTTACTACAAGTCAACTCTCTTTTAAGCGACCACTCTTGGTGCAGGAAAAAGTGGTCGCTTAAGGGAGGTGGTCGCTTAAGAGAAAAATCAAGACAAACAGTATAGAGCGTTTTCACTCACGTGACCTTCAGTCCCGTGGGACTCAAATGACAAAGGCCATGGCCGCCATGTTGGTGTTCCTAACAAAAGAAGTTAATTAAAATTATTTTGTACGGGAACACCAATATGGCGGCTATGACGTCAAGTGAAAACGCTCTATTTGACTGATAAACAAAACGGTTATTTACAAATTAAAGTGGTCGCTTACGGGAAGCGGTCGCTTAAGGGAGTGGTCGTTGACTGTATTCTTGTCATTATATCTGCGTCAATTTTAAGCGCCGATTTAATTACCGTGCGCCACTGGAGTTTTGTCTACATTTTCTTCTAATAACTAGAAGGAACTGATATCTTGGCGGCAAAATCTGTTGCAGGCCAATGCGTCACATTTCTCAATAAGATGCGATTTTTTTTTTCTAAATTCGTCAATAAGTTTTCAATTTACAGCTAATAAAATACAGTGGACCCCGATTTCTTGAACCGCTCGGTTTCTCGAACCACCAGATTACTCGAACCCAACGTTCACTTGTTTCCCCTTGATTTGCTTCACTCTAACCCTGTTATTTTACCCCTGAATTTTCGAACCCTCCGAGATAACTCAAAACTCCGCCCGCAAACTCGAACCGCTTTTTGGCTCCCGTGAGAAAAGTTGACCCTCGATTAATCGAACTTCTGAAAATTTAGCAACCACCCAGTACCTATTTCAGTTACATTCGCGCCTTTGAAGCAATTAAAAACTCCTGACAAATTTTATATTATCTATCTTATTACACACAATCAGTATCCGTCAGCTAGGTTACTGAAAAAAAAAAAAAAAAAACAAAAAAAAACTGGATCTACAACAAAAATGATTGCTTCTACGAAAATGTGTTTACTAGCTCGTGTCATAAAACAACATCTCAGCAATTTTGCGTAATATGATGCCACCTTCGATTTCTCGAAGTTCCGATTTCACGAACTAATCGTCTTCTTCGAGAAATCGGGATTAGATACTTAATACATGTATCCAGTTCCATTTGGGTATAAATTGTTTTGCTAAGGATTCCTTGCTCGCGCTTATACACTTGGCATCTTTGTGATGTCACAAATTAGTGCCAACCATGCGAGTGAGTTTACATTCATAGACCTTCTTCATAGTGTGGAAACAGCTGAACCGTTTGCCTTGCTAATTTATTAGCCACGATGTGGTGGGGACTATTTCTAATATCAATGTCTCAACCTTCAGGCAGCATTGCTTTAAGTGACGGTAAGTTTAACAAATTGACGTCAGTTTTTTTATGCGTCTGTCCTTATTGATGATAAATTTCGTCATGAGGACCCTCAAGCGACTTTTTTCTGCGACCAGCATGACGCCTCAGTTGCTACGGACGCTTTGCTTTTAAAAGATGACCGAGGAATTTCCTACTGTGGCAATTTAATTACTTAGTTAATTCCTGGCCAATCATAAAAGGAGCGTAATTCGATAAGGTGTCAACCTTGTCTGACCTTGTCTACCGCTGCTAAAAACGTCTGACAGGGAACAGCGATCGAGACTCGCTAAGAGAACGCGCTGCCCACTTCGGCACTGAACGAAATATATTTTAAAAGGAGTAAAATTACAACATTGATGATCATAAAACAGTAAAATAAAATTTTGTATGATGATTGTGTGGCCTACAGATTAATGTTTTCCCCTTTCAGAACTTTAGCCAGATTTAGCTTGTGCGTTCGCGCGATGGAGTAAAATTCGCGCGAGATACAGTAAGCCGCGAATGGTGAGGTCGCGAAAAGTATGTCGCGTGAAGCGGCGATATAAGTACCCTCTCACGCTCGCTTCATATGTTATTTTTATCTCGTTCAAACCGCTAATTTCGCAGGCTTAGCCTTATTGCACCCATTGCGACTGGCATTTTTGTACTGTTCGACTTCTTACAACATCTTCTCTCTCATCGATTTCTCATCGTGCGCGAAGCTGCCGACTCGACGAGGGCTGTACGTGAGCCCGCTTTTCTAGGCATGCGGTTACCCGCTTTTTTATACGCGTGGTCAATCACTCCAGGAAGCAAAACAAATCAGTAACTCGAAAAATGGCTTGTACGAGTGAAAGTACAACCAATAATACAATGGAATTAATTGGATTTTACTTTATATGGTATACTTTTTGCTACGTGGCGCCAGATTTGAAAATATATAGTGGATGTTTTAGCCAGGATATTTGTCAGTGGATCCTAGAGAGAATGGGGGGCACAAGTGATGGCGGTGTGAGCGATCTTTGTGTGCACCGAGTGTTTTCCCCTTCCCTGGATGTCGAGAAGACGTGGTACGCATTAAATTCCAGTCTGTGTTGTGGTAAGCCGTCAATGTTCTGTTCTACGGAGTTTGCCAAGATGTTCAGTGACGAATACAAGCAGTTACATTGCAGTGATGTCTTCGGACAAGATGGAGCTCCCGCGTGCTTGCGGTGGTTCTCATCCGATGGTCGGCGCAGCGAAAAAGTGTTTGTCAGTACAGCCTTTGGCCTTGTACTTGGAATCCTGCGGCAGAAATCCCTCAGACAAGTCCCTTTCCTCGAGACCGACCAATTTAAAGCGGTGGTTGCGTGGATAAATACATTCGACCTCGCGGGACCAAGATCCGAAAGCCCGCCAATTCTTCCGAAAAGCCCGCCAATTCTTCCGAAAAGCCCGCCAATTCAGCAAGGCCCAAGTGCGAAGGTTTTAAAGAGAGAAAGAGCCATAGAAGAGATCAGGGAGCAAGACCTCACTCCAGCTTACAAAAAAAGGAAAATTCGTCAGACTGCTTCCGAGTTAAAATCAGAAATCGACAGCCTTTGCAAGTGGAATGGCCAGTCGCTGTCGACTGTGCTTGCGGAATGCTGTCGAGGGACGGGAAAAGATGGCCTCGAAGCGCGAGATATTCTTACCTCGGTTATGGATTCCATGGTCAAGGAAAAAGGCGCCCGTGCAGCATTTTCCAAGCTGATTTCCGAGGAAACTTGGAACAAACGACTAGAGGCCATGAGGGCTCCCGATTGGAAGTATTTACTTCTTAAATTAAAGGCGCGAATTTCTGACCGTGGCTGGCAGGATTTGACAAATCTTACACAGTTAGGAAAGACAGGGGTAAGTCGAAGTTTTACATTCTTTTCATTTTTTTTTCTGGCATAAATTTTTCACCTTTTATTTTTTCACCACCAGTCTCATGTAGTTAAAATTTGTGAAGGAGTTTTTGCAGTAATTCGTAAGACCTTTTTGCATTTACGGCAGCTTTTGCTTGTTGAATAGTTTAACAGGGTTTTTAAAAGTAAAAGGAACAAACTTAGGGGCCGATTACATGGCGAATTTCAGCCAGAGCTGAGATTTCAGCCCGGTCAACCGGGCTGAAATTTCGTTGTGATTACATGATAAATTTCAGCCCGGGCTGAAATCTCAGCCCGGGCGCCGAGTTTGAAATTGAGCGGGAAGATTGATAACGAGAATCAAAATGGCGTCACTGCGCATGCCGAAATTCACTTTTCAGCCCGGGCTGAAATTCTGATGCGATTACATGGCGAATTTCAGCCCGTTTGGCCGGGCTGAAAATTCCAGCCCGGTTTCTGAAACTGGGCTGGAATTTTCAGCCCGGGCTGAAACTTTGTTCATGTAATCGCTAACTTCATTTTAAGAGGATTTATTTCGGAAGCCGGGCTGGTCAACCAGGCTGAAATCTCAGCCAGGGCTGAAATTCACCATGTAATCGGCCCCTTATTGAGGATATTTTATTGGGGGAGGGGTGCGGGTTCATGTTGCTAAATCTGGTGTTATGGTCCGGGGAGGAGAGGGGGGGGGGGGGTGGGTAGGGTAAGGGTTAGGGTTGGGGGGGGGAGGTTGGGCCAGAACTGTACCTGTTGTGTTCATTTGTAGGGCTAATGTAGGGGTTGGTTAGACTCCAGTGCTCACTACACTGATACAGACTAAGCAATACAATCTGACCTAATTTATAGTCAACTTTCAAAATTATGTGTCTTGTAATTCCAAGCAATTATCATAAATATTTGTATATATAATCGCATGGGCCCTAGTAAAATTAAGGATTAATATCACTTGTTTTTTCAGAAGCTGCAGAAATTTGTACAGCTTCTGAAAACACACATGATATTAATCCTTAATTTTACGAGGGAACATGCAATTACTTTTTTATAATGTAGCGGGGGCAAAATCATAGGGAAACCTGAATTCAGACCTTTCATGATGTCACTCAGACTTAAAACTGTCCTGAAATGAAATTAATTTCTCGCAAGCTAGCTGACAAGAAAAGCTTTTCAATTAACTCACTGTTGTTAAATAAATTTCTAATGTCAAAGATACATTTGGCTGTTATGAGTCTAGAAAACAAAGCCTAAGATTTCATTCCTTTTTTTTTATTTTATCAATAGAAGACACTTTACGACAAAAACAAAGCTAATAAATGTTATTTAAGTGTACCTGTGCTGTGAGTTTTGTGTCGCTTTGATTACAACAACAAAGGAGGAGTTCAAACTACCTTGCACATTTGTCAATTTAATTGCTTTCTCTCACTTCTTTCAGCCATATTCTTTCTCCTGTTTAATGTAAATTGTATCTTTTAGTAAAATCTGTCAAAGTTTTTTTGTCCGCAAAAAATCACATATATTCAGGGAAGTGATGGAACTTAACTGGCTTTTATGGAAATGAATTTCTTAAAGGTCTTCAACATCACAAACTGGCCTGCAGGCGCCAAGTTTTAACATAAATATCCACTTCCTGTTTGCCGTAAAATTCTGTAATTGACATCTGCAGAATTCTTTTCTTACGTGTCATCCGATTTCATTCTTATTTTTTAACAAAAACTCCGGCGAAACAATCGAGCACTCCATTTGTAAATTTTCTTCAAAATCCCACCAAGCCAACTCATTGCAACGAGAACGACGCGCGCAACCAATCAGGAGTGAGATATTTTGATGCTCAACCAATAAGGAGCAATTAATTTTGCCCTCAATAAGGAAAAATGCCCTCTTTGTCAGCCAATCAGCATTCAGTAATTTTGCCTTCTATATTATAAGTTAGGAAATATCATATCTATCTAATGCATTCCCTCTCCATTAATCTGGGTTTACTGCTAGGTATGCCTACACATGTCCAGTTGTTCAAAGTGAGCAAACCTTTTCATGGATGGGGTCAGATTAAGTGTTAAGACTAGGGTTAATACATGAAGATCTTAAAACTGTTTTTTTTTTTTTTCACTTCTTTTACTGCTACTGACTTGAGATCAATTTTGAATTTTTTTTTTTTAATTTGGTTCTTGAAAATTTCTATATACATGTGATGTGTTGATGTTGTCGAACATCCTTTTAAAATCAACAGAAGAAGACTGATGAGGCCATTATACCACTTAAGAACAACATTGCGGCACTCAGGAAGGGTATTTTCAATGTGACAAGAACCCTGATTGGTTTGGAGAGACTTCCACCTGAGGTACCAGGATTTGAAGTTGATATCCAAAATGTTGTCACTTGGGCCATTAGGGAAATGCGCCTTCACAGTTCTCCCCTTGATGAGGTGACCTTTAATCTGAAGATTGATGGGCGCCCGTTCTGTGGTAAGTACATTAAATGGTTAGCAAAGAGTCTAGTTTAATTAATTTTCCAAATAGTAACAAGGCTTAAAAACCACAGCTTGAACCTGTCATGTAATATGATTTAAACCGTTAAATTTTGTTCTTAACCGAAAGTTTGTTTCCATGACCATTCTATATGGATACCCTGTTTTGATCTATATCCTCCTGTAAGGGTAGCTTTTTTGTCAGTTTCTTGGTTAAACTGCTTGCACTCCCTAATGTTGACTGACATGTTTTAATTATAAAGATATCCAAGGTTGGGTGCTTTTAACAATATTTCGTTTGGTCAAAACTGTTAATAATTTCTTGCATTCTTCATACAGGAAAAGACCAAGTGGCAGTGGGCATAGTTCCCTTGGATGCATGTCATCTTTCATCACAGAGTGCCAAGTCAGTTTACCCACTTGCTATAGCAAATTGTAGAGAAGAGAGGTCAGTTTAATATTTATTGTTTGTTGACAAATGTCAATCATTCTGACTTGAAAACATACATGTAATTCTGCTAGCTCATTTTCATTTTTTCATGTTGTTAACTTTAATTCTTCCTTTTTTGCTTAGTTGATTTGTATTCAGTTGTATTCACTTCTCCTTTGAAAATTGCTGATAGCTAATGCCGTGTTTGCTTTTTATTTTAATCAAGGGAGGATATCAGAAACCTTTTTGCCAATATCAACAAGCGAAAAGATGAACTTAAGAAAAATGGGATTTTTGTAGATGGAAAACACTACCGTGTGCGGTTCAAGGGTAACATTATTGGACTACTGTATTATTCTACATGTATGTATTAAGTGAGTGGGTCTTTGATAATGCCATGAAGTTCTAGAGTTCCCAAGTGCAAATTAAGAAATGCTACAGAACACCAGGTGTGTCGCCCGTGTTTCTGTGAGTGAGAAATTCATGGCATTATTAATTCACCCACAAGCTAATCTGGTACAAAGTATATTTAAGTGAGTGGGTTTTTTGATAATGCCATGCTGTTCTAGAGCTCCTAAGTGCAAATTAAGAAATGCTACAGAACACAAGGTGTGTCGCCCGTGTTTCTGTGAGTAAGAAATTCATGGCATTATTAATTCACCCACAAGCTAATCTGGTACAAAGTATATTTAAGTGAGTGGGTCTTTGATAATGCCATGAAGTTCTAGAGCTCCTAAGTGCAAATTAAGAAATGTAACAGAACACAAGGTGTGTCGCCTGTGTTTCTGTGAGTGAGAAATTCATGGCATTATTAATTCACCCACAAGCTAATCTGGTACAAAGTATATTTAAGTGAGTGGGTTTTTGATAATGCCATGATGTTCTAGAGCTCCTAAGTGCAAATTAAGGAATGCTACAGAACACAAGGTGTGTCGCCCGTGTTTCTGTGAGTGAGAAATTCATGGCATTATTAATTCACCCACAAGCTAATCTGGTACAAAGTATATTTAAGTGAGTGGGTTTTTGATAATGCCATGATGTTCTAGAGCTCCTAAGTGCAAATTAAGGAATGCTACAGAACACAAGGTGTGTCGCCCGTGTTTCTGTGAGTGAGAAATTCATGGCATTATTAATTCACCCACAAGCTAATCTGGTACAAAGTATATTTAAGTGAGTGGGTTTTTGATAATGCCATGATGTTCTAGAGCTCCTAAGTGCAAGAAATGCTACAGGACACTAGGTGTGTCGCCCGTGTCTCTGTGAGTGAGAAATTCATGGGATTATTAATTCACCCACAAGCTTATCTGGTTACAAAGTATGATATTTAAGTGAGTTGGTTTTTGATAATGCCATGATGTTCTAGAGCTCCTAAGTGCAAATTAAGAAATGTAACAGAACACAAGGTGTGTCGCCCGTGTTTCTGTGAGTGAGAAATTCATGGTATTATAAATTCACCCACACATTTTTACCCATATTTTGTCACCTCTGCTGAACATAACTACAGTTAGGTATTATTTACATGTACATATATTATTAAATTATTATATTGTTTGCAGTAACTCTTGACTACAAAGGGTTGGTGTTGATAATGGCAAGAATTGAAGATGAAGACTTCATTCTGGGAGGGCAGGGACTTGCTGTTGAGTTCTGTATCTTTTGTTCTGCATTGAGGGTAAGGCTGATCAATTTAATATTACTGTCTTGATTTTGAACTGTGGAGGAATAAAGTAGTGATGTAGTTCTCTGTACATTATAGAGTTGCAATAACTTGAAAACGTTAATGAAAACCCTGCTGGTGATCAACATGTTGAAAACAAGATATTGTTCCAAGGTTCAGCTACCCTCTAGTGACATTAATCCTGTCCATGCACGGTGCTGTGATCATGGAGGGCCCAGTGGCCCCTGACGACTTACATTTGCCTCTGGCGACTGGGAAATCTTAAGGGTTTTTTTTGTCACAGAACACCACAGCTGGGCACCTTGGAATTCATATGTTTAGAGTTTTGGGGTAATTGTAATTTTTCATAGAGCACGGCCTTGGTGCAGTCACACATTAAAAATCGTGGTATATAGTTGTATATTAATTATATTATGCAAACTCTCTCTCTTTGTAACATGTACTAGGCCTGTGACTGCAGTGATCTAGGAAGGACCGAAGTCTGCTTGGAGCACTTTCTTCAAACAAAAGCGAACATTGGCGGGTACGTGCAAAATATGCATTTGTCAAACTGACACAAACCCTGTATTTTCCATTGCTTCCTAACAGCTCTTAGACTTAATGTATTTCCTCAAATAATAGCCGTCCCTCGATTAATCGCCCCCCTCAATCGCCCTCCTCTGATGGAAATATTTGAAATTATTGCCTCTCTTTATTAATCGCCCCCATCCCCTCTCCCTTCTTACAAATCCTCCCAGTCAAGCTGAAATTTCACTTCTTGTATAGCAAACAATCGTAACAATTGCAGAAAAGTACAAAAAAAACAGGTTTTGTGTAGTTATAGTGATGTTTGTGTATTTGACTCTTACCTATATTTCTTGGAGCTTTTAATAAATAAGCACATCAGCAAGTTTTGAACTTGCAGCAAGTTATATTTAAAATAATCTCCCCCTCGATTTATCACCTCAAGGAAATACGGTACTTGTATTTGTTTCTGGAATGCCAATTATTGCTGTAAAAATATTTCTTGTTAATATAATAAAGAATTTGCAAAAGACCAGTAGGTGCATCAGTTGCTGTCAATCTTGAAGCATAAAAATGCCATCTACTGCAATAAAAGTTAAGTAATTCATCTGCAGTTTCATTTGCCAGCTGTCACAGTGGTAGTTCTATCTTTAGATATTTGACATTTTTCCTTTCTTGTGTTAAGATTTAAAGGTTTGAGAGACGATCTAACCTGCCTCCTCGATGAGGATTTGACATCCATGAGCCTCTGTGCCTTGCACTGTGAAATGCGTAACACCGAACAGCTGTTGAAAAGTGTGGGCCTTCTGGCTCACAAAATTGGCTCACTGGCTGAATGTAACGAGACGTTAAAGAAATATGGTCCTGAGAATTTCAAAGGAGACAGAATCACTGTCAAGTTAAGAACTGGGCAACAGACAGCTGCAAGCAGAAACAATATTTCTGTTGCTTCTTTTTCAGGTCAGTACAATGTATGTAGTACATCATGTAATAATCAATTTATGTGATTAGGTTTTTTCCCATGAATGTTATGGGAAAATTGAAGTGTTCGTAACTCTTTTGTGGCAAAAAAACTGACAACCAGTCAGGTGAAAACCTCTGCTCGAGAGGTCATTCATGGTTTGATGAACCATCCAGAAATATTTATCTATTACACTTTGAAAAACTTAGTATTGTGTAAAGCTGGTTAAGAGCATCAAGTACATGTACCCACTACACTAAGCCAAAATATTAGCAAAATCCTACATCAGAAAATGAATAGTTTAAGGTTTTTATCTTTTTAGGAAGCACTGAGCGGCAAATACTGTCTGCCATAGAAGAGGTAGTGGAGAACTCTCTTCCTGAGGCAAAGCTGGCAAGGCACTTTGAGAGTCAAGAAGCTGCAAAACTGTATGTCCTAAAAAAGATAAGCTTCTGTGAGGACAGGCAAAAGGTAATACTTTTTTCTTAAGACATTTATAAGGGCTAATAATGGTGCGGATAAAAATACTATTTATTATTATCATATGACCCACACGGCCCTGCAAGCCTTTTCTTTGCAAAACCATTGGTGAAAGTCCCGTACGAGGGCTGTACACATCTGTGCAAGCGGGGCCAGAAAAAGCCATACACTGTACTACAAAAGCGTATGGCCTTGCATGTAAAAACTTCAAGAAAATTTGTCTCTACATTTGTCATATGAAAAAAAAAAATACTTATCAACTATGTAAGGGCTGGCTGGATGAGAAAATATTTGGTGCATGGACCGAGCAAACCTCCCACTACATAATGTTATAAACCAAGAAATCAAAGACTGTTTAATTTGCAGCTAAAATTAATGTTTATTTCACTTGATTTAACAAATTGTTTTTTTTTTACATTTGAAAGTATTTCAGTGAGATGATGGATAGTGGTATTTTTTTACGTGACTTTGGGACCAGCATTCAAGAAATAAAGTTGGCAGATTCAGGTACATTTACTGTTTATTTCATTTCAGTTAGCGTTGCCACAAACAAAAAAACAAATGTGTACAAGTCATAAACATATGTAAGTTAGTGGACAAAATTAATAATGGCAGGGAGCCACTGTGGGTCAGATTCAGTTGCAATTGTCACCTACAGGTATTTATTTGTCTCCACCCAAGTCCTGTTGGGCTGAAACTGGTTTAATGAACTGTACTAGTGTGTTATTGCTTTTTGAAAAATTTATTGTTCCTCTTTTTTTCGGCTTTTTTGTCTATTGTTATTTTCAAACATACCACTGAAATCATAAAGACAAAAGAATTCTGGAAACTTTGTTATCTTTTATGGATGAAAGATTATAGCTTTTAAAAATTTTTATTAGTTTTCATTTCATACACAGGTGTTACTGATGAGATTGTCCATCGAAAAGAATTCTGGAAAGAAAAGCAGAATGAAATTGAAGACATGTTTAAAAAATTACACAAACCTGCACCAAAAAAAAGGGGAAGAAAGAAGCAGCCAGAGTCTTCTAACAAAGAGCTTAGTGTGTATGCGGCCAATCTAACAAAGGAATTTTTCATCAAAGTAAGTACATGTAATTTACTTTGTAAGGGGTTACTGGTATTTATCATGATTGTTATTTACCCATTGTCCTTGTTGCACTGTTGTTTTACTTCCACTGATTCAATCAGTGTGATGGGTGCCTGGAATGGGGGCTCATGGCTCATGGCTGTGTTGCTGGGATGTGTCAGCCATGGGGGCAGTATTTTATCTAGCATTACAACTTCACGCCGCTTTAAGTGTGTCCTTTAGAAATGGGCGATAGCGCTGGATTTTTTGCTTGAAGGCTCAATTCTATTCCTTTGGGCATTCTTTTCGGCATCCACCGCGATCCACCGAAAGTGTGTCAGAAAAGTTCGGTTTCGTTCGTTTCGATAAAGGTGAGATATTTTGGAGGAAGACCCTGAAGCGATTTCAAAGGACTTGAACAATAGCGCAATTAAGCGACCGAGAGCGGCAGAGTTGTTAACGTATCCTTTTGTTTTTAATAGTGTCAATGAATCAACAGAATCACTGCGGACATTTTACGGATTTAGTTTTTTCGCAATGTATTTTCATCTTTTATTTGTATTTACGAATAAAGAGCATTTTGAGAGCTTTAAAAAGAGATCTTGGACGAGGAGTTTTGATCACTGCAGGCCGAATTCCTTGTTTTGTTTGTTTGAGCGGTGGTCTCAAGCTGCGTGGTTATTTATGCGTAGCCATCTTCTTCCGACGGTGGTTAATTGAACATGAAACATGAATGCAGAGATCACTTAATAAATTAAATTCTTCTTTCGAGACAATTGCTAGTTTTTGTTGGGGGTGGGCAGTGTTCTGAAAACTGTATTTAAAAAGAGATTAAGAGATTAAAATGAGGTTTCGTTTTTCATTACGAGCGGATCGAGTACAGGGCATTCATTCATGGTGGTGCCATTTTAGTAGTTTAGATAAGCTTAACTTATTCGAAGCGTCTCTTCCACTTTGAATATATAAAGTTATTGGATTAATTTGAAGCTCGTTTTCTTCGAATAATTTTGTGAACACAGGAAGTCCTGAGCGGTTCTGTTTACAAATAATTGGCGGCGACGATATTTATTTAGCGTTGCGTTGTGGTCGAAATATTCTGATACTCGCAATTCACCCGTGCTTGCAGTTGCTGTTGTCTGTTATTTGTCGCTCACCAACTTTTTGTTTTAAATTTTTTATAAATAAACTTAAACAATCATTTGTCAATTGAAAAGAAGCGGATTTGCTATGTTTTGAATCGACCGACCGACTATACACTTGAATGAATAAACTGACTAATTGTTATGTACAAATACAGACATAAGCTTAATGTAGCGTAAATTTACCTCTGGCTTGTATCAAAAAGCTAGCATTTATTTGCGTGAGTCACTTTTCCACACACAATTAGTTGCTCGTGCTCGTCATTAAGTTCTTGCGATGGAGTTTACTGTTGGCGCTTCTGTTGAAGCTGTTGATCAGCTGGGCATTTGGGCAAAAGCGAAAGTAATCAGCAGAGTGGACGATTCCGTTTTTGTAACTTTTTCTCCGTGGAGATCAGATATCATATTAATAGCGCGAGCAATGCGAATTGAGAATTTTATTTAAAAGAGCGCTTGCTTCTATTATCCATAAGATTCTTTTTATACTGATACTAGACAAAGCGTCCTTCGACAGAATAAATTCGACCGGAACATGTTTTAAATCTTTTTTTTAAATAAATGAGCGATGTTATTGCCAAACAGAAAGGTTAATGAAAGTGGATTGTCAAACTCGAACGAACCCATTCCAGTCCCGTCGTCAGATGTTTTCTGCTTGTCGCGGTTGACGCGAAATGATCGACTTGTTTAATAAGAACATAACTTGAGGTCATATTTCGAGCTTTGTCAGGTCTTTTTAATTACAACTAAATATCAGGGTAACAATAGAGTTGTAAAAATCGCTCAAGCAACAAACGTGAAACAAAAGAACTATATCGCACCTAACTTCAAAGCACTTGCGCTCGTGTAGAGTCGGCAGTTTCATCGGAAATTGTTAGGTCTGTGAGTGATGAATATTCAATGAGAAAGAACAATAGCGAGCATATATGAATAATAATCGACCCACAAAATGTGGGTACACACTTAAAGCGTGATGAAGTTGTCATGGGGGCTGGCTGGCCACAGTGGAAGCCCCTGACCCTAGGCACCCACCTTCGCCTTGGTTAATTTTGGAGCACTTAAAAATGTGGTTAAAAGGATGTTTTAATTTTGGTGAAAAGATGTTTTAAACTATAGTATGGGCAAGTACCTCAGTTCTCTTACAGGAATTGTAAGGACCTCAATACACTACTGTAAGATTCTAATTGTCATTCATTTGTTATTTTTTACAGGTGTGCTCTCAGTGGAAGGACATTGCCCTAATAATGAGGGACAAGAATTTTAAGGAAGATGAAGAGCACCTTATTGACAAATTTGATGTGAAGGTATGTAAATATACTTTTGTAATTTTTGCACGATTGCATATGTAAACATAACATTTTTCTGTCAGCTTCTTTATATTTTGATTTCTTTGGTCTCTTCTTACTGCTGTTATAATGTAACAATAATAAGGATGTAGGGCTTGACAGCAATGTAACAAAGGAAAATATAAACCAAACAATACTGTGGCAAAAATTGAATTGTTAAAATAATGTTAGCAATGAGAAATTGCCTTTAAGGCTGGTTTAACTAATGACAGAGTTGGAGTCGTAATCAGAAGCACAGAGTGATATGATCTTGTGAAAATTAAACCGATGGAATCAGAAGAAGATTACGTAGTCATAAGCAGAATCGGAAGAAAATGGAACCATTCTGATTCTTCCGACTCCGATTCCGTCAAGCTTATGACTCCGTTTACAACTCCAATTTACGATTTTCACTAGTCAATTTATGATTTTCATGACTCCGACTGCGGCTGCGACTGCGACTCTGTGGCCAGTGAAAACCAGCCTTTAGTAGCGACGTCAAATGTCAGGTTTGCTAGAAAATAAAGGGTCAGTGGGTTATGTAGAAACTGTACTCTTAAAGAGGCAAACTAGTAATTGCTAAATCTAATATTAAGAAATTATTTTTTTCTTAAAGTGCAAAGAGTGGGGTTTCCTACTTCTTGAGATGTTTGGGGCTACACTTGGTACAGGGGACTATGGCCATTTGACCGTGGAACATGTTCCAATGCTGTTTAGGGTGCACCGATCACTCCATCACCTTTCTAACCAAGGCTTTGAAGCTGCCCACAAATTGCAAAGGCAACTTTATGCAAAAGCAACTTCTCATGATTCTTCAGGCGAAGCGACTTCATGTAAGTTAAAATTTGAGTTTTTAGGTGTATCTAACCTGTAGATGGTCCATCTGTTTTCAATGTTCAGAAAAATGTTTGACAATTTAGATAAGTTTTGCCCCTCTTATTTTTAACTCCGTATTAAAATAATCTTACTGGCTTTCTGTTCATTACAAGACTTACCGGTAATTGCCATAAACGCCCTGTTGCAACGACTGTAATTAAATTATTGAGATAATTTTATGTATTATCCTTTTGATCACCTCGTAATTGTGTTGCCTATGTGACCTTTACTCTTTCTATACAATATTTGGAACAATATAAATAACATGTTAGAAAGGACATTGTAAATTTTCTCTTCACTCATTTTTTTTAAAAAAGTAGAATAAGATGACTCACTGTCTTTTTTTTAATTACATCTATTTCAGTGGACCAAATCCTCACACACATCTATTCTGAAATGTTTCTCAACCTGAGACTGTCATTTAGGGAGGCATGTCGCTGCATTGCTGTAGGTATGTGAGTTCTATGGGACTTATAACTTTGCTTAATTTAGCTATAATACAAATAATATTATATTCACTTTGTTATTCTTATGGAGAAAACCCCAGCCAAAGTTATCTTGAGGTCAAAGTTAGCATTCTCCATGCATTCTCAGGTGGTGGGATACATGACATTTTTAACATCAAAAATAGGTAGTGGATTAATGTGCATGGGAATTGACTTTGCACGGAGATATCAATGTTGTTGACAATGATAAAATACAGATTCAGAGCAAAGAGTTTTGCGGAGCAAAATATTTTGACGTTATCTCAGCAATAATATCTATATTTTTAATCCATTCTTTGTTTTGGTGACTGAAAGGAAAAGGGTCTTGCCATTAGAAAACAAAATTCATCAGCATCATGCTGCATGACAATCAACTAAGCAATGCATGGTTTTCTGTTTACTTATGTTACTGTTATGTTTGTTTGTCTTACCTTCATAGGAGAACCATTTTATTATAGAGGCTGTGGCTGGAGTCCAAAGCACATGGCATGGAACAAAAATGACAAAAACTGGATTCAGATGATCAGCCAGCTGTTTGACAGTTTATTTGGTCCAGACTACTGCCAGTATGAGTACACAAAATCAAAGCACTGTGTTCTTGTACCAGGGCAATTTCCCTTGTTCTCTTATGACCATAATAAGTGGGAGAAGGATTATCCTGTCACAGAAAGCACAGATGACAATGGTGAAAGTGTACTATGTGTAGCCCTTCAAGAAATCCCTACAGAACAAGACACCAACAAAGAGACAAAACATATTGCAGCTTGTAACCAAGTCAGTTTTTCCAACTTGAACAGAACTGACAATCTCACTCGTGGTCAAATAGTTGCAGTGAAACTCCCGAAAGTTGCTTTTATTGCTGACAAGGATGTGATGCTAGCTTCAGCTGAAACAGATTTGAGTGATCCTAAAGTTGCAAAAGAACGTCCCTCTGAAGCCACGGTGAAGTATGCTTCAGACCTGCTAGCTTCAAGTGCAATGCCAGGAACTGTCAATCATATTTTAAGTGTTTCAGACAGTGACAGTGAAGATGAGAGGACTGATGAAGCTACTGTAAGGATTGGAAGACTGGGCACTTTTACCCAAAAATCTGTGCAGATTTTCCAAAGTATGTGCAAGCTTTCCAAGGATGCAGTCAGGATTTCCAAGGAACAAGAATGGCTTGCAAAAACGACAGTGCTTGATGTCACCAGTTTAAAAACCTTCCTGCTTGATGCAAGGCCCAATGATGAGGTTTTAAGACAGAACCAATTTATCATGGATGTTTCTGACTTCAGCTCCCTTGCATGTGAACGTTATGTAAATGGTTTTGCAATTGATGCAGTGTGTTTAAAGCTGGTTGATGAACACAAGTCAGCCAAGATTGTTTACCTGCCAACATTCAGCCAGATGTGGGCCAAGCAAGGGGCAGAATATTTTAAACATAAGGTGGCGGAATTTTTTTCACACTGCCCAGCAGAAGATGCTACGTGTATCTTAACACCAGTCCATTTTGAAAGTGAGCAACATTGGGGACTGCTTTGTTTTGATACCACAACAACAACCATCTATTTTGATGATGGACTCAAGATTTCTCCCCCGACTGACATCCTGAATGTTATCAAGAACATGTTGAATGGCTTTAGGATTTTATCAGAGAATGACCAATATCTGAGGGATAACTGGAACAGTCCCAACTTGAGCCTGCCATTACCAAGAATTGGTATGCCTACCCAGCCCACAAGTGGAGAAGGTGCTGCTAGCTGTGGTATGGGAGTGATCCTAACAGTAAGAGATATCATTGAATGTGGAAAGAGCACACCCACCTTCAACTGGCATTTCACAAATATGGCACATTTGAGGATGGAGTTGATGGTTCTCATCCTTCAATGGAAAAGTTAAAAGGTTTGTGTATTGTGGATATTATCAATAAAATTATTATTGTTGTGTGCCAATTGAAGGATAAATTGTATGATATTGAGGATACCAAGGATAAAAATAATGTTGAGCTCAGAGTTTTTAATGCTGCATATTTCAAAATATGATAAAAGCAAGGAACTATGTAAAAGGGCCTCATAAAAAGGTTGAAAATCGCCCAGAGTCAACCTTAAATAGACACTTTAAATATAATTTATATTTTTTCTTTCAAGAAAAGGGTGCTAACCAACTGTTTTTGATATCACATGACTGGGTACAGTGTACCTTTACATTTTAATAGGTCTTCTGTTACAAAAGGAATCCGTGCTTAATGCTCAAAACAAAAAATAAAAACATGTAAAACATATAATAGTGAGTAGCATAGCAAATAAGAGAACAGCATTCATGGTAGAAGGCTACATGTAGTAGATTTATTCTAATTATAAATAGTGCACTTTGAAAAATACAAATAGCAATAAACTTAAGAATTAAGTTTCCTATAAGTAAAAATGAATAAAACCTTATTGTACATGTAGCAAGACAATAATGTTATTATAAGAACTGAGGTCCTACATGTATAAGCAAGATGACATCTCTCACTAATGTAACAGGAACTTACATTGTATAAAATGTACATATACTCAACAGTGCAGTATGCTGCAATGCACTGGGAATTACAATACATGATACTCAGCTTAAACTGAGCTTTTTTTTTTTTTCAGGTATGGTCAATGGCTCTGTGCTACATATCAAGGTGAGAAGTTAACATTGGGATTTATGTCCCACCATTTCATCCTCGAGAGTACCCAAGTTCAAAAAAGATAATTTTCATGAAGCTTTTTGCAAGGTGCCACTGGTCAAAGAAACTTGTTGGCAGCCTAAAATGTAACTGGTGTCTCTTTAGGATTTTATTAACAGGTTTAAACTTGGAATCACCTTGATAGCTTGATCACTTTCATTTTAATGGTCACACTTTAGAGGCCTTGCCAGTGTACAACAAGTGAATATGGCCCCATGTGTAGCAACAACAATTAGTAGAATAAAATAGTTGGTGAAAAGTGAATTGTTTAATAATTTTTTCTTTCAGATTTTCATTCAAATTTCAATAACAATCTTAAATAAGCAACATGGGACCATCCCTGGCAAGGTCTCACTTTAGAACTCCATCAGTGAACTTAATAATTTAGTCCTGTTTGGGAGTAGTGCCAGTCATACAGTCCCCATGCAAAATCCTGGGTTGGAAATCCCCTATTGAAATAAAACAGGAGTCCTTGTTGTGCCTTTCAAGGGGAAGTTTTTTTTTTTATTGAAACCAGTTAGGGTGCTAACATCTAAAGTAATGTCAGTTGTTGTAGGTTCCCTTTTATGGGTCTTTAGGATACTGAGCCAAAAATATCTGTAACTAGCAAGTGTTTTCTGAAAGAAGGCTCCAAGTGATGTCTGATAAACTGCTAGTTTCTCCTTCCTTGTATGTCCTTTTCAATCAAAGGAAGAATTTGATATTATTTTTTAGATCTGGAGTCACTTATGGCCTTATAACATGAAACTTATCTGGTGTGACCCTTACAGGTCTTTTGGGGTTGAAAATGAATTTGAGCCATGCCCACAAAACAACTAGATTCTAGTACCTTTCAGGGGCATTTTCAAACAAGGACCCCTGTCATTTTTATACACGTAAGGGAGATTCATTCGAAAGAATTTGAATTAACCCTTTAAGCCCAAAGAGTTAAAAGCATTGCATCTCTATTCAGCTTATTTGTGTAATAACACTTTTCATTTGAGTATAAAGGTGAAAATTAAAGAAACCGTCTCCAGTGGTATAAAACTATCTTAATTTTGTAACAAATTCTCCTTATTAGCAGTGGCTAAACAACCCCTGGAGTAGGTGCTACAGGCTGTAGAGTAAGCCAAGCAGGCAGTAATTTACCACAATTCTAATAAGCTTTCAATTGAATACCAAAGCTCTGGTATTAAAAACTCTGAATTTAGCACTATGACAAATGTAAATGTATGCGGTGTGAATCTAAGACCTTAGAGGGTTAATTTTAAAATTCGCATTTTTCAAGGAACATTCTAATGACCAGTCGACCGTGCTCTGAGAGGTTATAGAGGTCAGGCCACCATATTAATTCAACCTCCCGTGTCGCTCGTCCCTCCCCATATCCAACAATTAACGTGGATTTTGATGATGGTCTTTTCCTCTTAATCCCAGCTGCCATGTACACCCTTTGCTTGGCCCGTGCTATTTCCTCTTCGGCTGAGAGTGGACCTTCATCATTGTCCTCTATTGCCATGTTCCCCGCAAACACCACATCTGTGTTTAGATTGATCTTGCTATCTTCAAAGGCGTCATAAAAATACTCTGCATCAAATATCTTGTAGGATATTTTCCGAGTTGTGGCCTGATAGCATGGCTGCCTCTTGTGACACACTTCTCGCACAGAATTTACCTGCACATTTATTTTGGTAATAAAGTATTCAAAATACTTTTTTGGTACTTGATGGCAATCCACATTAATCCATCTCCCTTAAAAAAAGATGAAATTAAGAAATTAAGTACAATGTATTATAGTTAAGATGTACAGTTAAACTTTCTATTAGGGGACACCCTTGGACATTGAAATGTCCAGTTAGAAAAGTTTCTCAGCTCCTTGGTGTCCATTGACACATGCCAGAGGTTCAATAGACAAGTATTTTACAAGCAGTAGTACTCTGGCCAGGTGCAAATTTTGTTGTGTATTAAATATTAAACAATGCCTTTTTTCAGAAAAAAGGAGGAGGGTATGAGTAGTTATTAATCCCTTTCATGAAAGTTTATTTTAAGTACATACAGTTTGTTATACAACCGTCATCCAACTCTGTTGGGATGACATTTTATTTAATATTTTTCCAACCTGGATCCTTGTACTGTAAGCTGTTGTGAAATCTCTGACCTTGACCTTATTTTGATTTTTGAGGCTTAGGTCACTTCAGTCATGCAAGTGCGGGGTGATATATATTAATGTATATTTTTGATCATCAATCCCACTTTTTACATAGAAAGTTTGTTTCGAACTATCAACGTTAAACCGTTTCTGCTATTGGGTCATTCCATTTAATTTTCCACACCCCCTATAGAGGGACAGAGAAATTCCTTTCGCACTTTAATCTTTTTCTCCTAAGGAGTAAAATTCATAATTGTTCACAGTTGGGGTGCAGTGCGGATATATGAAATGGAATGGCCCATTGTCCGAAATACCTATTCTTTCGTTTAACCAGCATCGGTTATGTGAGCGATATTATGGCTCTTGTGCTTTTATGCATTCAAACGGAATTACTTGTGTTTATATGCCTGTGAATAAAATACAATAAAAATTCCAAGAAGATTGCGACAAATTTGTGTTAGTGTGTAAGCCCGGTTTGCGGAACGAATTGACGCTAGGATCACGTAGTGAAACAATTCAATAAATTCTAGTTTTTAAGACTGAGAACTTAACACAAATTCACCTGGTAATCGTGGGTGAAATGTAGAGTTGAGTCTCTCGATGAGCCCATCCAGCCAGATTTTGTAGCCCGCCAGACTTCCTGAATCCAGCACATTTCTTGGCTTTGGCAAAGGTGTTATGTCCCCTTTACTGTCTTTAAAAACTGGGATCAGTGTGTCTCTTTCAACCCCTTCGTGCTTTTCTCCAACGTGCTTCTTCACACTGTAAAAACTTTTGAAACATCTCTTACAGAGAGGGCACTCCACAGCAAAGGTCGACATTTTAAATGACAGTGTGATTGTAAACTTCCTGTAGGAATGCGACTGAGTTTGCGCAATGTATGTTTCCGGTTACAAGAACAATAGTCTCGATCTTGCTCGTCAGTCTTACGAAAACCCGCTTCATGAGTAGCAATCAATAAAAACAACAGTGAAAAATGGAAACCAGGAAGGTGACCTTTTGTAGTGAAGTTATTTTGGATAGAGGAGCTTGTGAAGTTTTTGTATCTTGAAGAACTAAGAATTTGGTCTGTGTACACGTGGTACCAACCAAAGTAAAATCCCAACTTAGTCCTCCTCCGCTGAAACATGGTGGTTGGTAGGACCTCTCTTGCAGCTAAATAGTGCCTCCAGTCGACAGTATTGGACAACCCTCAAATAGTGAGGCAGCGCCGATTACACCGTAAACTAGACTTTATACGGCTGTCATTAGAGAGTACTTAAAACTTGAGCCGAAAAAAAAAAAGAAGCAAACAGACAAGCAAATACTGTCAAATTATCCCTACAAATTTTCCCCTCCCCATCCCCCTGTTCCAAACAACACGAGGTAAACTCAAATCCAGGTACATTCGCTTCGCTAGCTGTATCGATCTGTGCTTCCGGTCATTGTATGTTATTATGTCGGAGAAGGCAATCCTTGATTTAAAAGCAAAGCAGCCCTGCCGTCGTCATTCAAAAGAGGACAAAAAGAAGCAAAAGCGCGAGTGGAAGGAAAGGCGTCGATTGGAGAGAAAGAAAAACAAAAAGGAATGTAAAAACCTTGCGAGGCAAGCGGTGAATCCAGCGTATGCCACCCCAGCCGATAACAAAGCGTCACTTACTATTCCTTTGAAAGAAACTGACGCAGAAATTTTTGTCGAAGTGGAAACGTGTAACGCCGTAAAGAGAAGAAGAGTGGACCATACACAGACTGTGTCAGAAAAAGCTCCAATGGAAAAGAAAGGGGGAGAGTTTTCGGTCGAAGGGGAAGTGCGCGAAGCCTTGAAAGGGAGCGAAGTAAAGAAACCTCCCGCAGTGTCAAAACAATGTCCACTGGAAAAGAAAAGTCCTTCCGCGGGGAACGACGCTCTAACAGCAAGTAGCAGAGGAAAGATATGTGTTGCGCTAGCGAAAATGAAAACTGCGGAATTTTCTGCACGGAATCCATTTAGGATGCCTTTTGATATGCGCACCGTAAGCCCGGCAACTACCAAGGTACAGAAATGTAAAGTCCCTCAGGAGCGCAAACAAGAGCAAAGTTCCAATCAAGATCTTTCAAAACCGAGGGAACTTGACCGCTCCTTAATTGTTAAACTCTTCGATGAACCGATAGGTTCCGGGACATTTGGTGACTGTTTTCTTGCCGAGTACCGTGGCATTAAAGTCGTCGTAAAGGAAATGAAAAGACGAGATGAATCCTCAAAAGAAACTGAACGGTGCAAGAAGGAGGCTATTCATGAGGCTAAGGTATTAATTAGCCTCGGAGATCATGAAGGGCTTCCTTTCCTATTAGGGGTATGCGTGGAAAAAGAACCATACTCTTTAGTTACGCAGTTTTACGGCGCAGGAGAGGAGAGTCTCACGCTCCAAAAGGCCATTAAATCGAAGATTCTGAATAAGACTAGAACATCTGAGACCTTTTTATTAATTTCCAACACTCTGGAATATATTCATTCAAAAGGATACTTACACAACGATTTGAAAACAAACAATGTATTGCTTGAACGAAGGAACGACTGTTTCCGCCCAGTTATCATTGATTTTGGCAAGAGCAAGCCAATAGCGAAGTGTAGCAGCAGAAGTCATCAGACAACGGCCGATTACATTGCGCCTGAAGTAAGGAATGGTTTGAAGGAAACCACAGCAAGCGACGTGTACTCACTTGGTAAAATGCTCGAACGTGCTGTTTACGGGAGGAGCTTCAACCACCTATTTTCAGGAATTATCATCCAAGCAACAAATTCATCTCATTTACAAAGATCGTCCGTTCGTGAACTAATTATTCTACTAGAGAATGTTCGGCAACAAAAATGACTCAGGACTCATAAATGTTACAACATTTAAACGCGTTTTCCTGGCATTCAGCCACAGAATACGCGAATTAAGTAAAATAAATCTTTGAACTAGGCATTAGGAGGGGTATAGAATGGTCTATCGGAAATGATGCGTCGCGGAAAATATTCACCGAGTCTCGAACTCTCGGCATTTCAAATTGGAGTCTCGGGCTCGCTATAATTTTCGAAGTCTTGAAGTCTCGAAGTCTCGAATTTTTCTCGTAAATCTCAGCTTCCTTTAGATTTAAGCTGTTTGAGTACTACATGTATCGGCCCGACATTTTCTAGCAATTGGAGTCTCGGGCTCGGATTTTTGAGAGGTAAAGTCTCGGGCTCGAATTTGATAGAAACGCTAGTCTCGGTCTCGAATTTTTAAACAAGGGTCTCGAATTTACCATTCTATGCCCCTATTAAGCGGGTATCAGTGCTGAAGTCTCGAATTTTTCTCGTAAATCTCAGCTTCCGTTTGAGATTTCAGTCACGTTTTAAGCTGTTTTAGTACTATCGGTCCGACATTTCTAGCAATTAGAGTCTCTGACTCGGATTTTTAGAGGTAAAGTATCGGGCTCGAATTTGTTAAAAAATTTAAAGTCTCGGTCTCGAATTTTTAAACAAGGGTCTCGAATTTACCATTCTATCCCCCTATTAGGCGGGTATCCGTGCTGTTCGCGCGCGTCCGCTCGCTGTTTGTCGCGCTCCTTCCAGTTCGCGTTGAGAAAATTGAAAAGTCGGCTGTGAATTACACGCAACAGTCTGATCTCCTACGAAGTTTGTCTGGTTTTGCCTTGAATACAATGAATCGAATTTCATGTTAATTTAGTTATAAGCTGTCAAGTGATGACTTGTGAATAAAATGTAACATTCGTTTGTAATGATTTTTGGCGCATCATATTCTAGCTGTTGTCAACACGTCTATTATTTTATGTTGCGCAATCGGTCAGTTTAGTTGACCGACTTCGCCGATCTCCAAGGCTTGAGGGTCCGCATGAGGGACTAAATTAAACGTGGCAAAGAGTACAGAAGCCATGAGGTGCTCACGCCTTTCCAAGCTAGTAGATTAAAATTTGAACCTGTGAAAGGTTGTGGGGTGTTTTCACTACCACCCTATCGGCACTACTCATTACTAGGTTTTTAGTTAATGTTAAGACTATTTTCTTTTTCATTAAGACCATACTTTATGGTATATGGGTTTTCGAAATAAAGCGACTTAAATTTTCACAATGGCACCGAGAACTCTTGGGACACTGTAAGGGACATAAGGAATAACATCACAACACAGTTGCAAAGGGGGGGGGGGGGGGGGGCTGGGACTCTGAGACCCTTAACCTATACTAGACCATTTTAGCTGCATTTTGCAACCCTATTCTAGAATAAACACCGAAAAATCCTACCCTATCCTAGACCTTTTCTAGACTCACTATTTTGCAGAAACTTGTTCACTATCACAGTCTAAGATACCAGGGGTCAGTAAAAATGTCGTACAGCACACCTTAAAATTTTTCCATTTGCCAGTAAACCTCGTCTAGACTAAATTCTTCATGCAACTGATCAGTTTTGTGGAAAATGATACCCTATTCTAGACCAAAAATTTCGGATTACTATACCCTATCCCAGACTAAACTGCTTGAAAACCATACCCTTGACAGCGGCACATACCTATATAGCTCATATATGGGAGTACCCCCCTCCCCCCGGGCAAATTGATTTCTCCCGAATGACCAAATAGAAATTTTCTGCTTTGTGGTGTCATCCGAATATTTGTGAAATACAACAGTCAAAGCTTGTGACTCTATAAATAATTTAGCTACTGGCAACTCATCATTCAATACCAGAAATGACTAAAGTAATCATGTGCAAACCAGAAAGGACTTTCAAGTGGACCAAACGACCGGAAATGAACTTTATAAATAATCCCTTATGGACTATAGACTTTCAAGTGACTCATGTAAACCGGAACTGACCTTGTATTATTGTAACCGGAAATGACTAGCTTTATAACGCAGGATGCCTTGTAACCGGAAATGACTAGCCTCTCAGGATAATATTCTAAACTTTAGGGATTTGTTATTGATGAATAAAACATTTTAAAAGGAAAAAACACTTTTGTTGTGTTTAGCGGAGAAAACGGTTTGCAAAATCGTTTTCCCCTGCTTTTTTTCGTGGTTTGCTACTCAAGAGAGGTTTCACATTTCAGAAACAGTGAGCTTTTGTGGAATTTGTTCAGTCTAAATGCACTGTGCAGACGGTAGCGTAATAAGCTTACTGTTTTTGAGAATTGCTAAAATTGAAAAATAGCCTGGTCGTCAATCTTAATTCTAATTATTCTTGTGCTTCCGACCTTTCACCTAGTTAAGCTTATCATCATCGTTTCTGTTCAGAGAGCTCCGCTGTTAGGCTAAGCCTATCTATATATATTAATATCTGTTCTTTGACTGCTGTATTTTTACAATTAACCGCAGACGTAACTTTGGAACATTTTCTGACGCTGACCTCTTTCATATAGCCAACTAACTGGACTAGCATATCATGAACCCAAAATGGGTCCAAAGCGAAAACTTTAAGACATTTATTTTTTCTTGATAATTTGTTCTGTTCGGTGAAATCCACTTTAAATGGTAAAAGAAAATAAATTAAGGACAATTAAGGACCACCCAGTCTGCATTGCGCGCCTACGTTGGTTCATCCGCCATTTTCAGGGCCATTTTCATCCGCCATTTTCAGGGCCATTTTCAGGGCCCCCGAAAGTCCATACTATTCAAACTGGTCCTTGAGTTCACGGGAGCCGATTAAGAAACAATACTTCATACCAACGGGTGGCATTCACACTGAATAATATTATGCAAGGGTATATAAGGATCACATGTTCTGTGTTAGGCCTCTTTTCGCAAGAAGCGTGGGATCTTGAAAGTGGAAAATAACCTTTATGGCCGCACAGACCCATCCGTCCTCCCCGCCCTCCCAGTAGCAGTTCAAGTCCAGGCAGCGCCAGCCCAGGTGATTCCAAAGCCAGCTCCAGCGTTTCTTGTACAAGCACCAGCTTCAGTGACTCTACTGAACGCGCCAGCTCCACTAGCTCCTGTACAAGCGCCGCCGGGAGTTCCAGCGTCGGTTCAAGCCGAACCAGATAACCTTGAAGTAGGGGTATTTCACTAGTGTATTTGTGTTCTGTACACCTTCGTTCTGTTTGTTACTAGTACGCCCAAATCGGATTTGTATGTGTGGTTTTTCTCTGTGTAGTAATTTTACGCCACGACGAGATGTATGTTGGCAAAATGCTGGTTGCTCTATGTGACACCACGACGATATATTTGGCAAGTGCTGAGTCCGCTCGGCGAAATTATTCTGTAACAGTGGTTGCTCTGTGTGACACCACGTCGATATATTTGGCCAGTGCTGAGTTCGCTCAGCGAAATTATTTTGTAATAGTGGTTGCTCTGTGTGACACCACGACGATATATTTGGCAAGTGCTGAGTTCGCTCAGCGAAATTATTGTGTAACAGTGGTTGCTCTGTGTGACACCACGACGATATCAGTATTTGGCATAAGTGCTGAGTTCGCTCAGCGAAATTATTTTGTAACAGTGGTTGCTCTGTGTGACACCACGACGATATATTTGGCAAGTGCTGAGTTCGCTCAGCGAAATTATTGTACAACAGTGGTTGCTCTGTGTGACACCACGACGATATATTTGGCAAGTGCTGAGTTCGCTCAGCGAAATTATTGTGTGACTCCACGATGAAAAATTTGTCAAGTGCTGAGTTCGCTCAATGAAATTATTGTGTAACAGTGGTCAGCGCAATTATTCTGCCATGGTGGCCGCCCCGGTGGCCGCTCAGTGTGAAAACACAACGATATATTTCTCGGCGAGTGCTGAGTTCGCTCGCCGAATTTACTGTGTGACAATGATTGCTCTGTGACACCGTTTCGTGGTACTTACCTGCAAGTTCGTTTGACGAAATCGTTTTGTTTACAGTGGCCAGTTCGTGGCGGGTGAATATGGAATTTACTCTGTGCACAAAAGATGATTTTTTTCTTTCTTTCTTTCTTTTCCTTTAAAAAAAGGTGGAAAACAATCATGTGCTTTTACTTGGGTCACGCGTGGTTTCTCGTACTAAGAACAAAAGAGAAATGTTAATACGGGAAAGTCTGCATATTGCACGTCAGTCGACTGTGAAACTGGTCATTTATTGGGTTTTATTGAGTCTATTATGCATTCATCTAGGCTCCCCCCCCCCCCCCCCTCCGCATGGTTGGTACCGATCCCAGGGCACTCTAATGCCCTTTGTGCTCGACTCTTGCAGTTGGGACGGGATTGTTACCCTCCGTCGGCCCCATCCTATTTTTTTTTGTTTGTTCGTTTACTCCGTTAGGTTCATTTTTCGGCGCTGGAGTAGACCAAATTGCCCCTATATTCCTTTAATGTTAGATCTCTCCGAAGCGGCCAAAAAAAAAAAAAAGAAAACTTGAAGGCCAGGCATACATTGTACCAGAATAGGAATTTGAAGAGAATTTTCAGTCGATGTAGGCAGCATCTCAAAACGGTCGCCTAACGGGATCCAGTGGGTTTCTGTCCCAGGGGCCGGTGGTGGGGTGACAATCCCCGACGGGAATCTCCCTTCCATTCAAGAGGTATCGAAAGGCCTGTGTCATGGCACTCCACTTCAACTTCGAGTGCGCGTTCCAGACTCCTTTGTCGCCGGTGAAATACATAATCACATTGAGTCATGGGCCGAGATAACGCCTTGCCAAGTGGATGCGACTGAAATCATGGGATGGACTCGGAACCGGGTATCCATCTGAAAATACATGCGCCCTTTCAAAGGCAGCTTTGCGGGGTCAGAATGTAACTCAAATTTTCCACCCCGTCGCGTATTTCATGACTATCACTCATGCAAGGAACTTTCTGATTTTGTAACAAAGGAGCTCACCAGTCGAATAATGGTCGGCGAGGTTAGTGTGTGGGGAAGGGTAAATGAGGTTCTTCCGCCCTATCTCGTCATACCCCCTTACGGTGGAACCCTGTATGCCTCGATAAACGCTATCTTAATCTGTGGATGCGAGACATGCCTTTCTCGCTCTATTCTTTTGTGAAGCTGACACGATATGTGGAAAAGATCACCTACAAACAAAACTGGATGACAAATCAGGGTATGACCATGTGCTGCTCGATTCTATGAGTCGTTCACATCGTCAGGTTTCAGTGGGGTGGCTGGTAGTTAGTCAATAATGTTCTCCCATTTGGGTGGAAGATGTTGCAATATGACTGCCAGACTTTAGGCCTAGCCACCACGCACACCATCCGACGTTTGGGCGCCCCACATTCACAATCCATTGGAAAATTCTACAGGGATTAGTGAGGGGTGGTTTTTTGTTCGGATGAGTATGGGGATGTTGATTGGGATAAAGAAGTGTAGGGGGAGGGATAGGTGAGGGCGGGTATGCCGTGTTAGTTACCTGGTCTGTAATGAGTGTTCTAAGAAACTGGGTAACCATTAGGAACAATGCTTTCCCAGTTCTCCCCATTCTTAATCAGTGAACCGTGAATGAAAGACCAGTTTGAATATATTACTATTTAAACTGGTCCTTGAGTTCACGGGAGCCGATTAAGAAACAATACTTCATACCAACGGGTGGCATTCACACTGAATAATATTATGCAAGGGTATATAAGGATCACATGTTCTGTGTTAGGCCTCTTTTCGCAAGAAGCGTGGGATCGGAAGTGGGAAATAACCGGGGCCGGCATAGTGAAAGGCTATGAGGATGGGAGTGTGGGAGTGGGTGTATGTGGATGGGAGTTTTTCCCCTCCCAACCCATCCCCTGGGGTGTATATCTAGACTGGGCTTTCTTCTCGGTTCTAAGAAACTGGGTAACCATTAGGAACAATGCTTTCCCAGTTCTCCCCATTCTTAATCAGTGAACCGTGAATGAAAGACCAGTTTGAATATATTACTGTATTGTAGATGAGAAATTCACTCGTGCAAGAGGTGATATGCTTGCCCAAATATGGAATAGAGCCGTATCATAACAATAAGAAAGCGCACAATGCAAACTGGGTGGGTCAGACTCTTTAATATTAAGCTTTTGTCACTTTGAATGAACGTCATATCATATTAAAATTATGTTTTAAATGTACTTTTTTTTGCAAAATTAACAGAATAGTGATAAAAATTTGACAAAGTTTTCTTAGGATTGATAGAAATAAAGATTCTTCCTCTTAAACATGATCGTTAGACTTACATTTAGACTATGCAATCAATTAATGAAATTCATTCATGACAGCTTTGTGTTCCACTGAAAGCATGTTATTGGTTGGTGCAGTTTTCAGGCATTTCTATTCTTTTTAGACGACATTAAAAGATTCACAAAAATTGTTCCTTTTGCAAAATAATGCCGATAGTGAAGTTAGTATAGCAAAATAATGTTTATGTTCTGGTTTCAATTTTCCCTTTGGTTTGAAAATTTCTAACCATTCAATTTTTATTTTTCTTATCTCACATTCTTTACCATAATACAAGACAAAAGAAAAAAACAACAACAGCATGTCATGTCTAAGTTTGCAAAGTGATGGCAACCACAACTGAATCATTTCAACTGTTTGAACATTGAAATTCTAATGATTATTTTCCAACTGAATGTTTCTTCAATTAGCCATTGGAACTGTAACAACAGGTTTTTGCCTTTTCTTTTCGCTTGTTCGGATATACATGTATAGTGTACATTCATCTGCATTTGGCGGTGAAAAATCCACTGCCGTGGCCCTCTCCATGGGACAAAGCATGGATTTCTGTCAGAAAAATAATAGACAGCCTTCACATAAGAAATCACAAAGACAAAACATGCAAGGAAAAATACGATCCCAGAGGTTTAAAGGAGGAAGTTCCTAATGGGAACACAATGGCTGCAGAACAGACATTTGTGTGGTTGTCGCGTTTCAAGAAAATATTGTGCGCAATGCCCAAGATACATTACGTGTTCTACCTCCATCGTATGGTGAAGCATCGAAACCAGTACACTGTTGCATGCTACAAGAATGGCCAGAAACCCTTGCTACCAAAGGCTCGTGGGCAACAGAATTGACTTTGAAAATGTATATGTTGTAGTTCAATTTTATCCTTGGTTCAATTTTTTATTTTCCTTTGTTTTATATTCATTATCATATATTATCGTAGTAAAGAACAATGTAAAATAAAAATTGAACCAAGGATAAAATTGAACTACAACACATACCTGCCAACACACAGGCATTATGCGTGTCTCACGCGTACGGATCGGAAACATCGATCACATGCATAAAGGGCAATTTCACACGCCTGACTCACAATTCCGGACTACCTGTTTATTAACCATTAACATGAAAAGATTTAATTTAATTTCCACTCAAAATAGCCCAGTTAACGGCACTAAGTGTCGCATTTGAGTGCCAAATAACACGCTGAAAGGTTGAGATAAGCGCTATCTCGGTAAGATCGTGCCGAGCTTTTGAGCACAGCGACATTCGGCAACCGTCGGAAATCATTGGAACATCTTCGGGAATCTTAGGAAATGTTCGGGCAGTCATCGGACATTTTCGGAAATTCGGGTAATATGAATATGAAAATCACACGCATTTGATTTCGGAAAAGTTAGCAGGTATACTAATGCAATGCTTAAAGATGTACATGGCTGTCAATTTAAGGGCTGGTGATATAAACACGTTATGTGACTTAACCCTATTCAGACTGGGGGGGGGGGGCTTTTCGACCCCCCCCCCCCCTCTAGTAAAATTGTGATAACTCTTACACCGAAATAGCTATGAGGCTGAAATTTTCTGACTTTTCCTAAAATTCATCTAGGGACATTTTGGTATCCATAACATGTCAGTGTGATTAACCATGTTGCCATGGCAACCGGTTTTTGACACAGGTTTTCAAAATGTTAAAATATGGTGAATTTTTTATTTTAAGATCTTGTTTTTTGACTTATAGTGCATTTTCTTGTTAGAATAGTTTTTCCTTGGGACTAGTTCTTGAAAGACATCAAAAATTTTTAACATCAAATATTTAGGGGGGAGGGGTAGGCAAATTTTTGCTCACTTTTACTTATAGCATTACTCATTGCATTAGTATACCTGCCAACTTTTCCGAAATCAAATGCGTGTGATTTTCATATTCATATTACCCGAATTTCCGAAAATGTCCGATGACTGCCCGAACATTGCCGAAGATGTTCCGACAACTTCCGAACATTTCCTAAGATTCCCGAAGATGTTCCAATGATTTCCGACGGTTGCCGAATGTCGCTGTGCTCAAAAGCTCGGCACGATCTTACCGAGATAGCGCTTATCTCAACCTTTCAGAAATTCCAGAAGCATGGATGCCCACGATCGATCAAGAAACACAACAACAGGAGAGCCGTACGACTACGGACCGCCGAGGGAGCAATTCGCCGAAACAACGAGGATCAAAATGCGCCAGTCACAGCTGTTGAAAACAAACCAATCACAGCAGAGCATCGTGCTTCATAAGGTGACGCGTAACCAGTCGACCCCATCGCCTGAAGAAGACTAGCAGTATGCAGTCGAAACGTCGCGATCCACATCGGAAGTGACTACATCGTGAGACAAACGAAAAATACTTCTTTACTAGTGTGTTCACCACGATGAACAACAACAACCCTTTTTAGAGAAAAATTTTGTACTATTTATTAAATAACGCTTCTAAGTTCATTGTTTGGATAATATACATTAGTTTGATACGTGTTTTTTACATTCTGATCCTTTTCTCTTTTAGATATTTTTTAAATTTTAATTTAAACGAAAAAAAAGGAAATCCAAGATGGCGGATCCAAGATGGCGGATCCAAGATGGCGGACAATAATTTCAAAATTATAGTTTTATCGCCTTTTTTTGCCTTTTCTCGCTTTACAAGTGTGTCCTTGTTTGTATTTATTATGTTTTAATATTGAAGAGATGATTTTACAGTTATATTTGATATTTTAAGTGTCCGGATGGAAAAATATCAAAGAAACGTCGGAAAAACAAAAATGACGTCATTGTGACGTCATAATTGGGTGTGGCAGGTCATAACTGGGTGTGAGGTTTCCTTGTATGGAGATGAACATTGTGTGGAAATTTCATGGTCCTAGCCTTACTGGTTCTAGAGATATGAAGGGGGGTCCGAGGAGCCCCCCCCCCCCCCCCAGTCACAGATTGCCTAAAAAAGCCCAGTCTGAATAGGGTTAACGGATAATTCCTCAGAATTGAGTAAACCACTGCCTTGCTTCATTTTCTTGAGCTTGTTTCTGTTACTGTTTAAGGTGGCTTCCCATAGTTTTACCAAAAACACCTACACTCTAATAAGCTTCAAAATAAAGCCTCGTTTTATTGCAAATTTGCAACACAAGATTTTCCATGAAGGATGCTTATTGATCAGGTGTCTCTTTTTTGGAAGAGGCCATCGCTATGGCAACAGAAAATCTTAAGAATGGCAAATATTGTGCAAGAATTTGCCTTCATTGTTTACTATTTTTAGTTTCCTTTGGTGAATATTTGTTAAACTTTGCTGTCTATTATTCAGATGGTTTTCCCATAGTTTCATGCAACTGTATTGCTCCAAGTTATTTTTTTTTTTCAAAATAACAGGAATATGTGACAGGTAACTGTTAGTATCTCGAAATTTGCTAAGTCTAAAAAAAATTCACCAAAGCAAACGCGTTGAAATGTGCTGTTAAGTTTTATTTTGCTTTGCCGATATCAAAATATTGGGACGTGTGCGAAATCATCGGCATGCGCGGCTATTAAACCATAGGGTGACTTCTTGAGTGTGGAAAGTGTTTTGAGAAAATAGTTTGGGAATGTGCTGGTAACCCTTACTGTTGTAACGATAGGTTTTAAGCGTGTTCTGCAGAGATAAACCTTGATAACGCGCGTCGATGCGCTGGACTGGAAAAACGATTGAACGTCGGTTGAACTGTGATATTTGGCGGGGGGAAAGCTCGGTGAGCACACAACTTAGCAGCGTGGCACTCGTCACAAAATGCCAGAGGTACGCGGTCGTTGTAACTCGTCCGTAAGCCAAACAGAAAACGGTGGAACAGAACTGGAACTCTTCAAGGTTTATTCGTGGTCTTCACACGTATACACTATAACACTCATGGGTAACTCGGACATGCCGGGACAATTCGAGGTAATTCAAATTGTACAATGTACAAGCTTGCTTACATGTGCTCTCGATATGCTAATACAGTTCAAATAAAGTTCGGTAAGCCTTTCAACTAAAATTAGGTTTACAGCAGAGTAAATAACTAAGATGACCATTATTAAAAATACGCTATTGGAAAGGATATTCAATGCAGCTGAAAACACCTAAGTCCTTCCAGAATATTGCGCTGAACTAAAGTAATTATTACTAATTTCCTGATTTTAGGTCATGTTTACAATGAGTTGATTATGAACGGAAAGTTGAAGAGACTAACGTTTTAACAGCTTTCTTTTCCAATTTCGAAAAGCAATAACGATCGGAAACTCTTGATCTAAAAGTAATAACGAAAAGTGTCTTATAAACAAGTCTGAATAAACTTACATTTTAACAAGGATTTCACATCAACGAGGTATTTACTAAGGAAAACTTAATTCTAAATGACACTAAATATGAATAGTTTTTGGTTTGAGTTCCTTTTAAATATTATAAGGATATAATGGTTGTGACACCTCCCACCTTTAATTGAAAGCCTCCTGGCTTTCGAAAAATAGCAAATGATAATATTTAGTAAAGGATATGATTAGATTCTGATAGGGCCTTAAATCGCCGAAATCGCACTTTTGTACAACACGAATGTCGTATATTGATATATGCCTACGAAGTATGAATTATACTGGTAATCTATGGCTGTTCTGTTGCAAACGTTTATATGACTTATCTTGAATATTTAGCCTAGTAATATGTGACACGGATAATTCAGTCTGAACTAAATCTTTACTGGCGTTAGTTTATCATGATGACTGTGGACGGGCTTTCACTGTTTGTCGGCGTTTAACTTCTCTTTGTTCCTGTGCTTGAGTGATCGATATGCAACTCTGGTAGCAAGGTTTGGGCACTGTATTGATTGCTGTGGTGATGCTGGGATCTTTTAGGCGGACGGGAGCGAGGAGGAACAGGAACCGTGAACTGGGATCTGGATCTGCTCGTACGTCGGTGGTTGGCCAGTATTCGTTGAAGTCAAATGAAGGACTTAACTTGCTATACTCCGCAATAACCGAGTTGGTTTCTATTGGTAATGCATATGTCGATTTGTAGTTGGTTTCTAAACTGGCACGACCATGAGGTGACATCAGCAAAAGGATGATAAGGAATTTAAGAAAGAAGCTATTGGCCTTCTTATACTGTTGAACAATAGTACCACAATAACGAAGAAACCCGGTTAAGGATGGTGGTGATTTCTTGGCATCATTGACTGTGGCGGCGGAGTAGGTTAGGCTAGCCAGGGGACTTGACTGTTTTGTTTCTAGGGGCGGCTTGACTGGAATGTGAGTTTTGCCTAGCTTTAATGTTTTGCTAGCAAAGTTAATGATGACATTATCGGACAACACAAAATCTCTATTAGGTATTGTAGGTGGCCTGATTCGAGAAAAAGCGTCGATTCCTTTCTGCTTAATGGCTCGTCCTCGTAATGGGCCAAGCTTCTTCTGATCCAGTGGTTGACTTGACTTGACTTCAAAGGTGTCGGAGTGGTAATTTGCTTCATTGACTGCTTGATCCGTGACAAGGTGGGGCCTTTTGGTAACTGTTGGTTTCACGTTTTCTAACCTGAGATTTTCTTCGACTTTGGAGGGCGTTACAATTACTTTTGTCGAAGTACTTGGCTTGCAGTCGGTGTAAACTTCCAGTCGAATGATTATCTCCTGTTTGTTTTTTACTGTGGAGTTTTGGTCTTCGGACGGAATTGTGATTGAAGTAGTATCGGGATCAGGCATAACTTCGCTCTTTTGCTCGTTTCTTGTGGCTTATTTCTTCGTTGTTGAACTATCTAGTTCGACCGCTTCGAAGGTGTTAATCGTTGGCACTTCCGTATTCGCAGTTATCGGTAGTTGACTTCGTCTTGCATAATAAACCTTTTCAGCTGGCGCTTCTTGCTTACTCTGCTTGTGGTGCTGTTTGTTCTTTGAAGAAACTGAGTTTGTAGGCTTGTCCAACTTGGTAGTATTCACTGGGTCACAATTTTGTTGCATTTGTGCTTGGTTGGTCTGAACTTCTTTGTTTTGTGTGGTGGATGTAGCAGCAGGTCTTTGCGGCACCTGATGTATACACGAGGCAATTACCTTTTGCTCTTTAGAAGACTCGATTCCCATGGCGGCGATGCTGATTTCCCTTTCGTAAACGGTCGATGCCATTTTTAACGGTCGATGCCATCATTAGCATTCATTAGTAACCAAGCCTTTTATAATGGTCGATGCTATTTCTCTCTAGTTTATGCCTGGATTGGGACGAAAATAGGCTATCATTATTAGATCAAATTGGGCCTAGATAAAGCGATTATTAGATCTAAGCTAGATTCACGGTTAGGTAAGATTTAGGGTTAGGGTGACCCGTTATTGATATATATTAAGAAAAGCACCATTTATAATTAAATTTTTCTTGGGTTTGCCGGATCAACCCAGTGGTCTAGTGGTAAGAGAGAGATGTTAGCATGCAGAGGTTCCGGGTTCGATTCCAGGTGATTATATTCCATTTTTCTTTTTCTGATAGAAAAAATAATTCTAAAATTGGTGAAAATTTTTCTAAGTGTCGCTAAAATGGCAACGACCGTTTACGAAAGGGAAATGCGCGGCGGCAATTCGCGGGCCTAACTGTTGGCGTGACGGAGCGTTTTGCTGCCTGTAATCCTGGTTTCTTTGTTCGCCTCGCGAGTAACAACTTTGTCTGACGTGACCAATTCAACCACAGATTTCACAAACCGGCCGTCCTTCACGAGTTCGGACTCTCGGCTGTTCTTGTCTATTGTTTCGGGAAGAGTAAACCCACATGAATCCATCTATGCGTGACTGCATTTTACGTATTTCGTTCAACAAGTGAGAAACATCGTATTCAATTCTCCGGTATGGTTCGTTTCTCCCGTAGTTATCAGGGTTTCTCTGTTGGGTTTGTTGCGGTCCACGTTGGGCTGTTTTTAGGAGACGGTTCTCTTCTCTTAAACGGCGAAGTTCATCTGAATCACCATTGGAAGCTGGCTGATAAGCTGCAATAGTCTGATTTCCGGTGCTGAGTTGACGTACTTGTTCTCGTAAGATATTTAGTTCCTGTTCTGCTGCTGATCCGAAGGTGGGTTGATAAGCGGCAAGTTTAGGCTCTATTACTGCGGTCTCTCGTGGACGACTTCCAACTATGTTCATAATTTGTTTTACATCTGCTTCAAGGCGCGTCAGTTTATCGTTAAGTCCGGGGGAGGACTGGGACGAGTACTGATAGGCAGAGATAGTCGCTTCCGGCTTGACAGGTCCTTTAGTAGCCATAGCTAACATCATGGTATTTAACTGTTGTTGTATATGAGCAATAGCGTTGTTGCCTTGTGATTCTTTGAGTGATTGTTGGACCGTTTGAGTTAAACGGGCAGAATTTTCCGCTTCTCTAAAGGTCCTCGGTTGCCGCATCAAAACTTCTCTTTGGGTATCTGCGTGTAGGCCTTGGGTAAAAAACCAAACTTTTTCTTCCTCAGTTAGGTCAAGGCTATCGAAAATGTGTTGAAGATCTTCTATATACTTGTCGAGGGGTTCGTTTGGTCCCTGTTTTCTGGCAGATAATTTCTGTCTCATACGCCATACTCTATCCTTCGAGGAGAAACGTTCGCGTAACATGTTGTAAAGAGTTTCAAAATCATCCTTGTCACTCGTAGGAAGTGAACGGAAGAATGACTCAGCTGGACCTGCTAAGTGCAAGGCAAGTTCAGCCAACGCAGCTTTACTTTCGGTCCTAATACGACGGCGTTCTAAGTGAAGGCGAAATTTATCCATCCATCGTTCAAGATTTTCGCTTCCGTATCCCTGAAATAAAGTCGGTTTTATCGTGTCCGTTAGACCTGGGGAGAAATAATTTCGATCCATTTCCTGGGCTGCGTCGGTACATCGGCCAAACTGTTGCTGTAATTCTGTTATGGATTGTTGTAATCCTTCCAAGGTACTTGTATCCATTGCGGGTCTGGCTAAATCTTCTTCGCTTGAGTTTCCGTTGTAAGCTAATAAGTGTTGCTGTCCTTCGGATTGTTCGTTTTCTTCTGTATTTTCTTCTTGGTTGTTATTAAATAACTTTCTTGGGCTTTTTGATACGGTAATTAGAGGCGTATTTTCTTCGAATGAATCTTCTGAGTCGCTTTCGTCGCTGTTATGATTTGAACTTGATTCGCTTGATGTACTTGTTCTTCCGGCGCGCGGCCTTACAACTGACTCTGGATTTCCTTTTGAGGCGTTTATTTCGTGTAAAATGGACGATGATGCTGATCGATCTGTATTCTGTGAGGTATGATCCTCGATTTCAACTTCGGATGCGTTGATTCTGCTTGAATTATCCGTTGTTTCTTGTAGGCAAAGGTGACACGGCTCAGGATTTTCGTGTACGTTTTCTTGGTTGTACTGACTGCAATATTCGGTTTCTTGTTCTGATAATTGTTGATCTTCGGCGGATTTCTTCTGGGACGATCCAGAAATTGCACGGAATCTTTGACGTAAATTGTAGTAGCCTTTGGGACCACTCTTTTTCATAAGGTTTAAATGAATAAACCTTCTATCTCTTCTTCTTCTTTTTTTTTTTTGTTTTGCTATCGCAAGACAGCAAAGTTTTTCTTTTCTTTTGCGGTGTAAAACAAGTAAGTTCTGTCTTCAAACAAGTTCGTGGACAAATATTGAACGATGATAATCTTCGTGGATAAATAGTAACTACTTGCGATTAAACACCACTTCGCAAGTAAACTTGAAATTCGAATGTAGTAAACGATACTCGGAAATAAATCTTTTCCGAGGGAATTACCTCAGTTGAAAGTCCCTTTCTTGACCTGTTTCCCGTCTTCGCTGTTTTTACGGAGTAGAGATACTATCCGGGTTGTCCGTCACTGTAACGATAGGTTTTAAGCGTGTTCTGCAGAGATAAATCTTGATAACGTGCGTCGATGCGCTGGACTGGAAAAACGATTGAACGTCGGTTGAACTGTGATATTTGGCGGGGAGAAAGCTCGGTGAGCACACCTTAGCAGCGTGGCACTCGTCACAAAATGCCAGAGGTACGCGGTCGTTGTAACTCGTCCGTAAGCCAATTAGAAAACGGTGGAACAGAACTGGAACTCTTCAAGGTTTATTCGTGGTCTTCACACGTATACACTATAACACTCATGGGTAACTCGGACATGCCGGGACAATTCGAGGTAATTCAAATTGTACAATGTACAAGCTTGCTTACATGTGCTCTCGATATGCTAATACAGTTCAAATTAAGTTCGGTAAGCCTTTCAACTAAAATTAGGTTTACAGCAGAGTAAATAACTAAGATGACCATTATTAAAAATACGCTATTGGAAAGGATATTCAATGCAGCTGAAAACACCTAAGTCCTTCCAGAATATTGCGCTGAACTAAAGTAATTATTACTAATTTCCTGATTTTAGGTCATGTTTACAATGAGTTGATTATGAACGGAAAGTTGAAGAGACTAACGTTTTAACAGCTTTCTTTTCCAATTTCGAAAAGCAATAACGATCGGAAACTCTTGATCTAAAAGTAATAACGAAAAGTGTCTTATAAACAAGTCTGAATAAACTTACATTTTAACAAGGATTTCACATCAACGAGGTATTTACTTAGGAAAACTTAATTCTAAATGACACTAAATATGAATAGTTTTTGGTTTGAGTTCCTTTTAAATATTATAAGGATATAATGGTTGTGACACTGTGCAGCTGAAAAACCATAAACACTGATTTGACATTGACATGTGATTTGAGCAGCAGTTTTATCTCGTATGTGATTGATAGCTACATTGTGTGACACGCTAAAACTCGAATCAAGTGTTAACAGCTTTTGCAGCCACACAATAACTCTAGACATCACATTTCACTGCCAGAAATTATTTAAGTCACAAAATGCAGTGATGTGAGTTTTTTGAGCAAATAGTTGAACTTTATGTTAAGTTACACACATGCAACTTTCCATTATCATTGCTTGGCATCATAACAGGTGACTAACAGATAAAAAATATTGTCATCATGGTAAAAGTATTCTGATTCACCCTCTAGTGCAGTACAAAATCAACAGCGAAAAGGTCTACACACACGACTGAAAAATCACATTTATTTTATTTCAGACTGGACTACTTCTTGGCCTGGCTCAGTCTTGCCTTGCAGGTGGGACAGTACCTAGACAATTCATGAAAAAAAAAAAAACGATTAATTCCGCATCTAACATAAAAGAGGTAAAAAATGCTTCAACATCATGCTATATGTTGTCTGTCAGTTTGTTGTGGATGTGGTGTCAAAACAGGTGATGAAACTTTGACAAATTTATAAAAAAAAAACATTGTTGTGGCAAAATTTCCAGAAATGTGGCCCTGAGGACAAAAAGGAATGCAGTTCAATGTTCCGCAACAAAAGCCATAAGTTTAGAGCATTTTTGTGAGCTTTTTCCCAAATTTGGAGTTTGAGAGTAATGATAGTATATTTGCAATCAACCGTGTTGATTAACTCTTAAGAGTGAAAGGGTTAAACCAACTTAAAGTTTTTTTTTTAATTTGTACTGCACTGCTTAAAGTGGGGACACCTAAAGAGTTGTCCTTGTGTTGAGCTTGGGCATATCATCAGATAACTTACCAAGGATTTTCCTTTGGCACTTTTGTCAGCCTGAGACATTTTAAGTGGAAATATCTGTTGCCGGGGCACTGAAAGAACATGGAACAAGTAATTTAGAAATTTGGCTTCATATGTCTGTAGCCGCAGTATTGATGCAACTGAGGCAGTTGCCTTGGTAAAAATCTTACTCTCTTTTCTTTGTCAGCTTTTTAACTGAATAATAATTTGTTTCGTGTTTTAAATGAGCCACATGACCTAAGCAATTCAAGGGAGTGTTTTGCGTTTTTTGTCGCCATCTCAGAAGTTAAGAACCCATACTTTTTTGGGTTAGAGACCTGTGCTGACTGTGTGTTTCAAATTCAAAATTGGCCACCAAAAAACAAGACATATGTACCTCTTATTTCATGCGAGAATCCCCTGTGATGAAAGGTCCTTAATTAAAACAAACTAGTCATAACATTATTGTTTTCTTACTTTGTTCTCTTTTTTTTTCTTAATTTGTTTTCACAAATGACCATGTTGTTTTCTTCCCTTTTTGATTTCTCCTGTTGGAATAGCAATAATTGTACAATTCTCAATCAATTACAATGTATAGCAGTTACAACAAATGTAATGTTCACTCTTTTACCAAATATTAACTTGAACCTGTCACGTTTACTGATGGTTCGAATAACTAGAACTGAAATGGATTATTATTTAAATATTTACACTACGTACCTTTTTGCATTTGCAGTATTTGTATCCTGTTGCTTCCTTCTCTGTAACAGAAGACAAAAGGAAACTGAGACAAGCTCTATAAATGAACTTGTTCTTCTTGATTATTATAATTTGTTATTAAAAAATTGGCAGTGGAAGGATCCCCTTTTTTCTTGGTTGAAACATGAAGAGAAGGATACCATGTTACATTTTCATTGTGAACATTTTGGTTTGTATAATATGTCCTGGTTCAATTTCATCCTTCGTGCAATTTTTATTTATCTTTGTTCTTGCATAGGGTAAAGTTAATTTATGATAATACAAATATAAAACAAAGGAAAATAAAATTTCACCCAGGATAAAATTGAACGACAACATATACCTAATGAGTATACTGGTGCTGCAGTATGTTTCATATTATTAAGTACACCTTGTTTGGATTCGAAAAATCTCTTTACAACTAAAATTGAAACAAAATGACTGACTTAAATTGTTAATAAGTTATACCTGGAGGTTTGCTTTTTTTTTGGAGTTTACAGTGTCAGTTGATGATTTCCTCTTTGTCCCACGTACAGTACACAAAAGGTCATCATCGGCTATGTCATCAAATTCCACTATCAGGTAAATTGAATGTGTTATTTTAATTAGTAGACACATTGCAATGATTATATAAGCTCAATATTTTTAATAAAATTGTTTTTATACAGCCAGAAATATGGTGTAATTTAGTCACCGTCTAAACTGATTCCACTATCGTCTAATCCAACTTTTGCTTGGCTGACTACCGGATCAGTGGGTGTAGGTGCTGGATCAGCTGGGGTCAGTGCAACTGAGACTGGGGCTGGTGCAGCCGAGGTTGGGGCTGGTGCAGCTGAAGCCGATGCAACTGAGGCCGGGGCCAGTTCACCTGAAACTGGGGTTGCTGCAGCTGAGGCCGATGCAACTGAGGCTGGGGCTGGTGCGGCCGATGCTGGGGCCGGGCCAGGTGAGGTTGGGGCCAGTGCAGCTGAGGCCGATGCAACTGAGTCTGGGGCCGGTGCAGTTGATGTTGGGGCCAGTGCAGCTGCAGCTGAAGCTGGGGCTGGGGCTGGTGCAGCTGAGGCCGATGCAAACGAGTCTGAGGCTGGTGCATCTGATGCTGGGGCCAGTGCAGCTGAGGCCGATGCAACTGAGTCTGGGGCTGGTGCAGCTGAAGCCGATGCAACTGAGGCCGGGGCCAGTTTTCCTGAAACTGGGGTTGCTGCAGCTGAGGCCGATGCAACTGAGGCTGGGGCTGGTGCAGCTGATGCTGGGGCCGGGCCAGGTGAGGTTGGGGCCAGTGCAGCTGAGGCTGATGCAACTGAGTCTGGGGCCGGTGCAGCTGATGTTGGGGCCAGTGCAGCTGCAGCTGAAGCTGGGGCTGGGGCTGGTGCGCCTGAGGCTGATGCAAATGAGTCTGGGGCCGATGCGGCTGATGCTGGGGCCAGTGAAGTTGAAGTTGGGGCCGGGGCTGGTGCAGCTGGGGCCGATGCAAACGAGTCTTTGGCTGATGCAGCTGATGCTGGGGCCAGTGCAGCTGATGCTGGGGCCAGTGCAGCTGAGGCTGCGGCTGGTGCAACTGAGGCTGGGGCTTGTGCGACTGAGGCTAGGGCTGGTGCAACTGAGGCTGGTGCTGGTGGCGGTGCAGCTGAGGCTGCACCAACTGAGTCTGGGGCTGGTGCAGGTGATGCTGGGGCCAGTGTAGTTGGGGCTGGTGCTGGTGCGGCTGAGGCTGGGGCCGGTGTAGTTGTTGTCTCTGTTGCTTGATGGGCCCTGTTGTCAGCATCTTCTGATTTCATATCAAATGCTGTAACATCAAATTAAACAAAACATATTACTCTTAGACTGCACTGTTCGTGTGATAACCAACTGCTCTACTGTGGTGTATTGGGTACTCTTAATCTGCCCTAAATGGTTTTCTATCAGTTTTTGTAAACCATATCCTCATGCTCGAACAATTCAATGGTTCTCTTGGGAGCTCGGGGTAGCCGTGTTCTGCTGTACTCTGCTTTTGGATTTAAATTTCATTATTCATTGTTGGTTACCCTGTGGCATTTCTTGAGATTTTTTTAGATTGTGCGTCGGTTTAGTATTGATCAATAATAGACTGGATAATGCAATATTCAAAACCTCATTAATAATCCATGAGACCCCGAGCCAACCAATTCGACGATAATGCGTCACATGACCTTCATACCTGACAAAACATGACTCCTTAGTATTGTTACAAGGAAGGTTTGCATTATCAGGTGTAAAAACTCTCGGCTTCGCCTCAAGTTTTCAAACCTGATAATACACTACTACTCTTTTATTAAACCTTACACAATGGTACTACCGGTAATTATAATAAACCGATTCCATTGTATACCTCTAGAAATGACTTTCCAGCTTTCAGCTCCAAACGCAGAATGCTTGATAACTATGCAGGCCTTCGACTGGATCTCAACACCACCCTCACCTCTTGTAATTTTTTGTCCATTTGGGTATTTGTTGAAGTATTGCTTTTTGTCATTGCAATCTCCAATGCCCAACACACAGATTTCCTGTATGACCTTTTGCTCTGGGGGAGGATTTCCCCAAAAGTTTCTTGTCAATGCCAGTAGCCATTTTAGGGCAACAGCCACACCCCTGTGCCTGATTGGCTTCTCTTTTTCACGAAATGTTATTTCAGGGTTTACACATGTCAGCATCTAAACATGTCCATTGAAAGAAAAAAAGTTATTTATTATACATGTAAAAATAATATTCATACGAATAAAATAGCACATTACCAGATATGTTGTGGTGGAATAAAACTTTAACTCAGGTGAAAGGGACCATGTTTCACATAGGTGCTGGTGGTGTTGGTCAATACACATTGGTTTATATGTCGGTTGATACATATATCACTGACAGTTGATCGATATACCGCTGACAGTTGACCGATATACCATTGACACTAGACCAATATACCATCGACAAAATCTCGTTCTGACACAAAAAATGGACATCGACCAACTGTCGACCGATATATTTTATTCTCATGTTTACTGTAAAGAATAAAATATCAAACAGTTCAGGAGACACTGATTATACTGAGAGTAGATAATGATGACTGTGGTGATAATTTCATTATAAATCCCACCTGCGCTCTTGGTATCCTTAAATCATTGATGCACTCTACTAGTAGATGTACAATCAGGGGCTCGCGAGAATCTGGAGTAGAACATGAATAATTCGGGTGCTCCTCCTGGTATTCCTTCACTGCATTTGGATAGATCACATCCTTAAAAAAAATGTTAGCTAGGTCTGTCTCCAAATTCTCAATTTTAGCTAGTTCAATGACCTGAAAAAATCAAGATTAGTCAGTTAGCAATGTTTTATCACTCAAGAGTACAATGCAAACATTTTTTCATAAAAAGGTCTATTAACATGCATCATTTTCTAAAAGTGCATTAATTCCTCTATACGTGCATTTTTTCTGTCATATGATACCTACGATTGTATCACTCTGAGTCACTCTCTACAGATTATATTTGTCCAAAGCAAATTCTCGGTCATTTTTTCCCATACTATAGTGCGTAAGACTAGACTTCTGTATGTATTCGAATGCGGTTTAAATTGTAAGAGAGCTATGAGTTACATAACTTTAGCCAATTTAAAGATGCACTGTCACATTGTGATATAAATTTACTACCTTTTCAGCCAGGCCGATTAATAGGGCATAATTTTTAATGCATCTGTCATCCAGGTCAGGCAGGACGCTTGACAGTGAGGTACTTAGCTGCCTACACCTGGTCTTGCATAAGTGGTCGATAGCTTGGCCAAGTCCCACCATCATGCCAATTGCACTTGATGCCCTGTTGAATGCTTCTTCAGCTTCGGCTTCAGCCTTTTTCTGAGCATCAATTCCATTTTGATTTCGCCGTCCTTCAAGGGAAGGGATCAGCACCAGACGTCCGAATACCCTGGATAGAGTAAATATCCATGTTGTATTTTGTGTACTTTTTTTCCTTCTGAACTGTGATGCTTATAACATTCTGTATCATACTGGTAGTAACAAATTTGTAACCATGGCAACAGGACCGACCACCTTCAATTTTTTAATTTTATTTATTTATTAATTTTTTAAATTTTAATTTTTTTTAATCCCTCAAGGGAACAGAAATGCTTTCCATATTATCCTTGAACTAGATTCCCTTTTGAGAACCCCAATTGCTATGAACTTCCATATTTAACCCTATTCAGACTGGGCTTTTTTAGGCAATCTGTGACTGGGGGGCTCCTCGGACCCCCCCTTCATATCTCTGGAACCAGTAAGGCTAGGACCATGAAATTTTTACACAATGTTCATCTCCATACAAGGAAACCTCACACCCAGTTTTGACCTGCCACACCCAATTATGACGTCACAGTGACGTAATTTTTGTTTTTCCGACGTTTCTTTGATATTTTTCCATCCAGATACTTAAAATATCAAATATAACTGTAAAATCATCCCTTTAATATTAAAACATGATAAATACAAACAAGGACACACTTGTAAAGCGAGAAAAGGCAAAAAAAGGCGATAAAACTATAATTTTGAAATTATTGTCCGCCATCTTGGATCCGCCATCTTGGATCCGCCATCTTGGATTTCCTTGTTTTTCGTTTAAATTAAAATTTAAAAAATATCTAAAAGAGAAAAGGATCAGAATGTATAAAACACGTATCAAACTAATGTCTATTATCCAAACAATGAATTTAGAAGCGTTATTTAATAAATAGTGTAAATTTTTATCTATAAGTAAAAGTGAGCAAAAATTTACCTACCCCTCCCCCCAAATATTTGATGTTAAAAATTTTTGATGTCTTTCAAGAACTAGTCCCAAGAAAAAACTATTCTAATAAGAAAATGCACTATAAGTCAAAAAACAAGATCTTAAAATAAAAAATTCACCATATTTTAATATTTTGAAAAACCTATGTGTCAAAAACTGGTTGCCATGGCAACATGGTTAATCACAATGACATGTTATGGATACCAAAATGTCCTTAGATAAATTCTAGGAAAAGTCAGAAAATTTCAGCCTCATAGCTATTTCGGTGTAAGAGTTATTACAATTTTACTGGAGAGGGGGTTCGAAAAGCCCCCCCCCCCCCTCCCCCCAGTCTGAATAGGGTTAAGGGGACAACTAATTATACTTGTAATAGGTATAATAATCACAATATTCCAACTTAGTTTCTGCATTTCAAAATCCAAATAAATTCACATTATTTTGTATTTTGTACTGTAATTAACCAATTGCAATGAAAGTGTGTTACAGTTGATGCATGTAATCTACAAGTGACCAATTAAAACAGACAAACCATGTCCTTGACTTGGAATGGGATCATTTATCAATTGACCTCATAAACTATTATTACAATAGACAAAAACCTTGGTCTGTTTTGATATACACCTAATTCAATAAAGGTTGCTTTGGCAGTTGGTAATTGGGAATTGGGAATTGGCATTTGGCATACGGAACACAATGCAATGCTTCGCGTGAGTGACCGCCAAACAATAGCTTCCCAATGCCCAATTACCAATGATCAAAGCAACCTTTATTGAATTTAGTATATTGGTCACTTGTGCATCCGCTATAACACTCAATACAATAGGATACGTGTCCCCTTCTGTAGGCAAAAAGAAATATTGATTATGATAAAGGCCAATTTTTCGTAACCAATAAAGATCAATGCATCAGAAAAAGTCTGTGATGGCAACATCAAGAAAATTACATACCTGGGGTCTTTGTTCAGGTCATCAAGGGTCTCCCAATTGAGTGTCACGATGGGAAATGTTCGAGGCGCTGTCTCTAGGAGACATGTCCCATCCTTACCCCGGTTATAAAGGACACAGCCATTTCTTCGATCAGCCTTGGAGTCTTTATGTCATCCAAGACAGGCGGCTGCAGAGACGAGGGACAAACCTCTCTTTCACAGCAGAAAAGAAATTCCTGCTGTTGCCAATAAGGCTAAGGGCACCCATTGCACACTTGGTTTTCCCCACACGGTTAACTCCACACACAACTGGCAATGGGCAGAATCCAAGGATCTCCATTATTGCCTCATAATGAAGACCAAGCAGCATTCCTGCTTTATATATAAGAGAATACATTCACTGATTACTTAATAGGCATTTCGATATGCAATGCTTTTTATTATGCAGGTTCCAAACATTGAACTTATTTGTGTATCACAGGAATGTTTGGCTTTATTCAAGTCCCCCCCCCCACCCCCCTCCCCTCCCATTCTACACTCGATCCCACAATATTCCTACAATTTATATATAATGCCACATAAGCAGCACCCATTACTGGCAATAAAAAATGTCTAGTTTACAAAATCGAAGGGCTCAGAGCAAGAACATTTTTAGTGACTCTGGCAACTTTTAGTAAAATAATAGACCTTTTGCATAAACAGAGGCTGATCTATTATCTTTTATTTTCATGTTTATCAGCCCAATTGAATTTTGCACGTGCTAACGTGGCTAGTTGGGCCGATTAGCATGAATATAAAAGAATAATGAATCTGCCGCCATTTATGCATAAGGTCTATTTTCAAATTTGAGGAGCCGTTACAATATTTTCTTTCAGTATAGCCCTAGCCCTGAGGAAGACTAGTACAATTAGTCGAAATATTGGCCATTAATAAATCTCCCCTTTGCCGTAGTGCCAGCCTTGCATTCAGTTTTTTTTTTCACATTCAAGTGACGCCTGGCACGAGATCTTTCACAAGGAAGATCCGGCAACTACCAGTAAGTTTAATTTCTGCGTCGTGTGGACCTCTGCATTCAAAGGTTTGTCTATTGCATGTTTTATGATAGGTCTAAAATGGTCAATGTATTATTTGTCAAAGTACTTGAAACAGATCACGAGTAATTTGTGAGAATTGGGCTTTCGGGTTAAATTTCTTTACTGTTCAGTCTTAATTTCAGCAAGAGAGTGCTTAAAATTTTATAGTTCTAGTATTAAATTAAAAAGCAAGATTTTTCAATTGTCCAAAAATTGACTTACCCAATGGGGCACCCCTGTATGAAACTGAGGTATGGCATGCTTGTTGTCTTGTTTGGGGGTGTAAATTAAGGATTTGGTATCACTTAGGGTTTTCAGGAAAAAGTGCCATTTTTTTGCCATAAAGGTATTGTTTAAGAAAGGGCAGTTGGCGAAGAATAAAAAAAACATTGTCATACTGTGTTGGTGCCGCTGTCTTTACCAGAGAATCTATTGTGATTTTATTTTAAATTGGCTCAATCATGATTGCAGAACCTGATCTCTTTATAGTCATTAAAGCCACTATAATTCTTGTTTCTCTGTCCTTTTTAGAATGGCATCTTTTAGGGGTGAAATAATGCTTGAGCCACACCCAGAATGGTCTACTAGAGGGGTGCAACTCAAAATTCCTGATATGCATCCCCCTACCTTTCATTTTTCCCGCTAACCCCAAACCCCCACCCTCGCACCAACCCCGAACCCCCCCCCCCCCCCCCTCAGGTTACTGAGGACATTATTGCAAGAAACCCTTACCATATTTGATTAACATAGTTACTCGACATACCGATAGTAAATATCCCAGCCATGCAGGGTATTGTCGTGTACTATGTTGACAAGTGCCTTCACCACATTATGCAAGGCATGCGAGTCAAGTGGCAGTCTCACCACTGGTAGCTGACTAGCTGACTTCTTCTTTGCCCCCAGCTCAGATAACTCGAAAATTGTGGACACCCATATGAAGGAAGATACTTCTTCGGTAATCAACTCCCCTTGATCATTTAACTGGAGGTTCTCCCCAAACACCCACGTACAATGCAGCAGGCTGCCTGAAAGGTATCCCTAATGTGACAAATTTTACATTTCCTACAATCATTTGTAGAACAAACAGTCATAGTCAAGTTCACATGCTTGCTAGAAAGATAAACCAAATAGAGAAGATTATCAAACAAGTTGTCATGGTTTAGTTGCTTCCCTTGCAATTTTTTTTATGTACTTGCATCTATTCCAAATAAAAAAATCTTTGAATTTTGCTTCCTACCCTTTCCTTTGTGTCATATGAAACTATTAAAAATAGGCGGTCACTTTTTTGGGGTAGAGCTGCCCTGTATAGCCCCCTAGACAGAACCATCCAACTCCCCTGACCTCGGACAATTATGAATACGAGCGGATAAATTTCAAATATTTCTTGTAACAGACAAGTCCAGCAATATTCTGAAGGAGCTCATGTCGCAATAGCAACTGCTGATGTCATTACAAATGTTAATAAACCCCATACCATAGGGGCTTGTTAACTGGTAAAAACCCCCAACCAGGAGAAGGAACAGCGGGAACGGCGTAAACTCCCACTGAAGGTGAACTGCGCAAGCCAACTCCAGAGAAATCCCCCACCACTCACCGGCAGGAAAATGCCTCTTGATAAACCTCCAACATTTCCCCACCCCGCCCCGGGGCGGGGATCGGGGTGCATTATAATCACTTGAAAGGTCATGAATCTTATATTATCAGGAGCCATGAATCCTTTAAGCCTTGCCGATAAAAAATGAAGAAAAAGCTTTGAAAAGCTGAATACCTACCGGAAATAGTTTTTCATTAGCCATTTCAGGAACTGCTTAAATTCGCCCGGCTCAAAGTCGCTTGTGAGCACGCCTGATCCATACGTGCGGTTTAAGTCTTCGAGAAATTTCCCTATTCTTCCAGATAACGCTCTCTGGATCCTAAAGTAGCACATTCTTTTTAGCTGTAAGGAATGGTTAAATTTAACAATATAAATTGCAACTTACTTTGAATCCTCGCGCAAGGAACAGTAGACCTTGCAAACAAATCCACTATCTTCGCCGGCATCTATTTGTTTACAAAGCTCGATTGAAAAGCTAGCCTTCTCGGCCATTCTTCCCGGGTGTGTTGATCCCCATGTCCTTTTGGTTTACAACAAAATCGATGTCGGTCGCCATCGTTGCGCGTAGTTTAGATTTCGAATTTAGCAAACGCTGTTCTACCGATCCTCTCCTCTCGCTAGCACTACGTGCTCTGAAGAAAATCACCAAGTGATGGAATCTTTAGCGCGAATTTCCCGCGTTTTTCGTCGTGTTGCCATAAAAGGTGACACTATCCTTTATTGGGGCCAACACCTGAGGTTCGCATGTGATCACCTCATGCCCGTTAAGTGCTAAAGTGTTGTTGAAATTAACCAAACAAAGTCAATTTATACAAGGTGTATCTAAACTGATTGACATCACAGCGCTGTACAATTTTCTACTGTTTGATATATTTTTGTAAAGAGACAAGGGGCCTCTTGACATGGAGGGAGGGTTACCCTCCACTGTTGTTTTTCCCGGTTTCGTTGGAGGAGGGTAACCGAATTTGCTTGCAAGGGTTACCCTTCTAGGAGGGTCGACATTTTGTTCATTTAAGCCATGCAAAAGCTCGAGGTAGGGTTACCCTCCTAGGAGGGTCAACTTTAGGGCGATCAGGTTACTGTCATTCCCGCCAACTATAAACATGGCTTCGCGCGATTGTAAACCTGGAGAATTATTTCAGGGAACTATGCTGGCAATTCAAGAGCGGCGAATCCAAACCGGGACGATACAGAAATTCAGGACGACAGTCAGGGCAACAGTTTGGCGGCTGGAATAGAACATTCTCTTCGACAGACGGAGCCGTATTTGATCATGATCAGCCACGCAATAAATCAAAAGGAAAAAGAAAAGCGACCAATCGACCGGACTCTTCGTTGAAAAAGGCGAAGAAATGGGCATGGACGCCCGAAGCCGTTGAACTACCTCTCAAATATATCAAAGAGTACAAGACCGCGCGGTGGCTTCAGGTTTCCGCGGCTAGCTTTAGGGATAACCCTACACATGCAAAGGAGGGCTATCTTTTGACCCTTCTTGGAGGGTTATCCACTCACCCTCCCTCGATGTAAACAGGCCCTTAATGTAGTTTATGAACATAGTTTTTGAAAACAGATGATTGACATGATTTGTATTTATGAAATGTGATGTGGGGAGTGCAAAGGTCTAACGTCGAAATTCATCATTTCTTTTTAAATCTAAGGTATAAAATGAGAAACAGTTTCATCGGAAGCGCATTTCCTAAAACATGTAAAAAATCAGTACTCTATTATTTTGCCTACACTACTCAGATTGAAAGACACACAACTGTGTAGATGGCCCGTTTATTGCCAGACTATCATCAACTTATCAGCGTGTAAAAAACACTAGTCATCACAAAGGATCAAAAAGTACTTAACCACGGCACCGCATGATAAGAAATTGTGGGAAAAAGGTAACGTGTTCACCCACACGCTGAAATCATATAGTCTTCAGCTGCAGTGCCGTCAACTCTGGTGGCAGAGGAACACGTTAACTAATACATTACTAAAGATAGATATCTCAAAATTCACATTATAAAGTTATGGCTTTCGAAACATGTGCTGACCTAGCAAGAAGTATGATGACGTCAATGTTTCAATGTAAATTTGGAGATATTTATCTTTAGTAATTTTATTACTTTACGTGCAACTCTGCTCCCAGAGTTGACGGCACTGCAGCTGAAGACTAGAAGATTTCAGCGTGTGGGTGTATACGTTCCCTTTTTCCCCACAATTTCTTATCATGCGGTGCCGTAGTTAGGTACTTTTCGATCTTTGTGATAACTAGTGTTGAAGTACGATTAGTTCATTCCACTTATTAGTAAATATTTATTACTGATTTTCTGAAAATTGTCAATGTGCATAAATACTGAAATAAGTGGTATATGCGTATACCACTCCTACTGGAGATTGTATACGGTTTTTCACTTGGTATCCAAATGCATACATGTGACGTGGTTTACACCCGGTGATTAGAGGATTAAAACATGAATTATTAATGCATTTTGAGAAGTTCTATTTAAAAAGATTATACGATTAATGAAAGAGTTCCTAAAACGGGTGGTATTGATATTCAAGCTTTCCTTGGCTTGTGACGGTGTGTCACTTATGGATTGTAACGGAGTGTGATGAATTGTAACGGAGTGTGATGGACTGTAACGGTGCGTGATGGATTGTGACGGTGTGTGATGGATTGTGACGGCTTGTGAAGGATTGTGACGGCTTGTAACGGTGTGTGATGTATTGTGACGGTGTGTGATGGATTGTGACGGCTTGTGATGTATTGTGACGGTGTGTGATGGCTTGTAACGGTGTGTGATGGATTGTGACGGTGTGCGATGGATTGTGACGGTGTGTGATGGATTGTGACGGCTTGTGATTGATTGTGACGGCTTGTAACGGTGTGTGAAGGATTGTGACGGTTGTGATGGATTGTGACGGCTTGTGATGGATTGTGACGGTGTGTGATGGCTTGTGACGGTGTGTGATGCATTGTGACGGTGTGTGATGCATTGTTACGGCGTGTGATGGCTTGTGACGGTGTGCGATGGCTTATGAGTAGTATATCCCAGATGCTTGGGCGAATTTTATTCATATATGCAGCAGCCCTGAGTTAATGAGGTTGGCTCGGTCAAACCGGTTTTGAATGGTTCGGTCAGGAGATAATGAGATGCATGCCGTTTAGGTACAGGAGGGGTTTAATGAGATGCAGTCCGTATAGGTGGAGTCATTAAGGATACATGAATTGGGAGAGTTGTATTATGAGATTTTATTGAATATTAATAAAGTGTTTAAGAGAGAAGTGTATGGTGTGATGTAGTGTTAAGTGTCCACCCAGCCATCCGGGTGGTGGTTTCAATTTAAAGGCAAAAGAACAAAGGACGGGTGATGAACCAATGAGAATGCACTGATGTCATGGTCAAACCGGTTCATACCACTTTGTCTATATTATTCAAAATGGCCGCTCTCTAGAAAAACGAGTCAAACCGGTTTTGTTCACCCTTATTAAGTTTTCAAAATGGCACCCAGAACGATGTTTCCACAAAATGAATACGACACAATATTTGATGTTGTCAAAATTATTTTATTAAATAAACAAAAACAATGGTTACAATCAGTTCTGCTTTGTTACAAACAGTGTGATGTTTATGTTTAGTTTACAAGCCATTTGCAATGAATTGTCTAAGATCTCTTTGACATTTTGATTTATCTATTCTGCTAAATTGTCTCTGAAGTGTAGGTCGTTTGATCTTGTCTTGATTTTTAATCACCACGTCCGCTTCAGTTTAAAGCATTATTTGGTTAATGTGACGTCCTTGCAATGCGCTTGGCTTGAACACTAAATAAACGTAAACGGTTCTTTTAAAGAAAGAGTTAAACAAAATTCAATTTGTGAGTGCATTTACTTTGCTAATGGTTTGATCTAAAGAAGGTTATTGTAAACAAAATATAAAAGAAGCGCGAGTTACACGCTTAAGTTAAGCAACACAAACGATCAAGTCAAATAATCGAGTTTAGCGCGCTGCATTCCTTAGCGCGGTTTTTCTTTGACCAAGCGATTTGAGTGAATTTCAGGTCAAAACAAATAGAGACTTTGAATTTAACTTGCAACCTAACAGAAATACCTTACAAACAACGAGCGAAGCTAATCGAGTTGAGCGCGCTTCCTTACTTAGTGGGTTTTTTACTTTGACCAAGCGCGATAAAAATTAATTTACTTACGAGTCAAAACGAATGGTGATTTGGAATATAACTCACAACCCAACTGCATTACAGATACATTGTAAGAAATACTTTACTCTTTAAGAAGGAATACTAATACAGAAAAGTAGCGCACTGCAATATACGTAGCACGGGTTTCTTTGACCAGTAAATAGCCTTGAACATCATCAATACAAAACTCCAAAACTCAACTGAACAAGGCGGTAACGCTCAGCTTTAACCGATTGTTTTAGTTGCTCGATACTTTGATTATCATTAACGAACATTTCTTTCGACGATTAACATTAACGAGTTTTTCTTTCGAACATTTGCATTCAAGTGTGTTCTTGAATATAAATGACTTATAGCTTTTGAAGAAACACTCTTAAGAAACAATAAATGTAATTACCTTTTGTTAGCACTCACTCAACCACGAGCGTAGCGTAATTCAAACTTGAACGTACTGTAATATTAATTGGAGAAACTGATCACATGAAAAGAAAAATACGGTGAAAATGTTTTCAGCAACTGACATTTTAAAGCAATGTTAGCTTTTCAAACGCGAAAATACGCTTATCTACAGCTGTATCTAGAAAGCAAAATGCCACATAAACTTTTCTTTAAACTTACTGAGCGTCTAACCGAAAATATCAGCGCCTCTACTATATACTATTGTTCAGTTGAAAACACAAGTAAATGTGCGCTGCGTTGTTTAGCAATTTGTTTTAGTACTTCGAATTATGGTGAGCGTTAAAGGCTTTAACATTCAAGTCAGAACGAATAGAGATTTACGCTTAAGTCAGAGCGAAGCTATTCGAATTTAGCGCGCTGCAAAGTGTAGAATTCAAGTGAGTTCTTGAATATAAATGACTTATAGGTTTTGAAGCAACACTCTGGAGAAACAATAAACGAATTACCTTTTGTTAACACTCACTCAACCACGAGCGTAGCGTAATTCAAACTTGAACGTACTGTAATATTAATTGAAGAAACTTATCACATGAAAAGAAAAATACGGTGAAATTGTTTTCAGCAACTGACATTTTAAAGCAATGTTAGCTTTTCAAACGCGAAAATACGCTTATCTACAGCTGTATCTAGAAAGCAAAATGCCGCATAAACTTTTCTTTAAACTTACTGAGCGTCTAGCCGAAAATATCAGCGCCTCTACTATGCTAATGTTCAGTTGAAAACACAAGTAAATGTGCGCTGCGTTGTTTAGCAATTTGTTTTAGTACTTCGAATTACGGTGAGCGTAAAAGGCTTTAACATTCAAGTCAGAACGAATAGAGATTTATGCTTAAGTCAAGCAGCGAGCGAAGCTATTCGAATTTAGCGCGCTGCAAAGTGTAGAATTCAAGTGTGTTCTTGAATATAAATCACTTATAGGTTTTGAAGCAACACTCTGGAGAAACAATAAACGAATTACCTTTTGTTAACACTCACTCAACCACGAGCGTAGCGTAATTCAAACTTGAACGTACTGTAATATTAATTGAAGAAACTTATCACATGAAAACAAAAATACGGTGAAATTGTTTTCAGCAACTGACATTTTAAAGCAATGTTTGCTTTTCAAACGCGAAAATATGCTTATCTAGAAAGCAAAATGCCGCATAAACTTTTCTTTAAACTTACTGAGCGTCAAACCGAAAATATCAGCGTATCTACTATGCTAACGTTTAGTTGAAAACACAAGTAATATAAACGTGTGCTGCATTGTTTAGCAATTTGTTTTAGTACTTCGAATAATGGTGAGCGTTAAAGACTTTAACATTCAAGTCACAACGAATAGATTTTAAATTTAACTCGCAACCTGCTGATACACAGAAATACTTCACGCTTAATAAGTCAAACAACGAGCGATGCTATTCGAATTTAGCGCGCGACAATAATTTACTTTCAAGTCAAAACAAATAGAGATTTTAAATTTAACTCGCAATCTACTGATACACAGAAATACTTTACGCTTAAGTCAAACAACGAGCGAAGCTATTCGATTCGGAATATAGCGCGCGTATAGTGCGAAAGTGCTCCGGCAATATCGCCGTTAATATAAATTCACAGGATCAAACGAAACATTTTAAGTTAAAAAAGACAATGAACTAAAACAACTTTTGTTTAACCAAAACGTATACGTAAGCGTTTAGCTAAAGCATGTTCGCATGGGATGAAAAAATATAACATAGTTATATTTAACGTAGCGAAACCTAGCGGGCGCTCGGTTTATTTGTGGAACTTCTTTATTAAACGCAAGAAAGACAAGTTAACCAATAAACTTGAGAGCCTTTGTTATCACTTGCCAACTTTGATCGTGACTTAGATGCAGAGGAAACTTCTTAGGAAACACCAGGAAAGCACAACAAAATATTTTGTTTCACAGTGAGACATTTTCGTAAGAAACTGATTGATCATAACAACATCAACACTAGTAATTGAGCGAACGCGAAAATGTTCTTTTATTAACAAGCTTTAACATGCACTGAAACAAAGTTAACGATATCTATATTTGACAACGACCGATACGGCGATTTTCAGGTCTCAACACAAATGAAAATAAAGAATCCATTCAGACCATTCATCATACGAAAAGTCTACTTTCGAACTACTGTAAAGCCTTTTCTGCGGTATGATTATTAGAAAATCAAAAAACCCAAAACAAAGTTGCATGTCCAAACGAATAACAACAAACAACGAACTCGCCTTATAATTTACCAATATACACATCAAAAGTTTACTTTACGAGAAAGAAAAGTAACTGGGCTACGATTCTTTTTAACGGTAACGAATTAAGGGTCAATTAATGAAAACAGTTTAGGAACGAATTAACAATGCTTTTCTTGAAGTCAATTTTGAATGCGTACCAACGAACCTTTTCTGTCATTTGAATTTAGGCGGCCATTTATAGCGGAGCACTTGCCAGGCCGAAGGCCTGGCTGCGCAGCTCCATACTCATAGAACCATGCCCGTCATTTTTCATGGTCATGGCTAGCGGAATGTTTCGCGGGCGCGCGTGTGCCCGACCTCCGCCGCCGCCGTCGCGCAGGACTAGCTTGCCTTCGCGCAGGACTAGCTCGCGGGCGCGTATGACGTCGCAAAACATGCGCGTACGACGTCATGTTGAAACCAAAGCGAGGCTTTGTTTTTCGCGCGGTTACACGGCCGAATGTCACGTCAGCTAGAAAAACACTTTGATGTTTTGCTGTGAATTTACTAAGCGGAGAAAACCGTTAATAACCCTTAATATTTCCCGGTTTGATACTCAAGACAAGGATACTAATTAAGGGATACTCAGAAGCCGCTTTAGTGGAAAAAGACGAGCTTTCAGGGATGAAATCTTGCTTCGAGGAACTTCATGTATTACGTTTTTATCAATGCGGGAGATATTTGTTTTCTACGGATTTCAGAACCAAGCAAGCGAGGGACTTAAAGGTAAAACAGATTAAGTTTTCGATGAGAATTTATGTTGATATCAATCTGTGTGACTTTTTATTGGTGTTATTGTTAGTTTTGGAGAATTGATTTTAAAACGTGCTTAAATTCAGTTGTAACGATCTCTTGAATTTCATCGAAGAAAGCTTGAACTCGATGAGCTATAATTAAGCTTAAATGGTACGCGTTTTGCTTTTAAACGTAAACTAATGGAGATTTGAATAAATTTTTTCGAAATAAGATTGTGTTGTCCATTTTTATGTGTTTGTTCATTCATTAGATAGTTTGAAAAGCGATTTTATGTAAACAAAACAAGACTTTGATTTTATAGTACAGTTCTATCTTCACTCGTATCGCCTTATGCAAATATGTTTGTGTATTTTTGCAATTTTTGATTTTCAAATCAGTTTCTCGGGCAATTTTTGACAAACAAAAACTGTATTTTATTCGGAAACTAGTGGTACTAGTTATTCTAGACAGAGAAAAGTTGTTTTTGTGAACTTTTGTACGGTCTATAAAAATGTACTGTGCAGACAGTCGCGTAATACTGTTTTTGAGAATTGCTAAAATTGAAAATAGCCCGTTCGTCAATCCTAATTCTTGTGCTTCCAACCTTTCACCTTAGTTAAGTTTCACCTTGGTTAAGTTTCACCTTAATTAAGCTTGTTCAAAGTGCGACGCTGTTAGGCTTGGGCTATCTATATATATTAAAAACATAATGAACTAAACAACTTTTTGTTAAACAACGTGTAAACGTAAGCGTCGCTTCAAACATAGCGAAAGCATCTTCGCATGGAATGAACAAAAAAAAAATAACCTAGCGACATTTTACGTAGAGAAAACATAGCGAGTGTTCTGTTTGTTTGTAGAACGTCTTTATTTCGACACAAGAAAGACATACTCAAAACAATAAATTCAAAGCTTTAGTTATATCAGTTACTAACTTTGAGCGTAAATGAAATGCAGAGGAAAAGTTTCCGCAAACGTGAGGAAAGCACACCAACATTTTTGTTTTCACAGTGAGATATTTTCTTAGTAAACTGATTAAAAATAAGAACAACGCTATGTACTTGAGCGAACGCGAAAATGTTTTTTTTTTTTTTATTTTAACAAACTACCAACATATACATCACAAATTCACCTTACTCAAAAGAAAAGTAATTGGGCTGCAATTCTTTTAACGGTAACGAATTGACGACAACAATTCATTTCTTTCTTATTCTGCTAAAGTGTCTCTGAAGTGTAGGTCGTTTGATCTTGTCTTGATTTTTTATGACCACGTCCGCTACAGTTTAAAGCATTGTTTGGTTTTAAGTGAACACGAAATGTGACGTCCTTGCAATGCGCTTGGCTTGAACACTAAATAAACGTAAACGGTTCTTTTAAAGAAAGAGTTAAAATTCAATTTGTGAGTGCATTTACTATGCTAATGGTTTGAACTAAAGAAGGTTATTGTAAACAAAATATAAGCTCAAGCATGGCTTAAAAGGAAGCGCGAGTTACACGCTTAAGTCAAGCAACACGGTAAGCAAATAATCGAGTTTGGTAAAAGGTAAAGTCGCACACGAGCCTCCTGGATGGGATGCTAGTCCATCGCAGGGTTACCCCCATCATTTTGTCGCCGGTACCCATTTATACACCTGGGAGGAGAGAGACAGTGTGGAGTAAAGTTTCTTGTCTAAGGAAACAACACGACGGCAGAGACCAGGCATTGAACCACCGACCTTCAGGTTGAAAGTCCGACGCGCTAACCACTAGACCACCGTGCCGCCCACAATAATCGAGTTTAGCGCGTTGCATTCCTTAGCGCGGTTTTTCTTTGACCGAGCGATTTGAAGCTACCCAAATTGAGTGAATTTCAGGTCAAAACAAATAGAGACTTTGAATTTAACTTGCAACCTAACAGAAATACCTTACGCTTAAGTCAACAACGAGCGAAGCTAATCGAGTTGAGCGCCCTTCCTTACTTAGCGGTGTTTTTTCTTTGACCAAGCGCGAAAAAAATTTACGTACGAGTCAAAACGAATGGCGATTTGGAATATAACTCACAACCCAACTGCATTACAGATACAATGTAAGAAATACTTTACTCTTTAGTTAAACAAGGAGGAATACTAATAGAGAATTGTAGCGCACTGCAATTCGTAGCGCGGGTTTCTTTGACCAGTAAATAGTCTTAAACATCATCAAAACAAAACTCCACTGAACTCAACTGGACAAGGCGGCAGCGCTGCTCTAATCGATTGTTTTAGTTGCTCGATACTTCGATTAACATTAACGAACATTTCGTTCGAGCATTTGCATTCAAGTGTGTTCTTGAACATAAATAACTTATAGCTTTTAAAGAAACACTCTTAAGAACAATAAATGTAATTACCTTTTGTTAACACTCACTCAACCACGAGCGTAGCGTAATTCAAACTTGAACGTACTGTAATATTAATTGAAGAAACTGATCACATGAAAACAAAAATACGGTGAAATTGTTTTCAACAACTGACACTTTAAAGTAATGTGTGCTTTTCAAACGCGAAAATACGCTTATCTAGAAAGCAAAATGCCGCATAAACTTTTCTTTAAACTTACTGAACGTCAAACCGAAAATATCAGCTTATCTACTATGCTATTGTTTAGAGTTGAAAACACAAGTAAACTTCCGCTGAGTTGTTTAGCAATTGTTTTAGTACTTCGAATATTAATGGAGACTTTAAAATTCACGGGTATGATTCACGGGTATGATTAGAAAATAAAAAAAACCCAAAACAAAGTTGCATGTCCAAACGAATAACAACAAACAATGAGCTTGCCTTATAATTTACCAACATACACCGATCACAAGTTTATTTTACGAGAAAGAAAAGAAACTGGGCTGCGATTCTTTTAAACGGTATAACGAATTAAGGGTCAATTAATGATAACAGTTTAGGAACGAATTAACAATACTTTTCTTAAAGTCAAGGATTGTTTGGACGCGCAGCGCTTATTCGCGTACTAAAGAGAGAAACGACACAAGTCCCAAGGGTAATTGAACTACATTCATTTGTATTTATTTGCATACTGTCGAAAACATGAGATTGTGATTTTGTTGCTCCGTATTACCTTATGACACTAAATGTTTGCGGGTTCTAATTTTTGTGATGCGTTCCTGCCAATTATGGTTACAGCCAGTAACCATACAGTACTTTGTACGAGTAACATCGTTTTTCATTGATGATTTTATAGGACTGAAGAGTGCACCCCAAAGAAAAACCCACCGAAATTATGTTTTACAGAGAGACTCTTATTTTCTTAGCGACTGAATGGACTACGCGAAAAACTTTCTTTGTCTTCACAATCGTAACAAGCGATCGTTATTTAAAAAGTTACTGAAACGATAAACAATAGATTGAAGTCATTCGGGGATTCAAGAGCAATTTAGACCGACCCCTTGGAGTAGCTCATTGTAACTCAAAGTAACTCAGAGCATTTGGAGTGAGTGAGAAACTCGTAGCACTTGAGCGAGCAACTAAGAGTAGTTGAGTGAGCAACTCGGAGCAGTTGAGTGCCCGGCCAACTTAGAACGACACAGAGTAACACAGAACATCTCCGAGCAACTCAGAGCAACTCAAAGTACTAACTCAGAGCAAGTCAGAGTATTAACTTAGAGCAACTCAGAGTATTAACTCAGAGCAACTCAGAGCTACTCAGAGTATTAACTCAGAGCAACTCAGAGTGTTAACTCAGAGTAACTCAAAGCAACTCACGCGATCATGTTAAAGGGTCGATAACAGATTATTCTTGTCGATCAGTGTCTAGAAGACCAATCACAACAGAGGTCAAAAACTACAATACTTAATATTTCAAGAATGTCATTTATTGTTAACAATTGCAAAATAATACATTACAGAAAATTCACTCGCATTCTAATTCATTTTCCAAGGGTAATATTTTCTCTTTCTTGCTGTGTAAATCAAGTCTTCATCTTCATTCGACGTTTCTTTCGGCAGGTACTCCTGGTCAAATAGTCTGTTCAATAAATATTTTCGTGTATTGACTGCTGCCTCAGCGGCCTACGCATAATCCATGTCATCATCTTGCATAAAGCTATGTAACGTTTTCATGATCTTTTATGCAGTGGGTCAGTTCTAAGATCACGATACCACTTTATATAGATAGTGCAGATACAACCTTCGTAGCCTCTTTCTGTAACCAGGGAGTAAAAGACTGGATGCTTGAACCTCCGCAATGTCTTGTGGAAAACCCTGTTCAAACGTCTTTGATTCTCAGTCCTTGTAAAGCCTTGTCCAATTGTTGGATGTCCTGATCCAAACAAAAGGTTCTTCGAAAGAGATCTCTTAGTTCTTGCTTAGTATTTTCTCCAATGTAACGGGGATCAATTATGGCACTGGATTTATGTAGGGTTGGATAACCATGTAGCGGTTGAAAGCCAAATTCTTTAACCCAACGACCTTCACCATTCCAGCGAAATAAAAAGGTTGGTACCAATATAACTGCCACAATCTTATTAACCGTATCTGAAAGATTTCCTATGGTTACAACTAACCATTAATGATTTAACGAGATTAATTTTCTAAGAAATGGTCTTGATACAGGACAGAAAACTTTTTCCGAAAATTAACGTTGTGCTTAGAGACGTCTCAACAAAATAAAAATGAAAGATCAATTTCCATCGTACCCATTTCTACAGATTATCACACAGGATGGAAGGTATGTGAAGCATCTTTAATATTGAATGTTGAAAAACATTTACAAACATTTATAACAACAATGGAAGAAAGCTATTAACAAGCAACGGATGGGTCAATACTGTTCAAATGTTCACCCAGCCAGGTCTGAAAGTGGCTTCATCAGGATGGTCTTTCAACCAACTGGGTACCATCGCATCATCATAAACATGCCCTTTCAACTGAGAAGGGGATATGATGATATTGTTGCGGTCGGTGACAACGTATTGCCTACCAGTCTTGGAGTATTCTCCTGGACGGTCAAATTTAATGGAATCAGGCTTCTCCTCGGTTTTAGAACTTCTTTTCTGAATGTTTTCTTCTAAACGCCCATTAAAGAAATTTGGGTTCCAACGAGGTGTAAACTGATGCAGTGTGAGGGGTTTGGTCGCTTGTTCAGCATTTCTTTTTTTCAGTTCCTTGTCAAGACATTGCTCTCTTTGCTTGGGTGTAAGGCATTCACTATCAATTTCAGATACCACAGGATGGAATTCTCCTGGTGGCATTTTAAATGGAGGGAGAGGATCTGTCTGGGTGGCTTGATTCATGAACCTCAGCTCACGCAACAAATCGTGTACAGCTTGTTCTTCTTCTTGAGTCGCAATCTCTCCTGTTTCGAGGACTTCGATATCTGTTTTTTCTGAGCTGTTATCAAGTTTGAAAGGTATATAATCAAGTCTCTGCTTTACCATCTCTATAAAGTTGGGATCGTCACCCTCATTGAAGTGGACTCCTTCACATTTGCCTTCGCAGACAGTATGAATAGTGTCACCATATTTCACGATATGTTTGTCTGTTTTTCTCTTTTTAGGTTTGGTTCCTGAGGGAACCTTGGCTGGACGAGTGGGCTTTCTCTTCGTAGCGTGATCAACTTTGGACTTTTCCATCTTTCCACTGAATCCACAAATTGAGAGTCGCTTCACTTGTTATGTGTTCTACGTGAACCAATCACGTTTCCTTACAAAATCTGACCAATCAATGATAAAAAAAGATAAGAGGACGCGGTCAAACTGGTTTTGTTAAAATGAGAGGATAAGTATGTGATTAAATTCGGTTCTCTAGCTCTCTTGTGATAAGATGATTCAGTCAAACTGGTTTGCACAATGTTCTGATTGGTTCTTAGTTGAGATAAAATGAAGAATGTTTTCGTCGAACGATAACGCACTGTAGCTTGCAGCATCATACATATTGAGAGGGGCTTCACGAATATGATTATCCTCCACTGAATCAGACGCTAAAACGTTGACACATAGTTTTTTTAAATCCAAAACCAACTGAAGAAAGTTTTTTCACTTGTTCAATGCAAGCGCTGCGAAATGAAATATGATACCATCGATAAGAAGAAATATTGGTCCACCTTTCTACAAGCTTCTTGCACAGTGTCGTTGCTCTTTTTCTTTTACCAAAACATCCTTTTCTTCTTGCAATTGTTTTACCTCCTCTTGTAGCTTGACAATAATAGGATGCCATTTCAACACAACCTCTTCTACTTGGAAAAAGATGTCATTTCCAGTGATAACCTCTTCCTGATTTTTCATTTTTGCGCCAAACCTAATATAATTCAAGAATTCCTTTAAGCAGAGTTTCTTGATTCGGTTTCCAATCATCAAAATGACAACAATCGTCATCCACCTCAACTTCCACCCCAAATGTTTGCTCTAATACTTGCATGGTCGATACCGTGAGCGAATCCACTACTCGATTGACTCGTTCCAAGAATTCATTTTGTTTTTATTCAAATAGACAATACAAATCGTGAGATCCAATCAGGGTGTGAATAGAGCGGGCAAGTTTGGGCATGTCTATTGCTATCTAAAGGTATAGGTATAGGTATAGGCAGTTTATTACATATGCAGGAAGGCATATTGTGGCGTCATTGACTAGGCACTCACTAGACACTTGCTAGGCACATGCTAGGCCGTAACGAGGCTTAAATACTACTACTACCACTACTTTGGACTGTTCCATCTTCACGCTGGATCCATAAATTGTGAGCCGCTTTATTTGTTACGTGTTCTAGGTGAACCAATCACGTTTCCCTACAAAATCTCACTATTCAGTGGTTTGAGCAAAAAAGGAAAAACTCTTTGTTAAAAAAAAGGTAAGACGACGCGGTCAAACTAGTTTTGTGAAAACGACATGAGAGGTATGTGATTAAACCCTGTTTGCTAGCTGTTTTGTGGTAAGACGACGCCGTTCACCTGGTTTGCACAATCTTCTGATTGGTTCTTAGTGTAGATAAATAGGGTGTGTTTCATTTTATTTCCACCAAAGATGAAGGAAGAACCCATGGACTGTCCCATCGGAACAGGCTATGTGTTATACACTGGTGGTTGCGGTGGGTTAGATCTTTTGGCGGAAGGATTGGGTCGAAAGTATGGTTTTCAAGTAGAGGTCAAGATAGGGCCACGTCATCTCAGGGCCAAAACTATCACACCGTTACCAAGAGAAACGTTGATCCAAGCGAACCCTAATTTGCATCATGCCTACAAATCACTCGATAGACGATTCAACATGACAGAGAACAGTTACGCGCGAGAACTCTTTCAAATAAACTTTTTTATTGTCAAAGATGTTTGCATCGTGTATGCATTTGGCGAGTTGAATGCAGAAAAAAAATCAAGTCAAAGGTGGAACGGGATGGTCTGTCCAATTGGCGTTGGATTTAAACAAAGAGATACATGTCTACGACATTCCTAGTAAGAATTGGTGCCAACCCTTTTTATTTCGCTGGAATATATGGGTATATATGGGTATATATTTCGTTGGGTAAAAGAATTTGGCTTTCAACCGCTACATGGTTATCCAACCCTACATAAATCCAGTGCCATAATTGATCCCCGTTACATTGGAGAAAATACTAAGCAAGAACTAAGAGATCTCTTTCGAAGAACCTTTTGTTTGGATCAGGACATCCAACAATTGGACAAGGCTTTACAAGGACTGAGAATCAAAGACGTTTGAACAGGGTTTTCCACAAGACATTGCGGAGGTTCAAGCATCCAGTCTTTTACTCCCTGGTTACAGAAAGAGGCTACGAAGGTTGTATCTGCACTATCTAAAGTGGTATCGTGATCTTAGAACTGACCCACTGCATCAAAAGATCATGAAAACGTTACATAGCTTTATGCAAGATGATGACATGGATTATGCGTAGGCCGCTGAGGCAGCAGTCAATACACGAAAATATTTATTGAACAGACTGTTTGACCAGGAGGACTTGCCGAAAGAAACGTCGAATGAAGATGAAGACTTGATTTACACAGCAAGAAAGAGAAAATATTACCCTTGGAAAATGAATTAGAATGCGAGTGAATTTTCTGTAATGTATTATTTTGCAATTGTCAACAATAAATGACATTCTTGAAATATTAAGTATTGTAGTTTTTGACCTCTGTTGTGATTGGTCTTCTAGACACTGATCGACAAGAATAATCTGTTATCGACCCTTCAACATGATCGCGTGAGTTGCTTTGAGTTACTCTGAGTTAATACTCTGAGTTGCTCTGAGTTAATACTCTGAGTAGCTCTGAGTTGCTCTGAGTTAATACTCTGAGTTGCTCTAAGTTAATACTCTGACTTGCTCTGAGTTAGTACTTTGAGTTGCTCTGAGTTGCTCTGGGATGTTCTGTGTTACTCTGTGTCGTTCTAAGTTGGCCGGGCACTCAACTGCTCAGAGTTGCTCATTCAACTACTCTTAGTTGCTCGCTCAAGTGCTACGAGTTTCTCACTCACTCCAAATGCTCTGAGTTACTTTGAGTTACAATGAGCTACTCCAAGGGGTCGGTCTAAATTGCTCTTGAATCCCCGAATGACTTCAATCTATTGTTTATCGTTTCAGTAACTTTTAAATAACGATCGCTTGTTACGATTGTGAAGACAAAGAAAGTTTTTCGCGTAGTCCATTCAGTCGCTAAGAAAATAAGAGTCTCTCTGTAAAACATAATTTCGGTGGGTTTTTCTTTGGGGTGCACTCTTCAGTCCTATAAAATCATCAGTGAAAAACGATGTTACTCGTACAAAGTATTGTATGGTTACTGGCTGTAACCATAATTGGCAGGAACGCATCACAAAAATTAGAACCCGCAAACATTTAGTGTCATAAGGTAATACGGAGCAACAAAATCAGATATATTAACACAAACATTACATGATGTCTTATCACAATCTCATGTTTTCGACAGTATGCAAATAAATACAAATTAATGTAGTTCAATTACCCTTGGGACTTTTGTCGTTTCTCTCTTTAGTACGCGAATAAGCGCTGCGCGTCCAAACAATCCTTGACTTTAGAAAAGTATTGTTAATTCGTTCCTAAACTGTTGTCATTAATTAATTGACCCTTAATTCGTTATACCGTTTAAAAGAATCGCAGCCCAGTTACTTTTCTTTCTCGTAAAATAAACTTGTGATCGGTGTATGTTGGTAAATTATAAGGCGAGCTCATTGTTTGTTGTTATTCGTTTGGACATGCAACTTTGTTTTGGGTTTTTTAATTTTCTAATCATACCCGTGAATTTTAAAGTCTTTAACGCTCACCATTAATATTCGAAGTACTAAAACAATTGCTAAACAACTCAGCGGAAGTTTACTTGTGTTTTCAACTCTAAACAATAGCATAGTAGATTCGCTGATATTTTCGGTCTGACGTTCAGTAAGTTTAAAGAAAAGTTTATGCGGCATTTTGCTTTCTAGATAAGCGTATTTTCGCGTTTGAAAAGCACACATTACTTTAAAATGTCAGTTGTTGAAAACAATTTCACCGTATTTTTGTTTTCATGTGATCAGTTTCTTCAATTAATATTACAGTACGTTCAAGTTTGAATTACGCTACGCTCGTGGTTGAGTGAGTGTTAACAAAAGGTAATTACATTTATTGTTTCTTAAGAGTGTTTCTTCAAAAGCTATAAGTTATTTATGTTCAAGAACACACTTGAATGCAAATGCTCGAACGAAATGTTCGTTAATGTTAATCGAAGTATCGAGCAACTAAAACAATCGATTAGAGCAGCGCTGCCGCCTTGTCCAGTTGAGTTCAGTGGAGTTTTGTTTTGATGATGTTTAAGACTATTTACTGGTCAAAGAAACCCGCGCTACGAATTGCAGTGCGCTACATTTCTCTATAAGTATTCCTCCTTGTTTAACTAAAGAGTAAAGTATTTCTTACATTGTATCTGTAATGCAGTTGGGTTGTGAGTTATATTCCAAATCGCCATTCGTTTTGACTCGTACGTAAATTTTTTTCGCGCTTGGTCAAAGAAAAAACACCGCTAAGTAAGGAAGGGCGCTCAACTCGATTAGCTTCGCTCGTTGTTTGACTTAAGCGTAAGGTATTTCTGTTAGGTTGCAAGTTAAATTCAAAGTCTCTATTTGCTTTGACCTGAAATTCGCTCAATTTGGGTAGCGTCAAATCGCTCGGTCAAAGAAAAACCGCGCTAAGGAATGCAACGCGCTAAACTCGATTATTTGGCTTCGCTCGTGTTGCTTGACTTAAGCGTGTAACTCGCGCTTCCTTTTAAGCCATGCTTGAGCTTATATTTTGTTTACAATAACCTTCTTTAGTTCAAACCATTAGCATAGTAAATGCACTCACAAATTGAATTTTGTTTAACTCTTTCTTTAAAAGAACCGTTTACGTTTATTTAGTGTTCAAGCCAAGCGCATTGCAAGGACGTCACATTTCGTGTTCACTTAAAACCAAACAATACTTTAAACTGTAGCGTACGTGGTCATTAAAAATCAAGACGAGATCAAACGACCTATACTTCAGAGACACTTTAGCAGAATAAGAAAGAAATGAATTGTTGTCGTCAATTCGTTACCGTTAAAAGAATTGCAGCCCAATTACTTTTCTTTTGAGTAAGGTGAATTTGTGATGTATATGTTGGTAGTTTGTTAAAATAAAAAAAAAAAAACATTTTCGCGTTCGCTCAACTACATAGCGTTGTTCTTATTTTTAATCAGTTTACTAAGAAAATATCTCACTGTGAAAACAAAAATGTTGGTGTGCTTTCCTCACGTTTGCGGAAACTTTTCCTCTGCATTTCATTTACGCTCAAAGTTATAATTAGTAACTGATATAACTAAAGCTTTGAATTTATTGTTTTGAGTATGTCTTTCTTGTGTTGAAATAAAGAAGTTCTACAAACAAACAGAACACTCGCTATGTTTTCTCTACGTAAAATGTCGCTAGGTTATTTTTTTTTTGTTCATTCCATGCGAAGATGCTTTCGCTATGTTTGAAGCGACGCTTACGTTTACACGTTGCTTGACAAAAAGTTGTTTAGTTCATTATGTTTTTATAAATGGCCGCCTAAATTCAAATGACAGGAAAGGTTCGTTGGTACGCGAATTGCGCTACGCATTCAAAAAATCCTTGACTTCAAGAAAAGCATTCATTGTTAATTCGTTCCTAAACTGTTTTCATTAATTGACCCTTAATTCGTTACCGTTAAAAAGAATCGTACCCCAGTTGCTTTTCTTTCTCGTAAAGTAAACTTTTGATGTGTACATTGGTAAATTATAAGGCGAGTTCGTCGTTTGTTGTTATTCGTTTGGACATGCAACTTTGTTTTGGGTTTTTTGATTTTCTAATAATCATACCGCAGAAAAGGCTTTTACAGTAGTTCGAAAGTAGACTTTTCGTATGATGAATGGTCTGAATGGATTCTTTATTTTCATTTGTGTTGAGACCTAAAATCGCGGTATCGGTCGTTGTCAAATATAGATATCGTTAACTTTGTTTCAGTGCATGTTAAAGCTTGTTAATAAAAGAACATTTTCGCGTTCGCTCAATTACTAGTGTTGATTTTGTTATGATCAATCAGTTTCTTACGAAAATGTCTCACTGTGAAACAAAATATTTTGTTGTGCTTTCCTGGTGTTTCCTAAAAAGTTTCCTCTGCATCTAAGTCACGATCAAAGTTGGCAAGTGATAACAAAGGCTCTCAAGTTTATTGGTTAACTTGTCTTTCTTGCGTTTAATAAAGAAGTTCCACAAATAAACCGAGCGCCCGCTAGGTTTCGCTACGTTAAATATAACTATGTTATATTTTTTCATCCCATGCGAACATGCTTTAGCTAAACGCTTACGTATACGTTTTGGTTAAACAAAAGTTGTTTTAGTTCATTGTCTTTTTTAACTTAAAATGTTTCGTTTGATCCTGTGAATTTATATTAACGGCGATATTGCCGGAGCACTTTCGCACTATACGCGCGCTATATTCCGAATCGAATAGCTTCGCTCGTTGTTTGACTTAAGCGTAAAGTATTTCTGTGTATCAGTAGATTGCGAGTTAAATTTAAAATCTCTATTTGTTTTGACCTGAAAGTAAATTATTGTCGCGCGCTAAATTCGAATAGCATCGCTCGTTGTTTGACTTATTAAGCGTGAAGTATTTCTGTGTATCAGCAGGTTGCGAGTTAAATTTAAAATCTATTCGTTGTGACTTGAATGTTAAAGTCTTTAACGCTCACCATTATTCGAAGTACTAAAACAAATTGCTAAACAATGCAGCACACGTTTATATTACTTGTGTTTTCAACTAAACGTTAGCATAGTAGATACGCTGATATTTTCGGTTTGACGCTCAGTAAGTTTAAAGAAAAGTTTATGCGGCATTTTGCTTTCTAGATAAGCATATTTTCGCGTTTGAAAAGCAAACATTGCTTTAAAATGTCAGTTGCTGAAAACAATTTCACCGTATTTTTGTTTTCATGTGATAAGTTTCTTCAATTAATATTACAGTACGTTCAAGTTTGAATTACGCTACGCTCGTGGTTGAGTGAGTGTTAACAAAAGGTAATTCGTTTATTGTTTCTCCAGAGTGTTGCTTCAAAACCTATAAGTGATTTATATACAAGAACACACTTGAATTCTACACTTTGCAGCGCGCTAAATTCCAATAGCTTCGCTCGCTGCTTGACTTAAGCATAAATCTCTATTCGTTCTGACTTGAATGTTAAAGCCTTTAACGCTTACCGTAATTCGAAGTACTAAAACAAATTGCTAAACAACGCAGCACACATTTACTTGTGTTTTCAACTGAACATTAGCATAGTAGAGGCGCTGATATTTTCGGTTAGACGCTCAGTAAGTTTAAAGAAAAGTTTATGCGGCATTTTGCTTTCTAGATACAGCTGTAGATAAGCGTATTTTCGCGTTTGAAAAGCAAACATTGCTTTAAAATGTCAGTTGCTGAAAACAATTTCACCGTATTTTTCTTTTCATGTGATAAGTTTCTTCAATTAATATTACAGTACGTTCAAGTTTCAATTACGCTACGCTCGTGGTTGAGTGAGTGTTAACAAAAGGTAATTCGTTTATTGTTTCTCCAGAGTGTTGCTTCAAAACCTATAAGTCATTTATATTCAAGAACACACTTGAATTCTACACTTTGCAGAGCGCTAAATTCGAATAGCTTCGCTCTGACTTAAGCGTAAATCTCTATTCGTTCTGACTTGAATGTTAAAGCCTTTAACGCTCACCATAATTCGAAGTACTAAAACAAATTGCTAAACAACGCAGCGCACATTTACTTGTGTTTTCAACTGAACATTAGCATAGTAGAGGCGCTGATATTTTCGGTTAGACGCTCAGTAAGTTTAAAGAAACGTTTATGCGGCATTTTGCTTTCTAGATACAGCTGTAGATAAGCGTATTTTCGCGTTTGAAAAGCTAACATTGCTTTAAAATGTCAGTTGCTGAAAACAATTTCACCGTATCTTTCTTTTCATGTGATCAGTTTCTCCAATTAATATTACAGTACGTTCAAGTTTGAATTACTCTACGCTCGTGGTTGAGTGAGTGTTAACAAAAGGTAATTACATTTATTGTTTCTTAAGAGTGTTTCTTCAAAAGCTATAAGTCATTTATATTCAAGAACACACTTGAATGCAAATGTTCGAAAGAAAAACTCGTTAATGTTAATCGTCGAAAGAAATGTTCGTTAATGTTAATCAAAGTATCGAGCAACTAAAACAATCGGTTAAAGCTGAGCGTTACCGCCTTGTCCAGTTGAGTTTTGGAGTTTTGTATTGATGATGTTTAAGACTATTTACTGGTCAAAGAAACCCGCGCTACGTATATTGCAGTGCGCTACTTTTCTGTATTAGTATTCCTTCTTAAAGAGTAAAGTATTTCTTACAATGTATCTGTAATGCAGTTGGGTTGTGAGTTATATTCCAAATCACCATTCGTTTTGACTCGTAAGTAAATTAATTTTTATCACGCTTGGTCAAAGTAAAAAACCCGCTAAGTAAGACAGCGCGCTCAACTCGATTAGCTTCGCTCGTTGTTTGTAAGGTGTTTCTGTTAGGTTGCAAGTTAAATTCAAAGTCTCTATTTGTTTTGACCTGAAATTCACTCAATTTGAGTAGCGTCAAATCGCTTGGTCAAAGAAAAACCGCGCTAAGGAATGCAGCGCGCTAAACTCGATTATTTGACTTGATCGTTTGTGTTGCTTAACTTAAGCGTGAAACTCGCGCTTCTTTTATATTTTGTTTACAATAACCTTCTTTAGATCAAACCATTAGCAAAGTAAATGCACTCACAAATTGAATTTTGTTTAACTCTTTCTTTAAAAGAACCGTTTACGTTTATTTAGTGTTCAAGCCAAGCGCATTGCAAGGACGTCACATTAACCAAATAATGCTTTAAACTGAAGCGGACGTGGTGATTAAAAATCAAGACAAGATCAAACGACCTACACTTCAGAGACAATTTAGCAGAATAGATAAATCAAAATGTCAAAGAGATCTTAGACAATTCATTGCAAATGGCTTGTAAACTAAACATAAACATCACACTGTTTGTAACAAAGCAGAACTGATTGTAACCATTGTTTTTGTTTATTTAATAAAATAATTTTGACAACATCAAATATTGTGTCGTATTCATTTTGTGGAAACATCGTTCTGGGTGCCATTTTGAAAACTTAATAAGGGTGAACAAAACCGGTTTGACTCGTTTTTCTAGAGAGCGGCCATTTTGAATAATATAGACAAAGTGGTATGAACCGGTTTGACCATGACATCAGTGCATTCTCATTGGTTCATCACCCGTCCTTTGTTGTTTTGCCTTTAAATTGAAACTACCACCCGGATTGCTGGGTGGACACTTAACACTACATCACACCATACACTTCTCTCTTAAACACTTTATTAATATTCAATAAAATCTCATAATACAACTCTCCCAATTCATGTATCCTTAATGACTCCACCTATACGGACTGCATCTCATTAAACCCCTCCTGTACCTAAACGGCATGCATCTCATTATCTCCTGACCGAACCATTCAAAACCGGTTTGACCGAGCCAACCTCATTAACTCAGGGCTGCTGCATATATGAATAAAAATCGCCCAAGCATCTGGGATATACTACTCTTGTGACGGTGTGTTATGGCTTGTGACGGTGAGTGATGGCTTGTGACGGTGTGTGATGGCTTGCAACGGTGTGTGATGGCTTGCAACGGTGTGTGATGGCTTGCAACGATGTGTGATGGCTTGTAACGGTGTGTGATGGATTGTAGCGGTGTGTGATGGCTTGTAACGGTGTGTGATGGATTGTTACGGCTTGTGATGGATTGTGACGTTGTGTGTGAGATTGTGACGGTCTGTGATGGATTGTAACGGTGTGTGATTGATTCTGACGGTGTGTGATGGTTGTGACGGCTTGTAACGGTGTGTGATGGCTTCTGACGGTGAGTTATGGATTGTAACGGTCTGTGATGGCTTGTGATGGATTGTAACGGTGTGTGATGGATTGTAACTGTGTGTGATTGCTTGTGACGGCTTGTGATGGATTGTTACGGTGTGAGATGGCTTTAGACGGTGTGTGATGAGCGTGTGAAGAGCGTTCTTTCCTATCAAAACTCCCACCATGACAAACGGTTTTCTATTTTTTTTTCTTTTTAATTGTCCGTTTTCTGGATCGCCCGTGATAACTCAGTTATCACCAACAGTATATTCCTTGCAAATGTATGTGAGATGATTTGTGATGTGTGACGGTAAGTTACGCGTCACAGTTTAGTTGTAGCGTGCGCAAAAAATATATCTGGCACGGTATGATGCGACAGAAACCAATTAAGCAGGGTAGCAACCGCGGACAGCTGTTTCGCCCTTGTATTGGGGCTCGTCAGCGCGATGTAGCTTGTACCAAACTAAGAACAACTACAGGAAAACACTGGGAACTAGGTCACGTGACCACCTCGTCGCGAGAGTTTGTTTTGCTCCGCCATTTGGTTTTGAAGTGTGGAGAAAAGCTAGGTTTGTTTGTCTGTTTCAAATTTTACACCGCCGTGCTTTATTTATCTTGAATATATTTGCGCTCACTTGCAAACAAACAGACAAGAAGTGATATACATTCATCAGCAGTACATACTCGCACCCGCAATAGGCAAAAGGTCTACACTAAATTAAGCTTATATCGAGTCTGGGTGCTGTTTCGGAGCGGATGTTTATTTGCCTGTCTCAGAAAGAACTTGTCAGAACTGAAGGCCAGAAATAGCACTGAAATAGCATTGATTTACTGAACTTGACTTATAACTGAGTATCCTACAAGAGCTGTTACCTTAAAACGAAGTGTGCGGTGGTTCACGATCAGTTGTGTACGGAATATCGGAGAAACTTCATTGTATCGAAGGAAGAGAAGGAAATTAAACAGTTTATCTCGGATTCAAACTATTAATAAAGGTGAGCCATCATTACCAGCATATTGTGTATACAGTTATGGTATCTCATAATGCAATATAGAGCCGCTGTAGGGTTGTATAATGCTCATCTCAAAACCAGAGAATGTTTAAATCGTGTCAAATGAAAATTCTGGTCTACGCACAGGCTTATTCTATTTTGCGAAACGAAACGAAACGAAACGAAACGAAATTATACCAAATGATTGAAAATGCATGATACTGAACGTAAATGTCTTTGTAACGTGATAAAAGAGAGATAGCCGCTATTAGTTTCCGTTGCGAAGACATTTAACGCCATTTCGCAAAATAGTAATCTTAGAAAAATTACTATTTTGCGAAACTCCTTCTTTTGAAGAATTCAGTCGCATTAAAAATATAATGGCTGCCTTTGCCACTAAAATATAAATCTAAATAGCCTGTAACATGTTCCCTACTCCGCTCTTTACTGTGAGATCTCTCTCTGGCGATGGAACAACCTATTTCGCAAAATAGTAATTTTACAAAAAGTACTATTTTGCGAAATTCTGCGCTGTTTTCCTTTCACGTAAGTATTTGGGTTCAGTTCGAGCAAAACATCTTTCTTATCCAAAACTTTATCATTTCCTTTCACATTGAGCGTTTAAAAGAACTGCTTGATGACATTAAAACTCATTTCGCAAAATAGTAATTCTTGTAAGATTACTATTTTGCGAAATTCTGCGCTGTTTTCCTTTCACGTAAGTATTTGGGTTCAGTTCGAGCAAAACATCTTTCTTATCCAAAACTTTATCATTTCCTTTCACATTGAGCGTTTAAAAGAACTGCTTGATGACATTAAAACTCATTTCGCAAAATAGTAATTCTTGTAAGATTACTATTTTGCGAAATTCTGCGTTATGTGGTTCCTGTCGAGCGGAAACTCGTTATACCAAATGATTGCAAATGCATGATGTCTTTATAACTTGATAAAAGAGAGATGGTCGCTATTAGTTTCCGTTGCGAAGACATTTAACGCCATTTCGCAAAATAGTATATCTTAGAAAAATTACTATTTTGCGAAACTCCTTCTTGTGAAGAATTCAGTCGCATTACAAATATAATGGCTGCCTTTGTCACTAAAATATAAATCTAAATAGCCTGTAACATGTTCCCTACTCCGCTCTTTACTGTGAGATCTCTCTCTGGCGATGGAACAACCTATTTCGCAAAATAGTAATTTTACAAAAATTACTATTTTGCGAAATTCTGCGCTGTTTTCCTTTCACGTAAGTATTTGGGTTCAGTTCGAGCAAAACATCTTTCTTATCCAAAACTTTATCATTTCCTTTCACATTGAGCGTTTAAAAGAACTGCTTGATGACATTAAAACTCATTTCGCAAAATAGTAATTCTTGTAAGATTACTATTTTGCGAAATTCTGCGCTGTTTTCCTTTCACGTAAGTATTTGGGTTCAGTTCGAGCAAAACATCTTTCTTATCCAAAACTTTATCATTTCCTTTCACATTGAGCGTTTAAAAGAACTGCTTGATGACATTAAAACTCATTTCGCAAAATAGTAATTCTTGTAAGATTACTATTTTGCGAAATTCTGCGTTATGTGGTTCCTGTCGAGCGGAAACTCGTTATACCAAATGATTGCAAATGCATGATGTCTTTATAACTTGATAAAAGAGAGATGGTCGCTATTAGTTTCCGTTGCGAAGACATTTAACGCCATTTCGCAAAATAGTAATCTTAGAAAAATTACTATTTTGCGAAACTCCTTCTTGTGAAGAATTCAGTCGCATTACAAATATAATGGCTGCCTTTGTCACTAAAATATAAATCTAAATAGCCTGTAACACGTTCCCTACTCCGCTCTTTACTGTGAGATCTTTCTCTGGCGATGGAACAACCCATTTCGCAAAATAGTATTTGTTGTAAAATTACTATTTTGCGAAATTCTGCGCTGTTTTCCTTTCACGTAAATATATGGATTCTCAGTTCGATTGAACTGAAAGAACTGCTTGATGATATTATAACTGTTTTCGCAAAATAGTAATTCTTGTAAGTGTGAAGGATTATATTACATTATTGCGCTATCCTCATTTAACCTCTAACGCACGACGTGTCTTGCTTTGGTTTCCCTAAATGATTTCCTTTTTTACCATGTTTCCTGCAAAATTGACTTTTCGTAAATCTACAATCGTCGACTGCTCTGGTGTTACACTTTATAATTTTCAGCAGTTGGAGAATATGGAGGAAATCGGTCAAGGAGGCTATGGTTCTGTTTTCACAGCCGATCTCCAGTCGGGGGAAAAATGTGTTATTAAAAAGATGCTTGGCACTGAAATAGATGACAAAAGAAATTTTGTGAAGGAGGCAAAAATCCTGCAGGGCCTCAAGCCCCAGAACATCGTCGGATTTAAAGGGATGTGCAACGCACCCTTCGCCTTGGTGTTGGAGTACGTTTACTTTGACTTTAAACCTTTCGGCGACGATACCACAGTGAGCTCCCTAGCGGATTTTTTTAACTGCTATTGATGTGCCTGACTGCGAAGGTTTTCTTCAACCTCGTGTCTTTTCTACTGTAGAGATATCATGACGGGTCTACGATACCTTCACGCAAAGGGGGTTGCCCATGGAGATTTAAAGCCAGCCAATGTGTTAGTGAGCAACCAGCATTACCGTAAGCTACGAGGGAGTGAATTGGAAAAAGCCTGGGAAGAACGCCCTATAACTTGCAAGTTGGCTGACTTTGGGGAAAGCCGCTCGAAAGATATGCAAACCAACACCATCGTGCAGTCCCATACGAAGAACATCAACCGTGGTACTCCCGTTTACATGGCTCCAGAACTGCTCGTTGGTTCCATTCGACTGTCCTCCGCCAACTTTGAAGACCTCAAAAGGGCAGATATCTGGGCTTTAGGAATGTTGGTTTTTGCTCTTGTCAATCCATCAACGAAGTATCCGTATCACCAAGAGATTGACGCTGCTCGTGCTAACAAACATAGCCCGTTGCAGTGTTTGGAAATGCTCTTACTAAAAAAAACAGCTTCCTAAAGAACCGGAAAAGTACCAGCACAAGCAGGCGACAGACTGGTACGCTATTCACAAGATTGCAAAATCCTGCATCCGCTTCGATCCAGGCGCAAGGCGGAACATTGACGATTTGATGAACTTGATCGACTACGAGCCCTCGGTGTCATCTTTAGATATGCATCTAAAGGTCCATCAAGATTCTTCTCGTGAGGAAAACGATTTCTTGATTGCCCAAGTAGCCCGAGCAACTGGTACCGTGCCCCGCGACGCCTGTGGTCCGGATAATGATGGAACTAACGCTTGTGCATTCCTGTGTGTTCAAATGGCACACCAAATTCACAAGTTACATGAGAAGTTTGACGGTGATTTTAACGGTGTTTGGCTGAAGGTGTGTAACGTAGCTGAGCAAGTGATCGGCGATTACCCTCGTGTGATAAACCCACATAGGTGGAAAGCTGTACGACGTGCTCGCTGCATACCAAGTTATTAGGAACAGTGGTTGCGATCCCATGATCGACGAGTATGACTTTAGTAGATATAAAACGATGATTTTGCGCCAAAAGACAAAAACCCAAAGCCCCCTGCCCTAAGAAATTCCGAGAAAACCTCAAAAACAACTTCCCCATCCGCTAAATTTACCGCTCAAAATCATAAAAAATTAACTACCGCTAAATTTATCGCTAAAATGTTATTTTAGCGGGTCTTAGAAAATCACACAAATGACACAAAAAGTGTTATTTTATTCCCTTGAAATTTAGCGGGTCTCAAAAATGACACTTTTGTGTGTTATTTTATTATTCCTAAAAATTAACTAGAGCTAGTCTTTGCTGGCGCCTTGTTGCTAGCTTTGCGTTATCCAGCGGAGCTGGCGGCGAAGCCGAATTTGAATTCAGGGGTTTCACTGAGTCGGCTATGGTTAGTTCTAAGGGTTTCGCTTTTTATGAGTTTACTCCTGGTTTTTTATTGCAGGGGGCTTTGGGTTTTTGTCTTTTGGCGCAGAATCATCGTTTTATATCTACTGCCGATAAGGAAAGACTAAGATAGTTTTTCCACATCACTCAGCGGTATCCATGAATTGAATTTGTCAGAATAGCCTTTCCACTTAACCAAAGTTTTATTTTTCTTCTGGTCACGGCGAATAACCTTTTCAATGCGGAAAACATCCTGAGTAGTAGGCTGTAATTCTGCTTCATAAAACGATCCAGTTATTTTTTCTCCCAACAGATCGACTAATCTATACGTTACAGGATTTGATGTTCAATATTTCGTCAATCACAAATATCTCTTCTGTCCAGTTCGGCGTGAAACCTTTGTCGAACACGCTTGCAAATTTTTGCTCGAAATTGGGCCAACTTTCAATTTGGCCGCGCGTAACCTGGGGTGAAGTTTAACTAAATCCAAGATGGCGGATCGCTCTGAACCCACCGAAGAAGAACTAATTTTCTCAATAAAGGAGGCTCTCAAGCATAAGAAGTCAGCATTTGAGCGAAGAATTTTGAATGCACATAAATTGAGGGATCTAGATATCACATTTAACCGACTAAACCAAATTACTGAGTTAGTTGTGAAAGGAAACTTTGGAGGGATTCGAGAGCGAGCTAAAAATAAAGTTGGTGAACTTTATCCAATGCTTCAGCGTTGTATGATTCGGGCGAAATCTGCCATTGATCGCCGGCTATCTCCAAGGATGAGTAAATTGCACCCGTGGATGGTCGTTTTCGATCTCCCAATGGCACGAGAGGTTTTCAACCTTTTACAAAAAGAGGTTCTTGGCCGAACAAGGTATGGTGTGGACGTTGAAGAGAAACCAGGTTATGTTACAATTACTTTTTTCAGTCTGAGAAGGCTATGTCATTTATTTGATCAATTTGAAGACTGTGGCGGATTTATCAAGCAGCTGGGAGAAGGAAAGGGGCAAGCCAAGCTCATTGTCAGTGAAGACAAAAAAGGAGTGATGACCTACAATGAAAGAGCAGAGTGTTTGCAAGCAAAATTCCACTATGGCTACTGGAATTCATTTGGTATTAGCCAACACTGACTACAGAAAGTCACTGGTTTATTTCGACAGTTGAAATTCCTTAACTATTGTCAGTTAAAGATTGCGAAAGGCTCCATTGATGTATGCAGTCTAAAATGCATGGTCATAACATTTAATACAGCTGATAATGTAAGGAAAGTAGCATGCCTGTTAACTGACATTAGATTCATGCATTTTGAAATAGTTAAACAAAAAAAAATTCAGGCCCGGCCATGCCAGGGGCTTTGGGTATTGGGGATCTCTGGTGTTTTTACCAAGGTAATCAGTATTTTTTTGGCTTAAAATATGGCTATTTTTCTGTATTCTGTTTACAATAATTTTTGATATTTGGTACCAGTATACCCCATTTCCCATACCCCATTTCCCCATACCCCATTTATTGACTGAGTTAGGTTGGGCCGGACGGGAAAATATTTGGCTCTCGGTCATGGTGCACGGACCTTGTCGTGCTCGGTCTCTATGCCATGACCTCGAGCCAAATATTTTCCTGTCCGGCCCTCCCACTCAGTCAATAAGTGCATATTATTATTCAATCAAGTCAATAATACATTCAACTTTCCTATTTTTTTATTAATATTAACTTTCATATTAATTTTCATATTAATTTTTTCATATAAATTTCAAAAATTGGCTGGAAGTTTTAAAAACCATGTTAGTAAAACAATATCAAATATTATTATTCAATAAAGTCAAATATATATTCCACTTTCATATTAATTTCCAGATGTTTTGCTTCCACGTGGTTATTGAAAGCACTGAAACTGAACTCTTTGTTAAGCAATATGTAAACAGAGAAAACTTGGGTTACAATATGTACAGTTGCAGTTAATAAAGTGATATTTTCCTCAGCTCTCTGCTCATGAGAAATATAAAGCATAAAAAACATCAGTTATTTTGTTAATCCTCAAGCAGCTGAGGTTCAACTTAATCCTCAGTACATTCATTTTGAGAGCATTTTGAGAAGCATTTTAAGATTTCCCTTGACTTAACTCATGACTGATACTTTAGGCACACCTCAGTGGGCTTTCCCTCCTTAACTGACCTTGTTACTTCAGCCATGAATGGATGGCTACAATAGTAGCACTTTTCATTGCATTCAGCCTTAGAAAAACCACAATAACAGTGATGTTGTGGATCTTTTGTCACGCGACTGGGGATGAGACTGTCCTTTGCCTGGTGATAGGTCAAGAGGGAGGGCTGCTGAATAGGAAGCCAAAGTTTACTGATGTAGTCATGTCGGAACACTTGGGGCCAACGTTCTTTGAAAAGACTGTTTTTCGCATAACTAGCAATCTGGACGTGCTTCGCCTCCCTTCCCTGCATTGTGTTTACACCAAGACCAGTTCCATATCTGTCAAACATCCACTGAGTATGAACTGGAGCTAGATGCCCAATACTCCAGACTGTGCCAGAAACATTGCCAGTGAAAAGGACTACTGCTGTGAAGTAATCATGGCTTATTTCTTGCAGCTCTTGGACAACTGGAGGGGTGATATGATACATAGAGAACCTTGAAGCACAGTCTCTCAACTTGATTGCCATGAAAACAATGCAGATGAGCTTCATGAGTAATTTAGGGTTCTCTGAATCCCCCTTGATTGCATCTACTAGAAACATGAAACCATGCAGGACAAGTTTAGAGTCTTTCCCAGTTAATCTATAGGAAAAGTCCTTGTCTTTTGACCTGTCTTCTAGAATCCACTTTCCTAGTTGGTTTTTAGGCGGCCAGCTTTCACATCAGACTCTAATGCTTTCAAGTACCTGGAAATTGCACTTGATGGGGGTAGATCTGACAAGCTGCTGATTTTGTCTGGGATGTTACTCAATGAAATTGCCAAGTCCAAAAGCATTGAATGCAGACGTTGCACTCCATTATTTTTTAAATGGAGGGGCTCGACAACTTCTTTATCGCATAGATTACCAATTAAAGGGTCAAATTCTTGTCTTGACTTCTTGTTTGCAATGAACTGAGTAACCCTACTTCTCTGTGTGGACTTGGCAAGGTTAGGAGGAATCTTATCTTTGAACCTTGAAACCTGCCTAGCCATGTTTCAAGGTTTCCATTTGCAATCTGGGGTTGTTCCAAATTTGCCATTCAACGTCGTACAATCTGCCTTTGATACATTGGCAAAGCTTGAAAAATAATTGGCGGCATTGTTAAGTTCCCCATTAATGAAACATAGAAATTTCATGTCAGAAGGAACCAGTTCAAATGAAAAAGTTACTTGAACCCCTGAGACAGTGTAGGTTTTCTTTTCAATTTCTTCAATTTGGGAGGCTAATTGCTTAGTAAACAGTCTTACGGCAGGATGATCTTCCTTACAATTGGCACCAAACAACAGGAAATTGTCATTTGGGCTTGCAACTCTTGCACCCACATTAAGGAAGCTAACCAACCAAGACATTGATTCATCCCATTTTCCAAAGGGGGCACCATCACCACCAATTGCTACTTTAAAAGCTCCCTTCTCACCAAACCAAATCAGTTTTTCACTGTCCTTTCTTATGGGATCTGTTTCAAGATAGAATTTGCTTAGGGTGAGAAGCAATGTTTCTAATTCTCTGTACATACCAGCAACTCTCTGTTCTGGGGGCAAGGTAGCACACAAGGTGTCTCTCACAGAAATGAGTTCTCCAATGTCAATTTGTGCAATGTTGTGCATTAACTCTTTGTAAGCAAGTGGTCTTGGAATAGGGATTCCAAAACCAAATGTGATCCGCTGCTTTGACGGATTTCCTTTCTTAGTGGTCTTTCCAGTGTGCTTCATAACAAGTGCAGACCTCCCTTGCTCGTACTTCACTTTTCCAATAACCCCTCCCGCATAGAGCAGTGAAAGTGAGCGGACAAAATTTTCATCACTTTTTTCATAATCTTGTGACGCCAATTTTATTTTCACCAGTGCTGCTTTTTTCATTTTTTTGGATGAGCAGAAATATTTGGAAACATCTTTTATTTTGCCATACTTTAGGACAGTAGAGACCATACCTTCTAGAGCAGGAGCTCTGTTCTCTACAGTGCCCCCATTGATCTGTGCAGCAGCCATTAAGGTTTCTAACTGCCTCCTCTGGGCACTTCGTCGAGGTAACTTCAGTTTACTATCATCAGAAAGTTTCGAGGGGTCCTTTTTACGTCTGGTGGAGGTATTTTTTGAAATTTCAAATGCATTTGAACGTGGTTGAACTGGTGTTATTTCAAGCTGGTTCATGCACTCTTGTACTTTCTCACTCTTCTCCTGGAGACGCTTAATTTTCTATTTCAACGCACACAGCTCCTTACTTTTTGTTAAATATTCATCACGGAGGTTAGCTTTTTGTCTTGATAATTCACCGAGTGGAAATCGACTTTTCGATGAACACTTAGGAGACCTCCGCGGAGGTTTCTTCTTGTTGCTTCCCATGCATACAGAATAGGCTTTATAGTTCTTGACCTAGAATGCATTGCAGAGTTTTGCTATTTTTGGTACAAAAATTCAAACTCTTGCCTCCAAATTTAAACTATTTTTTTCACAAAAACAAAAGATAAATACCTTTTCTAGGGAACTATGGTTTTACTTTTCCAAAAATGGGCGCCAAGGAACTCAAATAAATCATTTTGCAAACTCCACTAGAACCAGAATTTTACTCGTATTAAGCTGGTTTCGAAGTGCTTCGTCAGAAACGCCTTATTCTTTCACAATAGGGTGTTTTGCGGCAAACAAGGTATCAAAAGAAAGCTTTTTCTTCGAGGATTGCGCATTTAGCGGCCAAAAGTTGTTTACAAGGGCCAGTCCCCCTCAAAAAGGGTAAAAGCCTGGCGTATTTTCTCTCATCGCGAGGGAAAATTAAACGGCCGAGCGAGATTTTAAACAAGAGGACTGGTGAGAGCTGGACATTAAATGTGGCCCAATTTCGAGCAACAATTTCCAAGCGTGAATATCTTTCGCTTATATTTTGATATTCTAACTCTGTCGCCAATCTTGAATTTTGCCGGGTTGCGTTTAGCATAAATCAGGTCTCCGTATAAATTAGCGAAAACCTTTCTCTCATTCTTCTGTTTGCTCGCCTCTGCGGGAGTCATCCGAATGCTCGAATGAAAACGATGATTATATTGATCCACTAACTTGTCTAGTTTATCGAAATACACTGTATTATTGTTAGCAGAAAACATCTTAAAGAGTTTTTCCTTCATCGTCTTGTTCCAACGTTCGGCAACAGATGATTTTTCTTCATTTTCCGTCGTATATAAAGTTATCCCATTCTTATCAAGCAGATCTTTCATTGTTCTGTTGAAAAACTCACTTCCCTTATCAGTCCATAACATTTTTGGTTTTCGCTTTGCGCTAAATATATCTTTAAAAGCATCAGTAACTGATTGTCCTTTTTTATCTTTCAAGGGTCGAATCCAACCATATTTTGAGAAGACATCGATCACCATCAAGAGAGATTTGATTCCTTTATTCCACTTCGAATATTTCCCCATCTCAACTAAATCTGCTGCCCAGATGTTATCAACTCCATAGGCAATGACTCTTCGTTTTGGAAAGCGCCGTATGATTGGTTTATGTAATTCATCGCTTAGGTTTCGAGCCCAATCTATACTCGAAACCTTCTGCCGTTTTTTGGTGCACCTAAACCAAGTTTTTGTTTTCCATCGATTACATTTCTAGCTAAAGCATGACTCCACTGTCTTTCATTCCATGGAATCGCGTCCAAAGCGGCAACCATTTTCCTGTCTGCTTTGTTTTTACATTTACGCGGGTCTGCTTTCTTTGCGCAGACTGAATAATCCACGTCATGCTGCATAGCAACTGCATCTGTTTTTCCCGTGGGTTGCTGATAAATTTCGAGGATTTCTCCAGTGTTTTCATCGAATCTAACTTGTTTATCTAGTGGGTTATAAGGGCCTGTATAGTTATGCCCTGGGAGGGTTAAACCTTTCTTTGGTCTTGGTAGTTTCCCAATTAATTTATGAATGTCAACTCCGCGACCGGATAAGGGATCTAATTTCTTTGAAAGATCTTTGGTGAATGCATCCAAACCTTGATCAAGATATTTGCTCACAGTATTTTTAATCTTTTGTTTGGCAAAATCTGATTTAACCGCTTTACTTAATCCAATACGGCCAAGATTATATAATCCTTTAACACTTCCTTTTAAAGCTATTTCGCCGAGTGAATGGCTATCGGCTATATCGAAAAAACCAGTCCCAACCGCCCTCGCGGTTGGAGCTCCGCTGTAGCCCCCGCCACGCGGAGGCCGCGTCAGTTTCCCGCCTTAACAAATCTTGTCTTTTTTATTCCGCATGAAGCGCAATGACAAAACCACATCGGTCTCCCATTTTTTGCAGTCATATAACCGGTTGGCTCCACGCAGCCAGTTTTTCGTTTCTCTCTAATGCAATATGATTCAATTTTTAATTGAAATATTCTTTTATGAATTTCTCATTGAACATGGCATCAGTTGGACTCAAAGGCTTCAGGATATCATAATAATCTTTTCCGAGTGACCATTGATGAAGGAAATAAAGGCAATAATACCCGCAAAGGACACTGTTTATGTTTTGATACTGAGTTGTGTTGTAAAGTATGAATTTCCCATCACTTGTAAATTCTTGGGGATATCCCATCCCAAAACTATCGAAATACCATATAAATTTCCTATCATGTGCTGGAACGTAACAAACCCAATGAGTTCCTGCATTTTTAAGCGAATCAAGATTCAAGATGCATGGGCTATGTTTTCTGGGCATAAATTCATCTCTTGCATATATCCCTTTGAAATTTAGAATTCTCAGATATGTAATCCAGTTCAACAGATCAATGTTACTCAGCGGTTTGTTTTTGAATTTGGGCCTCAGAATATTGCTCCGAGAAGTGGAATGCTGTTGAGTGGACTGTTTGGTCCTAACAGAAGCCCCTTTCCTTGCTGATTCCAGCTCTGCTGACGCGTTGCTTCGCTCCTTTTTCTGTTTTTTTTTTCTGCCCATCCCAACAGTGTTTCGTCCCCAGTTACCAATAAATGGGGGTGGTGGCTCCCAAGGAGCCCCCAATCTTGGCGCGCCCTTTCCTTTTGGCCGGCCCACACGCGGCGCTCCACGGCCTTTTCCTTTTTCAAACATGTTTTTAACCATGTCAAGAGCCAGAGGAATACCAATACTTGCTAATATAGTACCCAATGCTCCACCTGATTGTTTTGGTGTTGGATTTATCACTAATCTGCCTCCTGATTGAAGGGCATTCAAAATCTCTTGTTTCTGTTTTTTGTCAGCAAATGTTTATAGGCAATCAGTTGTTGAATTTTATCTTGCGGGATGAGAAAACCACCGGTTTGCCCGCTCCCGCTTATCTTTTTAACGACCTGACTTGCTCCTTCACTCGCTAAACCAGCAAGCGCTGATAATCCTAGTGTTTTAGCCAGGGTGGGCCCTAATGTTTTTACTAAGGGAATAACAGCGGAAAATAAACTGCCACCTTGCCTCATCACTTTTCTTATTTGTGTTTTAGATATTTTAATCTCAACACTATTTCCAAGGGATGCCGCTTTGTTGAGTCTTTTAATTGATTGGATGTAAGCATCAATTCATCATTTCCTCTTGTTTGATTTGAATTTAATCTAAGCGTGATCGGGCTGTTTGTTTTATATGCTCTTGCAAGCTTTCCTTTTTGCCCTTCGGATAAATTTACTTTATATGGATGATATGTTGTCATTTTAAATGATAACATATGTTTTTTAAATTATACGATAACCAATTCATTTCCAATTTTATCAATTTTTACTTCCTGTTCATAAAGAACTATCGCATGTACGTTAAAGTTGGCAGCTGCATCGGCGGTCAATCTATATCGGAATATCAGTTGTTTGGGATCTCTTGTCGGTTTTTCAGTTTGATAAGTCAGATCGAAATAAATTAGCGGATAAAGAGACTGGAAATTGGCTAAATTTAATTGCGTCCCACTGTTGTAGTCATTTTTCCTCATTGCATAAGCCATGACATCCTGGAATATTCTTACTTTTGATTCACTGTCGTACTCTGTTTCCGGGTAAAACACACCATTTCCATACTCTAATCGACAGTTCGACAAGGATGAATTATTATTTCCCGCATTTAATTTGAAAGTGTCCATTAAATAAGGGCTATCTTCTTCTTTAGCGTCATCATTGGTTCTTTTAAGATAAACAAAAATATGTTTAACACTATCAATACTTGCAGATATCTGGAAGAATCCTGATTACTGCGTAGGAGATGATTCTACATACATCTCTCTTAAATATTTCCATTGTGTTTCTTTCAGGAATGCGCTGACAAATTTGTCATAAAGAGAATCTTTGGGTGTTAATCTGGGAACCCAAAGCAAAAACCTATTCACAACAACTATTCCAGGTTCAGTGCCATTAGCCATATGAATTAATTCCCCATCATCATTAAGGGTAATCTCAAATTGAAGCTGCATGGGTACAAGCATCTTATCTTCCAACTCTTCAAGAAATGAAAAACGATTCAGGGGAACAATCGTATTAATGTTCTTTGCACCACCGTTTCCATTGTTTTGCACTGCTTGAGATTGTATCCTGCGAGCTTCAAATCCTGCATTAGTATCAGCTGTTGTTGCATCAGTATCCAAATACCATAAACTGTTCTTTGCTACTGATCTGCTGTAATCATCAGAGTATTCCAACAAATTTTTAACAAAAGTAACGTTATGCAGATTATCAGTCTCATAAACAATCTTTCCTGCAGAACCAATCTTCAGGTGCTTAATCAGGGAATGAGCACCATTTATAACAAGTATTCTATCAGCTGCCGCATACCCAGCGCCGTCTGCTACTTTCTGAAGTTGAAATTGCACTTCAAAATAAGCATTGTACCAATCATAGAATGCGGATCTGTCATTAATTGTAAATTTATAACCACTCTTTGTTTGTTGTTGAGCATTAGCTGGAGCTCTGATTACATCATCCAACTGGAAGCGCACTAATTCATTTCTCTGAAGATATTCACTCGATCGAAAAGCCATTTTATATTATATTATTTTCTTTTTCGAAATCTTATTCCTTGCACAGAGATTCCAGCTCCGCTGATTAATCTGTTCAATATATCATTAGCACTTTCTCCGTTACTTGACCGCGTTGGTTGAGATTGAGATTGAGGTGTTCGCGCCTGTCTCCCAGTGGGAGGCTTTCCCTTTCTCATATTTCCCAGTTTTTTTCATTATCAGATCACCAGATTTTTCAGCTGCTTTTTTGCCTATTTTATCTCCAGCGTGAGAAATTCCTGATTCCAATGCTTTCTTCGCAATGGGTTTCGCGAATTTCTTGAAAACTGTTGCCGCCACAGCTCTCATTGGTTTAAAAATATTATCAACAATGACACCGGATCCTTTGTGTCGGAAAACAAACCGCCCTAATTTGGGGTTATAATAACGAGAGAATTCATAACTTTTCATTTGATTACCTTTTTCAATAAAAGTGAGAATGCTGTATCAGCTCCATTCAGATTGATTAATCTGCGTTTTCCATCAGTGATATAGATTTGAATGGAGCTTATTGTGTTTTTATTCACAGGGCTATATGTTACTCTCATGGGTTCACGCTCAAAACTATATGATGCCTGCAGAACAGATGTTGAAAAAGAATAAATAATATCAGTATTTTCCCCATCAACAAGCGAATCACTTGTCAGATCACAATGAATGTTCAACATATCAGTATCTTGACTCAAATTTGGCACTCTGGGGCCAATATTAACTTTATCCTTCAGAATCTTTTTGTCAAAGCCAATGAGTTCGTTAAAATTACTTTGAGCCAGATCCAGTTGATAATTTTCATCCAGTGTGATTGTTACTCTGAAGGTTGTGGGATTAAAAACCAGATTGATTGGGAATTTATCCTTTTCCTCAGGGACGGCGCCTGTGACACTGTGAATAAAATTATTTATCTCTTCATACTCCCAAACTCCAGCTGGGAAAGCAATATCATGAAATGTTTTCCCACCGTCAGAGCTGTATCTGATCAGCTGATTATTGTATCCTGCATTGATGTTATACCACGTAAAACTCATATTGATAATTCTGTTAAGTCCAACAACATATTGTTCATTTCGGTCCAAAACAATTGGCTGATTAAGAGGAAGAATCTGTAACAATCACCTTAGCCTTACCGAAAATGAAAAATCGAATTTCCTCAAACTCCCTGATATAGAAGGCCTGTTTGAACTTATCATAAAAATATAAGTTTCAGTTCGCTGCGGTTAATATATTTGTCAAACCGCGGCTTAACCTCACATACGGCCTCACTGCGGTCATTTTGCGGTCGTTTACTGCCCCTCAATAAACTATTTTGTTTCTTGATTTGAACCAGGACAAGAGAAAGATATTCAAATGTAGAGATTGTATACTGAATTCTTTGCAATGTGAACTGATTCCCATTACTTTACGTTAAGCACTAAATATTTGAGAGATTTTTGAATCTTTATGAATGAAACACCGTTATTTGAAAGCGAAATTTTACTAAAATTCAGGTCATCTTTTCGCACTCTGTTACGTTGCTTTGATCCCGGAGATCACTACTCAGTAAAAGAACAATGCTTCCTCTCTACAAATATGCAATAAAAATCTTGGGCAACTTAAACCACGAATTTTTCGAAGCCAGAATTCCGAGGGTGGTTTTATGAATTTGCGCCATTTTGAATTGAGTTTGAGTCCACGCAAATCTCGCTCTTACAAGGCTTTAGTAAAGTTTATCCCTCTCACCTGTTTACATTTGAATCGAAAAACCTTTCAAAACATTCCGACTGTTAAATCCTGTGGTTTTGACGGCCACAGTTGATTTTAAACGATGTGAACCGCTTAAAATACAACATGGCGAGCGGACATTTCAAACTCTTGGAGACATAATTCGACGGTTCTGCCTTCTAAACGTCTTGAAATCAAACTGTAATCAGGGTCACACGCTTCGCTGATTCTTGTAAGAACGGAAACTGTATTGTTGACAATCTTGGCTTGATACTTGACCTTTGGAAGGGTTTGATTTTCATCCAGCTTCGAGTTGCTTAGGATTGCGTGACAAAACACAGTGAACCCGAGAAAGGAGAGATCCTGGGAACGAGGATGGCATAAAGCCATGAACCTGGGAAAGAAGCACAAATGGCAAAAGAACAAAGAAAGATCTTAAGATTAATTAATTATGTTAAAACTGTGCTAAATAATGACCACCTTTATTATTGTGTCATATACTTGCGACTGCAAAAACTAAGGTGAAACGACGAGGCCGTTTACACTGAGATGAGACTAAATATGGAGTAAATTTACGTACTACAATGATATTATGTTTACACTCCAACAACACAGAGCTGTAGCAAGGGGGGTGCACCTCCCCTTGCTCCAGCCCTGTGTTGTTGTAGTGTAAACATAATATCATTGTAGTACGTAAATTTACTCCATATTTAGTCTCATCTGCAAACGGCCTCGTCGTTTCACCTTATCAACCTTAGTTTTTGCAGTAATGGGTGCGTACAACGAGAATAGACGTTTCTTTAAATCTATCACCTTTGTAGACGCACGTATCCAAGAAAATAGTTTCTTTCTCTGAGATTTCAGCCGTAAATGTAATGGTTTGGTGATATTTGTTAGCCTGTTCAATGAACCCATTTATTTCCTCTATGCTGGTGTTCCACAAAGGGAACACGTCATCGATGTATCTTTTCCACACGAATCTTTTTGTTTTGTTGGGAATTAATTCAGGGACCGCGGAGCATATTTTGGATTGGTGGGGTACGCGCGAGCTCAACGAGCGCCGAAGCTAGGCTCGAGGTTATTTTGGGGGGTCCGGAAAATTTTGAAATTTAGAGCTTCTGAAATCACCGGAAACGCGTTTATTTCTATCAATCCTAAGAACACTTTGTCAAATTTTTATCACTATTCTGTTAATTTTGCACAAAAACGTACATTTAAAACATAATTTTAATATGATATGACGTTCATTCAAAGTGACAAAAGCTTAATATTAGAGAGTCTGACCCACCCAGTTTGCATTGTGTCCTTCTCTTATTGTTATAATACGGCTCTATTCCATACTTGGGCAAGCATATCACCTCTTGCACGAGTGAATTTCTCATCTACAATACAGTATGGACTTTCGGGGGCACTGAAAATGACGGATGAACCAACGTAGTCTCTCAATTCAAACTGGGTGGGTCAGATTCTTTAAAGCCAGTCCTTAATTTATGTTCTTTTACCATTTAAAGTGGATTTCACCGAACAGAACAAATTATCAAGAAAAAAGAAATAAGTCTTAAAGTTTTCGCGTTGGACCCATTTCGGGTTCATGATATGCTAGTCCAGTTAGTTGGCTATATGAAGGAGGTCAGCGTCAGAAAATGTTCCAAAGTTACGTTTGCGGTTAATTGTAAAAATGCAGCAGTCAAAGAACAGATATTAAAAATAACGCGAACGCTTACAGACATGTTGAATTTGATCGAAACACTCTGAGAATGGAGAATTAAAATTGGCTGCGATTTCAAAACACGTGATACTATAGAAACATGTGACAACAGAAAATTCGCATAACGGGTACAGTACCCATTAATCATTATGCGAATTTCCTGTACGTTGTCCCATTTTATCAGTGTTATGAAAAAAATAGTTGCATTATAACGTTTTACTTAAGGCAGTTCTGTCATAGTCGGCATTATTGTGGTCATTGTAAATGTTGTTGAGCGAATAAAAAAAATGGGTTTGCTTTTGAAACAAAGATTAGAAGTACTTTTCTAAATGCAAAAAAAAAAATTCCCGGCAAAATTATTGGTGTGGTTATAGCCCACCCAGCCCCATAGCTCCGCGGTCGCCCTTTAGATTTCGGAGTCAACCGCTGCCATTAAAATGTTGGCAAAAGCCACTGAATTTTCGTTTCCATAGCGGTGCCTTGTGTAAAATGCGGTAAAACGTTAGTCATTTGACTGTACTTTGATTTACAAAGTGTACAGAAGGTGCCAAGCAAATTTCAATGCATTCTGAAAAGACCTTGGTTGGATTTTTCTTTCTTGCTCAAGATCAGTGTAGGTATTTTTTTTCCCGAGGTATTTCCTTGCAAGATTTTTTCCCCTCAAAATGAGTCGGCAGGACATTTTTTTCTGAAATTACCCAAGCCTCCCCATCCCTTCCCCCCCCCCCGCCCCCTCCAAATTCCTAAGGGCCTTATGTCATCCTCGTTCCCAGGATCTCTCCTTTCTCAGGTTCACTGTGATTTGTCACGCAATCCTAAGCAACTCGAAGCTGGATGAAAATCAAACCCTTCCAAAGGTCAAGTATCAAGCCAAAAATTGTCAACAATACAGTTTCCGTTCTTACAAGAATCAGCGAAGCGTGTGACCCTGATTACAGTTTGATTTCAAGACGTTTAGAAGGCAGAACCATCGAATTATGTCTCCAAGAGTTTGAAATGTCCGCTCGCCATGTTGTATTTTAAGCGGTTCACATCGTTTAAAATCAACTGTGGCCGTCAAAACCACAGGATTTAACAGCCGGAATGTTTGGAAAAGTTTTTCGATTCAATGTAAACAGGTGAGAGGGATAAATTTTACTAAAGCCTTGTAAGAGCGAGATTTGCGTGGACTCAAACTCAATTCAAAATGGCGCAAATTCATAAAACCACCCTCGGAATTCTGGCTTCGCAAAATTCGTGGTTTAAGTTGCCCAAGATTTTTATTGCATATTTGTAGAGAGGAAGCATTGTTCTTTTACTGAGTAGTGATCTCCGGGATCAAAGCAACGTAACAGAGTGCGAAAAGATGACCTGAATTTTAGCAAAATTTCGCTTTCAAATAACGGTGTTTCATTCATAAAGATTCAAAAATCTCTCAAATATTTAGTGCTTAACGTAAAGTAATGGGAATCAGTTCACATTGCAAAGAATTGAAAATTCTCTTCGGTTGCATCGCATTAGAAGAGAATTGATTTCTGTTCGCTATTGTTAGAGCTGTTAATTACGATTTTTGTTATCTGTTGAATGTTGGCATGTTTTATGCCGATGTAAGTTATTTGCATGCACGTGCATTTGCTATGCCCGTGGAAGTATGTGTATAAATAGTTGGTTCTTTAGTATGCGAGTCAGTTCTCGGTCGTTACACTGACGGTTTACCCTAGTCAAATTTTTCTTGTTTGTTTTGATTAGTCTTTTCCACCGCTGAACTTTATTTGAACATTATCCACCAGTTTTTTCCTGCGATAATTAAATTTAAATTATCAGTGGCCCCGTAGGAAGGGTCGCCGGAGTTTTGAGCTTGGTTCCTACCCAGGTTTCCTACAATTTTTTCCCGTTGAGTTTCGGGTTTTTTAAGTAGGTTTTTCCTGGCCTCCGAGTATCTTTTGTGATGCGCTCTCAATTCTCCAGTTATTTTGTTTCATTTATTTATTTATTTTCTGTAAGATATTTAGCTGTGAGTTGTCATTTTGACGGCATACGTGTGAAATAAAGTGTAACGGCCAACTACGGCACAATACTCCAGAATTTGTTGTCTGCGTCATGATTTGTTAAGGGGAGTATGTAATTATGGGCACGTTGTTAAGAACAGAATTCAGTATACAATCTCTACATTTGAATATCTTTATCTTGTCTTGGTTCAAATCAAGAAACAAAATAGTTTTTCGAAGGGCAGTAAACGACCGCAAAATGACCGCAGTGAGGCCGTATGTGAGGTTAAGCCGCGGTTTGACAAATATATTAACCGCAGCGAACTGAAACTTATATTTTTATGATAAGTTCAAACAGGCCTTCCATATCAGGGAGTTTGAGAAAATTCGATTTTCCATTTTCGGTAAGGCTAAGGTGATTGTTACAGATTCTTCCTCTTAAATTTTGTTGTGAAATTTTCTGGTTTGTTGCGACCGTTCTTAACAGCGTAGGATGATAAAAAAATCTCTCTTTCTTCCATTTTATAGTTTGAAATAGTTTTTATAGATCGTATCATGTTGTGATCTATTTATCAATGCTTCTTTCAGAAGAATATCGAGAATTGAAACTCCAGTATTTCTTATGTCCAGGTTTGTATTCCCAGCAAGGATGGAGCCAATAATGACGTCAAGTTTCTGCAGCAGTTCTTTGGGATCGTTGAAAAATGAAATTGCACCACCGTCCCTTTTTCTCCGGATCCCCGAACCTGTCAATGTTTTTGCTTTCTTGTTGTAATGCTTTATGTATTCATTTAAAGCTTTAAATGAACGATCTACCCTTTGATGCTGGATCTGCTTTTGCTCTGCCGTTATTGTGCCTTTGTTAAACTTTTTGGTGAAGCTTTATACCCTTTCAATTGATTTTTTCTATGGTTTGCAATGTAAACAATGTCGTTAAGGTATTTTCTTTTCTCCGGTGTTGATGAGCCCTTTTCGTTGAGGGCTTGTTCCACTGTATTATAATCAGCGAGATTCAAGTCAACTAGTATCTGATTAGCTTCTCCTTCCGGTGTGGGATCCAGCTTAGCTTCTGTGGGATCAGGAGATGCATCTTCTTCATCTTCAAAGTCACCTTTCCCTATCTCTTGCAGTACTTCTTCATATGTTGGAGGGTTGGCTGGAATTTGTTTCTCTGCTTGCGGCGCAACAATCTCATCATCAAACAGGCCTTCAACATCCATTTCTTCAAATGGATCGACATCAGGGTAATAATCTATACCTGGTTTCTTTGTAATAACTTTCTTTTTACGGGGCTTTAGGCCGCTCCTGACATTCGATGTAATAACGTCATCTAATTTCGATGTTATGGGTTTAAACATTTTACCATATTCGATTTGACTTGTCTCTTCACCCAACTTTTTCTGGGTGATGGCATCATGAACGAAATTAATTTTTTTACCTAAAGCAGATTTGCTTTGTGCAAGTTCTTTCCATTTCAATAAACTCATTTTATATCAATCATATATAATTTGGAATGTAGAACAAGATGTAGAACATAATAAAATGAAGATTCCAAATTATGATTTCAATGATCACATAACCAATTTTCGACAACTGCATCCTTTCATGCCAAATCAAAATTTCCGAATGCTTATCTGTGGCCCTTCGGGATCAGGGAAAACAAATGTTCTTCTTGATATGATTTTTCGGCTGTTATATTATGATAAGATCTATCTCTATGCGAAAAATCTTGACCAATCAAAATATCAGCATCTGCTGAAAACATTCCGTCCAATCAGCAAAGAAGCTGGGTATGACGTCGTGGAAGCGAGTCCCGATGATATCATTCCTGTTTCTGAATTAACAGATGACAATCAAAAAATAGTTATATTTGACGATTTTGTTTGCGAAAAGAATCAAAAGCCATTGATTGATTATTTTATCCGAGGCAGACATAAGAATTGCTCTGTTATTTATCTTTCGCAAAGTTATTATAAAACACCCAAAGATATCCGTTTGAATTGTTCGCATTTTTGCATTTATGAATTTCCAAGCAACAATGAAATTTCTATGCTCTGCAGAGAGAATAATATCAGCAAAGAAGATTATGTCACTGCAACTAAAGACCCGTATTCTTTCCTGTATATTGATAAGCCGAGGAAATTCATTTCTAAAAATTTTGATGAGACTATATAAAAAATGATGAGTTATTCTAAGGGGTTATTACCTGCTAAAACAAGACAATCAACTAATCAAAGAGGCAAAGATGGACTGCCAGGCGTTGGTTTTAAATTAACATCTTCAGGGGATTATGATATGCAAAACAAAAAAATTGGTGAATGTTGGCGATCCATCCGACCTGAAGGAATAAACGAACTGGGGAACTGCTAAACACATTTTCTGAACTTGGATGGAACCACCCACATGACAGGAGACCTTGATCTTCGGGGAAATAAACTGATTCTTCCTGGAGAAATCAATATGAACAGAAAACTGATCACCAATATGGAAACTGATGAAGACAATGATTTGTCAGCTGTCAATATGATCACTCTGAAAAAATTCCACCCTGATGCTCCTGAACCAACGCATGAAGTTGTCAAAGATATTGATTTGAAAGGACTTTTCAATGTGAAAAACTCAAGACAACAAACATGGCATGATTTAGGGGCACATTATAACAATCTGGTTTCTTATAATGACGTCAAGAATATCTTCGTATCCCGCAAAGAGACGTTTCCAATGGAGACTAGTTTGGATATGGGAAATCACACCATTTTCATTGTGAAAGACCCAACCGTTGCCGACCAAGGGGCAAACAAAAGATATGTGGATAAGTCAGTCAATCCCAAAGCTGATAAAACATATGTTGATACAAAAACGGTTTATAATAATACAAAAATAACGCAGAATACAACCGCCATCAGGGATTTGAAAACAAAGAGGGCTGACCAAACATATGTCGATGCAAAAAATAAAGATCTTGAAGATTATGTCAATAAATCTCATATCTCTTCGACTTCCCATGTAAAAGATGAATTCCGATATCTGATGGAAAATGTGGATGAATCAAGCTCTGAATATGGGATTGTTGTAAATGGAATAAATGATTTTCCAGATTCTCCACATCGTTTCAATAAGAAGGCATATGATTTATTATTTTCTCGAAATGGAAATAATCGCTACTCCGGTAGATTAGGGTTCGATATGTATAAACTGCCTGAAGGTGAATACACCGTGTGCATTGAATTCTTTCCAGGTACAATGGGGAATGTTAGTGTTAATGTAGTGAGTACCAGCCTGAATATCAATCAACAATCAACAAAACAATTTTCCGGATATACAAGATCAATTATTCACATGCATAAATGGCATATTTCATCACCGGAGTATATATATTTAGATTTAAAATACGATGAAACTGAGCCTTCATCATCAGATGCAGCGTCAAAACTAATTATTTATGGCGTTAAAAATTCTGTAGCGGATGTTGATTCAAGTGTCTTCGATGCCCCCTTCAGTTTCGAAAATCAGCGCATGGTCATGCAAACTAATTTGGATATGAATGGTCATCAGCTGATTAGCAATCTGAAATCCAGCTTTTTCATGTGCGCTTATTATGATGCAGCTAAGCATAGAACAAATGTTTATTTCAATGGTGACGTAACCAATTTTTTTGTTCCAGCAAAGTGCGTCTTGAAAAGCGCAACAGTGATTAGCACAACTGATCTAGACCAATCTCAAATTGCCTTGACCATCCGCGGGAAAACATATTTTGAACGACAATCACAACCACACCTTGGACCACAAAAGATACCAATTAATTATGCTTTGGATGAAAGTGGATCTCTTCAGATAAGTTTAGCTAAAAAACGAAAGTTAGGAAACAGCACAAAATACACCATTGGACTTTTATTTGAAATTTGATCTCCCCAACTAAAATGTTTGAGTTCAAGATAGACACCCAAAAACTGAAAGAAATAAAGGAACAGATTCTATCGTTCATAGAAACCATGAAAAGACTTTTTTCTTGCAATAAAAATGCGAGATAGTTTATTTAATTTCAATCATATTGATCCAACCCTTTCTGAGGAGAAAGTTGAAGAATTGAAACAGCTCTTCGCTTTTTATCATAAAAAATGTTGGTGCTGCCGAAAAGCACAAAGAAAATATAAGAAAATGAATGTTTTGTTAACTCTTAGTTCTACTCTTTTAGTTGTTACAGGAACAATTGTAGGAGGAGTTACATTGAATCCAATTATTCTGGGGGAAATAAATGGTGCTGGGTTATTCTTGAAGACTTTTCAGGAAATGAAAAATTTCCGCAGAAAGATTGAGATAAGTCAATTCGCAATGACAAAGTATGAAAATGTTTTGACTGAATTGAGATCATATCTCCGAGGTGACTTTTTTGATTCACAAGAATTCATAAAGGCAATGAAAGTTGTGGATGGAATTGTAGCAGATTTATGTTTGAATTTAGAGAAATATGAAAAAGATTATGAAACATCTTTAAAATGAGTGATTCAAAAACATGGTACGATTCTCAAGACGAAAACCTACAACATGAATTGGATTCAGATTGGGAACCAGAAGATGATGTTGAAGCAGATCCAGATTGGACGCCAGAAAACCCAGTTATGGTTTGGGAAGATTCTGAAACAGTGTCCAACTTGTGAATCTTCGGATGAGAATTAAATTATTAAAGGTTGTCCTTTAATAATTTCTTCATTTAATTTCCACAGCAAGAAAGATCACCAGTGTCGTTAACTACAAGACCCTCATCCTCATACTCATCGAAATAACTCTGAGACTGAACTATTTCTTTCACAAGAACTTCTTTAACTACGACAGAGATAGAGGAGATATTACCTAGAAATACTTGGCGCAATCTAACTACAAGCAGGCCGTCTAGAGGGATACCAACATGTCATGTGGGTTGATTTTGGTTTTTGTTTTTTCGGCTATTTCTTTGGAAAATGGGCAATTGATTCGGCCATCTTTGTTGACATAGAGTTTAGCATAGATTTTCTTCTGGGAACTCTGATCATCTTTCACAATCTGCAAAGAATCTGGTTGAAGTCTGAGTTTGGGATTTACTTTCTTCAGTGCTGGTTGTTTGGCTTTGGTTAGTTGCTGAATCTTGGTTTGCACTTCTTCGAACATTTGCTGAGATTTTTCATCGAGAGTGAAACCCAGGGAATAATTTGATTTGTCATCAGTCGTGTGTTCCCATATTTTCATTCGGCCTTCGAGAAAAATATCAAGTGGCTTGTTGTCCTCATATTGAATTGGGAGAACCGCGAATGAAAACTGCCCTGATTTCTTTGTTTCTGGTTCTGAGAGCTGGATCTGCTGGATATCATAATTAAACTTGGTTATCATTTCAAATAGAGAAAAAAATGAATCAATTCTTGATTAATGTGACTAGTCTCCAAAGTTCATCTTTACCATCTCTTTCAGCTCTAAAACCCCATTGCCCCTCTGAAGAATAGTTCATATATGTTTGCCACTGAGGATAGCTGTCATAACCACGGTCTTCGAAATATTTCTGAAAATCATCATAGTTGCTTACGGTGGAAAATTCACCTGTGTGTGAATTTAATATAATCATCTTGTTTCTTGGATCATATGGTACATCGACATATTGCTCACCTGGAGTATATCCAACAATGAATTTCTTCAGAGCTGCTTGATACACTGCTCTATTTGCTTCTAGCTGTTTTTCCTCAGCTTGGCTTTCAGCTGGGCTTTCCTTTATTACTCTAGCCAGCCGTTCGTTTGCTTCCTTCTCTCGTTTAACTATGTATTTATCTATTTGTCGGTCTGTCATCTCAGTCCATGACTTAACTTTTGGCTTTGACTTTGACTTTGGTTTTGGCTTTGACCTTGGAGAAGATGGAGGTGGTGGTGGTTGACGAGAAGAAGATGGAGGTGGAGAAGATGGAGGTGGAGAAGATGGAGGTGGAGGAGAAGGTGGAGGAGAAGGCGGGCGAAAAGATAGGAGAGAAGTTGGTAGTTGAGAAGATGGAGGTGGTGGTAGGTGAGAAGATGGAGGTGGAGGAGAAGGTGTTGTCACTCTCATCTTCTCTTGATCTTCTTCACATAATATTCGTTTGAGTCTCTTGAGTTTATCTTCACATTCTTCAAATTGTTTTCTATAGGATTGATCGTTTTTCTCAAGCTGGCGATTTCTAGTACCCTTTTTTTCAATACGGAATTATTTACCATCACGACGTCTAGTGAATGACATACGCCCACTTTTTATTGCATTGCGAATTGTATTGTTACCAACTCCTAAAACTCTAGTTGCTTCATTAATTGTGTTAAATATTCTTAGTTTATCATCATACATAATTCTAATCGCTTCCATTTTTAAAAGGATTATAAGTCTTCACAATATGATAATCCCCATTTTGCGGGTAAAAAGAGGGTAAATGAAGAATATAGCAAGATATTCTACTTCTGTTATATGAAGACAACATCATTATCTAAATCTTCTCTTTGGAAAAACTGAATAAATTGATAAATTATTGAATAATGGTCTTTTTACCCGCAAAATAAAAAAAAATATCCCTATTTTTGACAGCATTGAAAATGGTGGTTTCAATTAAAATAACTTCCGATGATTTTGAACAAGTATTTCCATCTGTATCTGCTGCTTCTCGCGCTTTGAAAGTCGATAAAAAGACTATTCCCCATGCTTTGCAAACGGGGAAACTCAAATTCAGGCGCCGAAGTGATGGGAAACAGTTTAAAATTGAAATACGCGATAAAGTTTCACTCGCTGTTGAAGAATCCCTCAGAGTTACCAAGGCAAAATTAGAACAATGTCAAAAAAGACTCAGAAGTGGCAGATATGTTTTTCCCCAGAGACGGAGATTTGGCGGCAAAGCCATCACAACCAAAACCCAAATTTAAAACAACCCCAGAACAAATAGAGGAGTTTGAAAAGGGTTATCATGAGTTAAAGCCTGATGAGCATCCTTCCCTGTTTGTCAATACAAAAGTCATATTCATAAATAAATCAAATGGAGAAATAGCTGCCATTGCCAATATGAAAGACTTGAGTAAAAGATTTGGTAATTATACTGAAAAAATAGGTAAGGAAGAATTGAACAGGATAGTTGAAAATCGATTGAAAATATTGGAGATTTATAATGAAAAGGATGATGAAGAAATTTGGGATATCAAGTGGTTCCAGAAAGATGCTTGAAGCTATTAAATGAATGATTTAATAGCTTAATTAAGTCTCCAATGTCCCCAAGCAAGAGTGCTAATCTTATTCGGCAGAATGAAATGCTTATCATCATCCGCGGATAAGGCTGTTTTGTTAACTGTTTCTGAGAACATCTCATGTTGATGGCTGCGGATGAGATTCATAGTTCTCCTTTGGCTTTGCCCGCTGAGAAGACATTCTTTGAAGTCCTCAAGAGTGATATGTTTCTTTATTGTTTGTTTTTTCACTCCCTTGCATTTCTTGTCACCTCCAGAGCCAAACAACTTATAACTATATAATTTAGCGCGTAACCCAACAAACTCTTCTATTATCTTTCCCCCAGCTTCATCTTTCATGAGGCCGTTCACTTTCTTGTTCATGATTGGCATTCCCGAGGGATGATCTGGGGGATAGTTAGATGTGTCAAACATCTCCTTCACATCTGGCTTCAAATCCTGATAGACGTCTTCAGTTTCTATTTCATAGCACAACGAATCAGTATCTGTGAACAACAGCTTGGCTTTCTCCCCGTATTTGGGCTTCATATATTCATAGTGAAACCTGAACATAAGTTCCTTTGATATTTCAAGAATTGACATTCCGCAGGGAATTGGTTTATTGAATAACATTTTCTTCCGCTTCATATGAACAGCGATGAGATTCTCATCAAAGATTGTATGGTGTTGATAGGTGGGTTTAGCCGCAAGCTTTTCCGCAATCTTTCTTTCATTGACAAGTCTAATATCAAGTCTCTTGCGGATATTTTCCATTGTTTTGCCGAATATTGCGTTATTCATGAGCTTGAAAAAGTCTTTTTCGAAGTCATTCTTCCCTGCTTGGCGGAGCTGTATATTGAGTTGGATATATGATTTCAGCCATGGTTCTTCAGTGAATGATATTCCCCTGTGGATCTTAGTTAATTTTAATCCATGTTTCAGAGCTTGTTTCAGTGCTCTGTGATGCATGATGATGTGTTTCTTATCTCGCAGATTGGGGATTAATTTCTCAACATTGTTGTCGCAAATTATTCTCTCGGGTGCAAAGGGATAATCATTATGCAAATCATGAAGTTCTTTGGAAAATTCCAAATCAACCTCAAGGACACAGGGAATTCGATCCCATCTTCTGAAGCCTTTCATCCAGCAAAAGTTTACAGTTGGAAGTGGTTGGGTCATTGCCCAAGAATATAGGGAGTTGGCATCGAGATAGAGAATGTATTTCGATGGTTTCGTTGGATCATATTGGTCGCCCATATAATGATTGTTTGCTTTCTCATGACGATTTGAGATCATTGAAATACCACCACGGATTCCCTTTTCGAAGAACAGGAGCATATCTGGATCATTCAGCAATGTAAGCTGTGCCCCTGATTTCTTGAGGCCGGCATCAAAAGAAAGGCCAGGGGCGGTATAATACCACGCTGGATCCAGTTGATAATTCTCCATACAGACATTGCGGAATTCTTCGAAAACATCCGCAAGGAGCATTACATCCGTTTTCAAATATAAATCATGATATTCTCCTACGTTGTTTATCCCCATTTCATCCCAAACATTTTGGACATGTTGATAGTCTTCATCGGAGATGCCTGATTCATTAATCAGAGAATAGAATGCGTCTTTAGGCGGAAATTTTGTTTCTTTGAATCTTTCGATAGAATCCATATAATCATAGGGATAGACTCCTTTTCTGGAAAGAAGCTCAGCTTTGTCTCCAAATTCTTTGTTTGTTTGTTTCAGTTTGTCAAGGCCTGACTTTTTTAAATTATTTGCTAGATTCTCAAGAGAAGAAGCCATGAATTTCATTGAATCGATGAATCTCAGTTCATGAGTGATGGGGACTTTTAAACCATCTTTGTTTGTGTATTCTCCAACAATAATATTCTTTGAGAAGGATATAAATTGTTCCTCATTGTTTGGGATGCATTTAATATCCCCCGGTGTTCTGCCAAGGTTTTTCACAAATATTTGGGCATCATAACCCGCAAGGTTATGGAAAATGACTGGAGTGAACTTTGGTATTCTGTATTGTAGATTACAACTATTATGAGCCGCGCCACGATATTTTCCTGTGAAGTGACAATGATCGCGAACTTTTTTATCAGATTCGGCTTCGCTGGATTCTTCGTCAAATGCTCCTTTGCATATCCAACAAACTGTGGCTGCATCATATTCTTTCTTATCTTCCGCGGAGAAAATCATCTTCTTTAGCCGGTCGAATTTATTGTGAATGAATTTAACGGCGTCAACAAGCTTATCGACAAATATCTGCGCAATATCATCACTCTGTTTATGTGCCCGGAAAAGAATGGGAGGCATATTCAAATATTTATCCTCAAAGGGAACGACTTTGAAACAAAAGCCACAAGGCCTGTGACGCTGAAACGTATTTGTGAAGCTGAGGTCGTTTCCTAGGGAACAACCGCTGATCGGTTCATTGCAGGCTTCAAAATCGGCATAAATTACAAATGGAACTTTAATAGATCGATTGTGATGTTTAAATTTCAAAATCTCGCCTTTTTCAGGCATTTGTATCTCTATTGCCTCATTGCTGCAACATAATTCTTCCTGTTTCGCTAGAGATGTTTCGTCATAAAAGTGATTTAGACAGTGAAGGCAAAAATATTTGCGATTAGCGTGACGATTAACTTGCGCCGAGAGAAGGCGACTTAGGCTGTTGACAACGGTATAATGCTGAATCCCGTCTTTCTCAAATAATAGCAAAGTCACACGACGTCGGTGTTTATATTTTGAAATCCGCGGAGGATGAACGATTGATTCATAGCCGAGAACATTTACGGCAATGTCTGGATTCAGTCTTTCAAAATGATCTATCTCCTTCAGGGGTGTTGGGAAAACAACTCCAGACCAGTTGAGTTGTTCAGCTTGAGCTCTGAGCAGAGATGTAATTCTTTCCGGATGAGTTTCGCATGGATTCAATGCTCGAGTGACGGCCCATTTAAAACATTGCTGATCAAGATTCCGCATGTTGGTGAGCGCTTTCTTCTTGGCAAGGAATGGAGGAAGGGGCACGTAAGTACTTCCACCGAGAGGTTGGAATTCAACTAAATGCAATTCCAAATGATTTACAAAATCAAACTGCCAATTCGAGCCTCTCATTTGGAATGTGTCAATGCGTTCAAGGATAGTATCTATCATTTGATTTAAAAGGGCGATGAGATCAGTCGCTGCGAGATTTATTTCTATTTCCGAATGAAACGGAGCATCGATCTCAATTATTTCGCCAGTTTGTAAATTCTGGCGTTTCGTTCGACAGGATAGAATCAATTTAATTTTAGTGCCTCGATTAGCCTTGAGAATATGCCGAAGTTTATCAGAAACTTGCTGGAAATAATCTCTGGGGGACAGTCCTTTCACGCCTTTAAATATAAACTGACGAGCAAACTTTTCTAACGCTGAAGGGCCGTCCTGGACGTTAATTCGCGGTTGATATAAACTGGTAACTTTGCGTTGAAAATCCGTGATCATATTTGAAGCTTTCTTCGCAATAGTTTGAGGTGCGGCTTTTAACCAATTCCACCATGAAAGGAAAGTATTTTGAATTGTTTCCAATATTGGAGGCTGCGGAGGAGGAGGCGGAGGCGGAGGCGGTTGAGTTTCGGAAACAACTTGTGTTTCTATAGGCGGCGTTGGTGAATCAATATTGTGCGAAGATGCAGTAATTAAACGTATTAAATCAGATTTTGTTCTGACGCGAGAGCGGCCGGGGATATTTCTTTCTCTGGCAATTTGTCTTAGTTCCTTAACTTTCATGTGTTCCATTTTTTAAATGGAAAAATATTTTTTTTTATTTATTTTAAGCAATCGCGAAATTTTTCACAAACTGGCTGTGTGTTTCATTACACATTTGTGAAAAGTTTTGTGTAACGATATGATTGGTTAAAGATTGTATCCATGGTTTCATACTCCTACCTACAAAAATCAATTAAATCCCGTCTTGCATAAAATTAAAACCAAAGCTGTTTAAACATTCAACATAAAAACCAATTTTGAAAATAAACATTTCCCACGCGGGAAAATAATAATTTTTCATTTCATCCTTTCCCCCATCGGCAGTAGATATAAAACGATGATTCTGCGCCAAAAGACAAAAACCCAAAGCCCCCTGCAATAAAAAACCAGGAGTAAACTCATAGAAAGCGAACCCCTTAGAACTAACCATAGCCGACTCAGTGAAACCCCTGAATTCAAATTCGGCTTCGCCGCCAGCTCCGCTGGATAACGCAAAGCTAGCAACAAGGCGCCAGCAAAGACTAGCTCTAGTTAATTTTCAGGGATAATAAAATAACACACAAAAGTGTCATTTTTGAGACCCGCTAAATCCATGGTTTCATACTCCTACCTACAAAAATCAATTAAATCCCGTCTTGCATAAAATTAAAACCAAAGCTGTTTAAACATTCAACATAAAAACCAATTTTGAAAATAAACATTTCCCGCGCGGGAAAATAATAATTTTTCATTTCATCCTTTCCCCCATCGGCAGTAGATATAAAACGATGATTCTGCGCCAAAAGACAAAAACCCAAAGCCCCCTGCAATAAAAAACCAGGAGTAAACTCATAGAAAGCGAACCCCTTAGAACTAACCATAGCCGACTCAGTGAAACCCCTGAATTCAAATTCGGCTTCGCCGCCAGCTCCGCTGGATAACGCAAAGCTAGCAACAAGGCGCCAGCAAAGACTAGCTCTAGTTAATTTTCAGGGATAATAAAATAACACACAAAAGTGTCATTTTTGAGACCCGCTAAATTTCAAGGGAATAAAATAACACTTTTTGTGTCATTTGTGTGATTTTCTAAGACCCGCTAATTTTTAAACGATAATTCATTTGATTTTCATTTGAAAATAACATTTTAGCGATAAATTTAGCGGTAGTTAATTTTTTTATGATTTTGAGCGGTAAATTTAGTGGATGGGGAAGTTGTTTTTGAGGTTTTCTCGGAATTTCTTAGGGCAGGGGGCTTTGGGTTTTTGTCTTTTGGCGCAGAATCATCGTTTTATATCTACTAAAGTCATACTCGTCGATCATGGGATCGCAACCACTGTTCCTAATAACTTGGTATGCAGCGAGCACGTCGTACAGCTTTCCAATATCCCTATGTGGGTTTATCACACGAGGGTAATCGCCGATCACTTGCTCAGCTACGTTACACACCTTCAGCCAAACAGCGGATGGGGAAGTTGTTTTTGAGGTTTTCTCGGAATTTCTTAGGGCAGGGGGCTTTGGGTTTTTGTCTTTTGGCGCAGAATCATCGTTTTATATCTACTGACTTTTCCGAGGAAATTTTTTTCAAAAGAACATATTTTCTCGGAAGATGGAAGAATGGAAATAGTTTCTTCATTGTCTGCTATGGTTGGTAGAAAGGAATTCTGTGTTGGAATTTACACGTGTGATCCGGTGATCTTTATAATCGGGTTCATGGGTAATAGCCTTTTCATCCTGGACACCCATTCCATCGCAGAAGGAGTCGGCGGTAAAGGAAATGGAATCCTTAAAGTCTTCCCTTATGTCGAGGATGAGGAAGATTATTGCGAAGGAATATGCTATTGGATCTGGCAGCGCTTGCTTTCAGTCGCAGTTCCAAACACAGCGTGTCAGTCGCTATCCCTCGTTACAAGGTTCCAAGAGACTGTGGGTAAGCTTCGTTTTGATAAATTATCTTTTTTTTTGAGGTGACGTACTAAAAAGAAAAAGTTGATGAGGTCATTAAACTTAAGTCATTTCTTTTTATGATTCTGTAGTTATAAAAAAAGTTCGGTAATTAAAAACCTTGACCCCGACCTCCGCGGTACTCCTTATCCGAGTAAGGGGTGAGGGGAGGGGGAGGGGTGGCACTCATGTCATTGGTACCCTAAACATACATTATTTCAGACTTTCATACCAGAACGGTCATGATCTACAGATATTGCCTCTTTAAAACACACATAGGGTCACAAACTGTACTCTTAAATCACTGCTACAAGTCATGTTAAAAAGTATTAACTTAATATTACATTTCATAATGCAGCAGAAACTGTTCTTCAACTCTCGAACGTACAAGGATTTTCTCCGATTTTTTCAAGAACATGTATCGTTAGAACATGTTGTCTTCAGAAGCAGTTCGTTTATCCGTTAGACACATTTTCAGAAAGTTTGGCGACCTTCAGTTGCTATGGTAATGAGATATGGCATCATATCAAGTAAAGCCGTGTTTTCACCTTTTTTCGGTAAAAAAACGTATAAAACGCTACCAAAAGCAGGAAAATATTAAACTGTATCATATTACAGCTCTTGAAAAAATTATTTGCAATGTTCGAATTTTTTCATATCAAGTTGATTTTTTTGTAAAATCCAAGACGGCGGCCATATTGGCGGCCATTTTTCATGACGTCACGGATCCCAGCAGCGTCATAGCCCATAATATTTACCTCGTCTTGTAGAGCACATCACAGGCTATCTATTAGAGGTAAAATATTTTTGAAATATTGTAACACCGCAAAAACCCACGGGGAGGGGTTGCAACCACCACATAAACCCAGTAACTGGTTTTCTTTCTCGTTAATTATACAATGTTAGTCATTCTCCTGTAATCATTGTACGCCATTTCTGTTAAAAGGGCTCGAACAAATGATCGCCAAGAAAAGAAACTCCAGACTATTGCCACGGAACAAGCTCGGAAAGCCGCGAAGAAAAGCACAGTAATGACGACACGCTCAGCGAAGAAATTTCAGTTGGTGAAGCCATTCTCGGTGCAGGCAGAGACGCACCCGCTGATCACATGCCCGGTAACGAAGACAACCTCGGTGCCAGTACTAGTAAAGACATGATCGTTGATGAAGACAACAACATGCGCAGTAACAGTAAGCACACACCTTTGGACGGACACACATCCAGTAACAACAGCAACGGAAACAAGTACCAACAGAGTCATTCTCGTTGATGAAGACACGACCACTCGTGAATGCATATCTGTTGACGAACACACGTCCAGTACGTCCAGTGACAGCCAAGTGTCCTTTGATGAAGACATGGCCGGGAAAGAGGAAACGGAGAAATTAAGTCAATTCCTTGCATCCCAGGCGCGACGGAAAAGGAGTCGGGGAAGCATGTCTCCAACAGCCAATCTTGAAAGGACAGAATTAGAGGAAGATAGCGACGTGCAGTCCAGATTAGATGACAGCATGCAAGGTAAAGATGAAGGCGGCTCTCATACAGACAAAGGTAAGAGGGCGAGAAACCGAGGTGTTTAAAGTGCCCCTGTGATCAAATTTTTGATATTCATTTCTATACATTTTCGTATACTATTAGACTTTCTTACTCATCTTTCCAAATTTCAATCTATTACGAACTTCAGAAGTCATTTTATTTTAACATTAATTTCCGACAATTTACGGCCGCCATAAATTAACCTTGTTCCAAGGGGAGAATGTGACGTCTAAGACTCAAACATACCACACGGGTTGAAATTATAACTAGCAGTAATCGGAGATCATGGAGACGCGTTCGAAGGAACTTCGGCAGAAATGAGCCCCTGAAAAAACCAATAGGGGCGGCCATTTGGAAGACCGTCTACCAAAAAATCTCAAATTTTACTGCATGTAAACCACAGGACAACCAACACGAACCAAATTAGAATTGCGTTCTTCGAACGCGATAACAATCAGCATAGAAAATTGCACGAAAAAAAGTCCAAAGTTTTTGTTGCTTTTCGCGTGAATTTCAATACTTGCTGTCATTATAATTTCAACCCGTGAGGTATGTTTGAGTCTTTGACGTCACTTTCTCAGATTCGCAACCAAGCCTTGGAACAAGGTTGATTAATGGCGGCCGTAAATTCTTGGAAATAAATGTTAAAATAAAATGACTTTTGATGTTCGTAATGAATTGAAATTTGGCAAGACGAGTAAAAAAGTCTAATTGTACACGAAAATGTACAAAAATGAAAATCAAAAATGTGATGACAGGGGCACTTTAAGTTTTCTTTGAGGCAACCCCCCCCCCCCCCCCCCCCTCCCTCTTCCCAGCAAAAAACTCTGGTGAGTTTTGAAATGGTAGTCTTGAAATGAAGTTGTTTGATCTCCGAAAGGCGGGGTTCATGACTGTTTATGGAAGTTTATGGTAAAGTTGGCACACAAATAGTCTAAATATTTCAGTCTTCCAAACCGCGAAATATGTTAACTATAATATATATAGATAGCCCAAGCCTAACAGCGTCGCACTTTGAACAAGCTTAACTAAGGTGAAACTTAACTAAGGTGAAACTTAACTAAGGTAAAAGGTTGGAAGCACAAGAATTAAGATTGACGAACGGGCTATTTTCAATTTTAGCAATTCTCAAAAACAGTATTACGCGACCGTCTGCACAGTACATTTTTATAGACCGTACAAAAGTTCACAAAAACAACTTTTCTCTGTCTAGAATAACTAGTACCACTAGTTTCCGAATAAAATACAGTTTTTGTTTGTCAAAAATTGCCCGAGAAACTGATTTGAAAATCAAAAATTGCAAAAATACACAAACATATTTGCATAAGGCGATGCGAGTGAAGATAGAACTGTACTATAAAATCAAAGTCTTGTTTTGTTTACATAAAATCGCTTTTCAAACTATCTAATGAATGAACAAACACATAAAAATGGACAACACAATCTTCTTTCGAAAAAATTTATTCAAATCTCCATTAGTTTACGTTTAAAAACAAAACGCGTACCATTTAATTATAGCTCATCGAGTTCAAGCTTTCTTCGATGAAATTCAAGAGCTGAATTTAAGCACGTTTTAAAATCAATTCTCCAAAACTAACAATAACACCAATAAAAAGTCACTCACAGATTGATATCAACATAAATTCTCATCGAAAACTGTAATTTGTTTTACCTTTAAGTACCTCGCTTGCTTGGAAATTCAAATCTCCGCTTCTGGTTCTGAAATCCGTAGAAAACAACCATCTCCCGCATTGATAAAAACGTAAATACATGAAGTTCCTCGAAGCAAGATTTTATCCCTGAAAGCTCGTCTTTTTCCACTAAAGCGGCTTCTGAGTATCCCTTAATTAGTATCCTTGTCTTGAGTAGCAAACCGCGAAATATTCAGGGAAATAACGCCTCATCGAAGTGTTTTTCTAGCTGACTTGACATTCGGCCGTGTAACCGCGCGAAAAACAAAGCCTCGCTTTGGTTTCAACATGACGTCGTACGCGCATGTTTTGCGACGTCATACGCGCGCTCGAGCTAGTCCTGCGCGACGGCGGAGCTGCAGTAGTCCGGTCCTGCGCGACGGCGGGCGGAGGGCTGGCACACGCGCGCCCGCGAAACATTCCGCTAGCCATGACCATGAAAAATGACGGCGTGGTTCTATGAGTATGGGGCTGCGCAGCCAGGCCTTCGGCCTGGCAAGTGCTCCGCTATAATAGTTAACTATAATATATATAGATAGGCTGAGCCTAACATCGTCGCTCTCTGAACAGTAAGTCGATGATAAACTTAACTGAGGTGAAAGGTCGGAAGCACAAAAATTAAGATAGACGACCGGGCTATTTTTCAAGTTTAGCGATTCTCAAAAAACAGAATTATGCGACCGTTTGCATAGTACATTTAGACGGTACAAAAGTCCACAAAAACAACTTTTTCTCTACACCTGTTGCTTATCAAAAATTGCCTGTGATACTGATTCGGAAATGAAAATTGCAAAAAATACACAAACATATTTGCATAAGGCCACGCGAGTGGAGTTAGAAGTAAGCTTATATTAAATCCAAGTCTTGTTTTGTTTACAAAACATCGCTTTTCAACCTATGTAATGAATGAACAAATAACACATAAAAATGGACAACACAATCTTCTTGCGACAAATTTGATTCAAATCTCCATAAGTTTCTGTTTTAATGCAAAACGCGTACCATTTATAAGGGTGTGAAATTTTCTAAATCGCAATTATAATTGTGGAGATAAACGAGAAACATTAATTACTTGAGTCTAAAATACGAGCGATTGCGATGGCATCTAGAAAAATCAAAACTGTTACATTTTTTCTTGACTTGACTCGAGGAAAAAATGTAAAATTACCGGATATAACCAGTTAAGGCAGTTAGGCTTTATCAAATACGTATATACTGAACACTTATTTTGCTTAAGTATATCGATTAACTGTAACATAAACTATTAGATAGGGATGTTAAACCAAATATCACAACCAATCAGTTTCAGAATTAAGGCTAATTGTTCCAGATGTAACATTTATTATTTGTTACGAGCATGAGGTATGAAATTAATAGCAAGTTCTAAAAAAAAACATTGTCTTTCCTAGGATTAAAAATAAATGGACATCCTGTGTTTAAAGTTTCCGAGAGGGGTCTTTCGACTAAAGAAGTCCTGGCGATCTGCATTGCAGAGAACGTAGACGCCAAAAAGGTGTGTTGTACTGTGCCTCAAGGTGTGACTCAGTCAGCAATCTTTGTTATCGATCTTCACAAGGTGGAGGAAAAAGATCTTACAACAGATGGTAACGGAGCCTACGAACGCCACTCTTGCCCCACCGAAGTCGTCCTTGCTAAACTCTCTGAAGACTCGAAGATAGAGAAGGTTCAAAAATTCAAAGGAGAGAATAATCTCAACGGAAATCCGGTATTTTCTGTCAAGCGTCAATATAGCTGGCATGCTTCCTCCAACGAGTTCTGTCGTATTGTCACAAAGGTTCGAGACCAAAGCAAAGAATCGCTTGGAAGATTTGCCATCATACAGTACAAAATTACAGGTAAAGCCAAGCAACCTTTTTCAAGAAAGACCCATGGCAATGCCAAAAAATAAAAAGAAGGTTACATCCGGACCAAGCCAAGTGTGCTTTCGAAAATAAAGATACATGCCAAGGAAAGTGCACCTAAACATGTGATTACAAAAGTGCAATCAGAGGCTGGTGGAGTTTGCAATGTCCAATCTGTGTCTGATATTCCTCGAAACAGAAAACAAGTTTACAACCAGGCCAGTAAAATACCAAATCGCGTTCGCTCACGTAGCACTGGATCCCAGAAAGCAGCGGATTTTACCCCATTGATTGCAAAACTGCAAACTAGTGATTTTATAAAAGATGTTTCATTTGGGTTGCTGGTATCATGACAAGTCTTAGCAGAGAAACTGCTGATTACGAGTACTTAGCAGGCAATCTCAAGCGGAATGGCATAACTACCCTTACGTACGGAACGGATGGAGAATTTTCCTTGGAAATGGGATTTAAGAAGTTTTTTCCAATTGAAGGCACTCTATACATGTGTCGTATGTCACCTAGTCTCCTACACCAATAATAATCTATTGTTTTTATTTTCATAATTTCAAACTCTTTTTTGTAACGAACTTTTAGTTTTAACTTCATTTTTCATTTTTCTGTTAGCCCCTGAAGAAGGTTTGTTTTCAAACCGAAATATTGGGCAGATTCGTTTTAATATATATATAAATTTTGTTTTATTCTTTTATTTATTCCTTCATCGCCTTGCCGTAAGGATCAGTTTGCCGTTTTCTGATTTTATACAAATAGAAGTACATGATGCAATTATATTCCCACCTGCTTAATAAGATCCTTAGCTGTATCACCAGGGTTTCAAGTATCGGAATTCTTTCAGTATTTTCTGCCTTACTTGGATCCAAAGAATCGAGCAATCCACGAACTGAATCAATGGCAACCTCCAGTCGTACAATAGGCCATTAAGTTTTTTGCCATGTTTCGATCAGCATTTGGAAAGTAACGTTCACAATCCCTCGAAAGGAAATCCACAGATTCTAACAAACTAGATGTTGGAGAACCTTAATCAAGTGCGAGGACCATGAATGAGAACCAAACCTTGATCAAAGTTAGTGCCGCCATGCTCGATTCCTTCAGTTACATTTCACCTTTGTCGTACATGAAGTAGTTTTCAGCTGACGGTATAACTCGATGCTCCTTATACAACTGCGTGTTTGCGAACGCATATACACAAACTTTTTTAACCGCATATATATGGGCTTTTGTAGGGCGCATATATATGCGTGTTTTTTAAGCGTACGTTTGCGTTTAACGGACGTATCAGTAGAAAATTGTTATATCCCTTGGATAAAAACCCATACAATACGACAAATCGCAAGTATACGTGGCAAAAAACCTCACGTATGTCGTGTCTTAATTTTGAAACAAATGGCCGACCATAATTATTTTGTTTGTAGAAGCAAATGTGACAAATGTTCTACCTACTCGGTAGCCCTCCCTACATTACAAGTACACCCGAGTTTATATATGTTCTTTTAGCACAGATGAATGATTTTACATAAGCGTGTAAAAATAAACGATGAAATAATCGAACGACGTTCCGGTGTCATCGTGACGCCATTTTCAAGTTCAAAATGATTAGAATAAACTGTCAGAATAAATGAATGATTTTAAAGACTAAATTATACAGAAGCCGACACTTCGAGCATTAAAATATCTGAACTTTTAAATATTTTGTTCTTTTAAACGTGAAATTGATGAAAAATTGGCCGAAGATCACACAAGACGATAATAAAGGCCGCGCGTGAGAGACGCGTGGGAGCCGCGTGAGAGCCGCGCGCGTGGGTTAAGAATATCATCGCTGCCCTCCAGGTGACCTAGTAAAGTTGACCATCAACTGGTAGACAACAAAATTTCAAAGAAGAAAAGGTTGAATGAACTGTACAGTCAAATACAGTGGACACATACTCCCCAAAGGGAACCTATTTTTTTTTTCTTACGTATCAAAGTAACAACTATATTTTCATGTCCTACTTTCAGATACAAGTGCCAACTATAAATCTACTGCCAATTCGTTCCTTTTCTCTCTCCGCGACAAAGAAGGGCTAGCACCGTTTAAGAGTAATGTGGCACATAGATCAACCGCAATTTACTGTAAATCAGGTTATGGTCCAACATGGGTGGGACATCCACATTGCTAATAATTCGAATAGTAATGGTTATTCATACACAGAATTTGGCAAATCTTACGCTCTTCCAAGTGGAGTAAAAAAAATAAAAAAAAAAAACAATCCTGGCTGGGACTTTTCACTTTTCACCTGACGAGGTGGAGGTATTCTATCTCGGTTGAGTCCTCTTCTATTTCTTTCACACCTAAGAATGGTCAGCTCCCAGGGGGAGGAACTCCCATGTAAGAGTGACGGAGATGTCCCACGGAAATTTTAAAAAGAACCCCTCAGGATACTAGAATCTCGGAACAAGAGACCATCCCTATTTAATGTTTCTCCTAATACTTAGATGAACCAAAGGAAATCATTTTCACATTTTTATAAATAGCGATAAAGTTGGTTTCATTGTCAAACGTTTTACTGATCTTTACTGAGCAGGAAGATTCTACAAGCAATAACATCTGAGATCTGTACCTTTTGTTTACTCCAAATGGAACCAAAATAGCTATACTATACCAAAAACACTTGTATATTTACCCACGAAAAGGTACGACGAATATCCCGTTACTTTTACAAGGGAGATTCTCCCCGGGGGCGGCTAAGTTCTCAATTTGAAATAAATATTAAAAGTTTTAAATTCAGTTTTGAAGCATACTGCAAAACTTATTTAAAAGTTTGTCACTTCAAGATTCCATCCGCAGACATAGTACTTTAGGAGGTAAAGTGTTAATATGTCGTCATCGATATTTACTTTTTCGGCTAAAGCTTATAAAGTAAATATCTATGAAGACATTTTAACATTTTACCTCTTAGAATACCGTGTCTGCGGATGGAATTTTGAAGTGCCAAACTTTTATATAAGTTTTGCAGTATGCAGTTTTGCAAGCTGTATTTACTTTAAGATAACAGGGGTGACAACTCTAAGAAGGCCTGTTTCGGGAGAAAATCAAAATTGTTCCGGAAATCTGAAGATTTTGCCCGGAATCGGGAGACTCAAAAATTTTTCGGGGAAACATGAGAAAATGTTTTTAAAATTTCGGGAAGTTTGAAATTTTTGCGAGAATATCTCCGAAAAAATCGGGAAGATATTCCAAATTTTCGGGACAACTTTCAGTTGCACACAGTATTGCTCAAACAGCGTTTGTTACAGTTGTCACTTTTTATTATTTTACATTTTACTAGATATCACTTTATTTAAAAGACGCGACCAGGAGAGGCATCATCGCCTTTTTCAACGTTTCTGATCGTGTGCGTATCTTGCTAGCGATACTAAAGAGCTCGGCGCAGGAGAATTGTTTTTTTTTCAATACCTTTAGTCAAAGTCTTTTCCTTATTTCGGATGCTCCGCACACTAACTGGCGCCGCTTTAAAAGCTGTAGTATTGTTAGCACTGGCAAGCCGGACCGATCAGTTTCAAACCAATATATGGCAATATATATATGGTATTACAAATGATATGAATGGAATTATTATATGGCATTATTATATGGCAATATATGGCATTATATGGCAATATATGGCATTCCACGTCTGCCTTGAAACGTCGGGGTATGTAGGCATTTGTAGTTATTATTTTTAGCTGAACCAGCGCTAACTATTTGGTGGAGGGAACTACATTCTCATTTCTGATAATAATTATAATAGCCATTCTTAGTAATTTATAGACAGAATTTGGCAAAAACATTCTATACTGCTCTGTTCCGATTAGATCGAGACCAGTACACAATCCTGGAGAATGCACCTTCTCAAGTGAGGTATATAAACGTGTTTCTCTTGGTTAAGTCCTGCACTTACAAATGTCTCAAAACATTTTTCAATATTTTCGAGTGTCACGGCAAACCAAGTGGGAAAAAAGAAACCCATGATCGTAGCGGTAACTCGTGGTCGCCTTTTGTTGGAAAAGCTTTCTTTGGTCTCTTCGTTAGATCGTCGAACTGCTTTGATCTATGCAAAAAAAAAAATGTTCAAACTGCAGCTACAATATTCGTGGACAAAAATCGTTGAGATACTGGATTGGTTTTCAACATTTGTAAAACATTTTGTTCGCAGCCAAGAACGCCAAGAATCGGACCCTCCCCCACCCATCCCTCCACCCCCCACCCACCCTTCCCTCCACCCCTCCCCCACCCTTCCCTCCACCTCCCCACCCACTCTTCCCTCCACCCCTCCCCCACCCTTCCCTCCACCCTCCCCCACCCTTCCCTCCACCCCTCCCCCACCCTTCCCTCACCCTCCCCTTACAAAATCAACTCTTGACAATTACCAAAAGAGTGTACCAAAAACATTGTCGAAGATTGTAGCTTTCCACTTTTACTAAAGTCATGTCAAGAAATACAACATGCATGTGGCAAATTTTACACCATTCACGTGTTATGACCTAAGCGGAGTCAGTCACGCTTGTAAGCGGTGTCTGTAAAGGTTGGTAGTTCATTTTTAAAACTAACAACATTAATTAACAGTCGATAAGAGGCAGACACGACACCAGACCCGCGGTATGGCCAGTACATTACGCAAGCGCACAATCATTTCACCCGGGTAGTGCTCATGACAGCCATGGACAGCTGTTTTGTCCTTGTTAGGATTAATGAGTATATGACATAGGCGTCCGAACCCAGTGAACCAAGCGGGAATGGTGTTGTGTGTGGGTCTTGTTGTCTTTGGTTTATTTTAGGCTGAACCACCAACAGTTTTTGTAAAATGAGACTCCTCCTAAAGAAACACACACAAAAAAAATCACTCCGATATAGAAATACAAATATGATGTCTGCACTTACGACTTACAACTCGTTTTAATTTGTAGGAATATAGCCAAAGTATATAACATGTTCATAAAGTCATTGTAAATGGAGCGGTTTTCAATTTGAATATCGATGCTAATTTCGTCTTTGCTTTGGTTTTGGATTGCAACGTGCGTGATTGGTTAAAAAACGCGACACATTTTTATCAAATAACCAAACCAATCATGACGCTAATCGTGACTTGCTCGCACGCGTTTTCCCGCGCTTGGCGCCGGCTACAGGTATTTGCTTTCAATTCTGATTGGTTCATTGCATTGTGTGCGTCTCTTGTGATCAGCGTTATTACTTGAAAACTTACTTTGAAAACCGCTCCAGTATATCTAGATTGTAGATTAAAGCAATTTATGGGAAACTAATGATCTCATTATTTATCGCTAAGTTTTAATGCAATGTTTGACTGTATTAGTAAGTGGCAAAATAGTAACATAGGTACACCAGACTAGCTCAAATTGAATTCAGTCATCAACGGTTATTTCTTTTTCCTTTGTTGTTTAATAATGCTGTTCTGCTGAGATTTGATTTAATTAATGTTTAACTAAAGTTAAGCTTTTGTAGAGGAAACCCATACTTTCATTAATCAACTATTATAACTTGATAAGGTAAAACCATATGGCAAAATTAGTTTTAATAGACGGGAAATAATATCCCGGGGTTTCCAATATAATAATGAACATTTTGAAAACTATGGCGGATAAACTCAGTTGCGTCGCCTTTACCGCATAGTTCCACTTGCATGGTAATTTTGAAAGCAAAGCCGGAAAGTAGATATGTACCGTTTTTACTTCAGTAAAATTTATCCCAATAGCGATTACCCCCTAAAGGTATCAAAAACCCATTTTTGTCTTACCCGTCACTTTTATCAATAGCTGAGACAAATTTATAATATCTAGCATACTGAGTGTTAACGAAATACCGTAAAAGGGTGTCTGTAAAACGAGGACCGGATGGCGGCGGATGACGGATGGCGGATGGCGGATGGCGGATAGGAAAATGCGGACAATAAAATGAGGATAACAAAATGCGGATGATAAAATGCGGATGGAAAAAAAAAGAAAAAATTCTTTATGACTTTTACAAAAAAAAAAAGAAGAAATAGAAATAACTCAATAAGCAATAATAATAACGACAAATAAGCAGGAAACAGGAACTTTATTGTTGAAGCTGCATGTCTTAAAGTATTTAACAATGAAAAATTAATTTTAAACTTGCATTCGCCTTTCATGTTCTTAGATAAAGCATTTTCTACTTCACCCTATACTAGTTACTGAGCGTGAAGGGTCCATAACCCGGGATCACAAATCCCATTTCCCACACACACAGATTCATGACCAGCAAAGCCGCGTAATCAACTGGCTCGAACTCACGTAAACGTGCAAACATTAACTTTAAAATACATCGATTACCGTTCTCCTTGTTTTTACATTGCATTACATAACTTATGATATCAGTCGTAAAAAGTTTGTACGGGTCACAATAAGTCAATATTCATTCCAATGTTCTGAACGAAAACAAATTCAAAACCGTAACTGCAACACGAACGTGACTGTGTTTACCGTATACACGGTACCTCACCCCTAGAAAGATATTTTTAGAATTAACTCTATGTACATTGAATAGCTGAATGGTAAAATATTTCTTGTTTTCAACGTCGCGTTTGTGAGTTTATTTTTAGAGATTTGAATTTACAAAATGCTAATTAGATGACGCCAACCCGACACTTTGCCATTATTTCTACGCCAATTTACAATGCGCAGTTTACAGCTTGAGGATAATAATTTGATAAATACTAAAAAATAAACTGTGGAAAAACGTAAGAATTCATTAGCATCCGTGAGATTTTCAAAACAGATCGCTATATCTGTACAAGCCATGTCGGGATGCAATAACGCCATGACGAAACAACGGATCGGGAGGTTCTTCAAGCTCCAAGAAACACTACTCAAAAACAGAATAAAACAAGGAGCTAAAACATAAACCGCAAGAAGTCATCTCCCAAGTCTTGCACACCGCAGACTTGGGGGGGGGGGGGGGGGGGGGGGGTACTTTCATATACCGTTTTTGACAGAAAAGGTACCCCTTTCATATACTTTTCATTGAAAATGGTACCCCTTTCATGTAGCCTTTACGTGCGTCTGTTTGATATATTCTGAAACGCCCTTTTTATGATATTAAATCACAGTTTTCCCTATGTTCTTATACTTCAACTCGTGTTTTCAGCGGCTTTTCGCTACCCTTTCCTATTTATCGTGAAATCCCTACCCTTTCATATACTTCAACTCGTGAAATCCCGACCCTTACATATACATCCAGCCTCAAAAAGGTACCCCTTTCGTGAAATCCCTACCCTTTCATATACTTCAACTCGTGTAATCCCGACCCTTACATATACATCCAGCCTCAAAAAGGTACCCCATTCGGGCGGAGCATCCCCGTATAGCCCATTATAAGGAGTACCCTCCCCCCCGGGAGACTTAGACACTAAATCACGGGCTGAGAGATTGACTGTTCCAAGCATATTCATAACAATAACATAAACTGCAGCCGATCACTACTTATCTTGCAACAAAAGTTAGCGAAAGACGCCCCAACATATGCCAAGAGAGCTAGCATAACGAAGGCATAGAGAAACAATCATTCTATAAATGGCTATGCAAAGCATGTAAACTGACGTCCTGTCATTAAAGAGATTTATATCCCAAAGATCAAAGAGTCATGTCATACAATACATATCGAGCATTTGTCACATCTCTATTTTGGTGATCAAAGGGGAACAAATATCTCGTAGACCTTCTTGGGAAAGCTATTCTAGAGGCTTCTTTATACATTTTGCGACTAGCGGGAGTCGTGTTTGGCCTGTCACTTTTATAATACTGATATCCTCAAATTAAGATAAAATACTAGATGTAAAGAAAGCCAAATTTAAAAAACGTGAAAAGTATGAAAAGTATGATTTTCTAGTACTTAGGAAACAAAACCCTTTCACCCCTGACCAAGTTAACTTTAAATATATACTGACCAGTTATTCAGATTCTCGTTTCGGTGATTATAAATGGCCAAAAACAATAACATACGAGAGGAAAATAGGTAACAACTTCAAAGCTATAGCACACTCACTTTTTCTTATCAACTGCATCACCTTCCTGACTCTTCAACGAACCAGATACAAACACGAATAAAAAGTCAGCAAAGATGAAGTTAAATCGAATTTAAGAACTCTACTAACTTGCCGTTTCCTAAACACAGATTTTAAAAGCCTGTAATTGTCAGACTCGTCGGACTCCATCCACACGTGCAGACTGCACAATCGGTCAAACGCTACCTAGGGGAGGGGCTCGAAACGCAACATTCATATATTTTCCAACTAGGGTTGAGTGAGGCATGAAGTGGAACTTGAAGACAGTTTGGACAATAAACTGTTTCGTGTTTATGTTTCGTGTCATTTTAAAGTTATTTCTGTTTCTTTTCTTTCTTTGTTTTTTTTTTTTTTTTGTAAAAATCATAAGGAATTATTTTTCTTTTTTTTTTTTCATCTGCATTTTATCATCCGCATTTTGTTATCCGCATTTTATTATCCGCCATCCGCCATCCGCCGCCATCCGGTCCTCGTTTTACAGACACCCACCGTAAAATGCCGTTTATAAGAACTGGGCTTAAACAACTTCGTAAGGGTCTTAAACTACTGGCTGAGAAGCAAAAAAGTATTGTGATAAATAAGTGCTGTTTAGGTAAATTCAGTAAATGTTTGTAAAGAATTGCTGTTAAGGAGCTGTTGTGTGCTTATATCAAGGAGGGAGTACAACCGGAATAATGTTTTGTTACCAAACTGATGGCAAGGCCTATAGCCGGGAAGGGCTTATAAGCGGTATTTTACGGTAGTTAAGAAACATTTAAAAAATATATATAACTGTCTTGTGCCTGTTTATTTAAAGGAAGTAGTAGTTTGAAAGAATATCTAAGTGAACGCATATTCACGTAAGTAGTATTCTCCAAAAATCCTCTTTTATTTGTGTCTTAGGTTGTGCGAGCGCACATTACAATTTAATATTTATGTGATTAGAAACCCTATGTATAAACGGGTATAAAACAGTATAATCAACCAATCAGAAGCAACATTTATAATCACAAGTATCAGTTGCAGTAGTGTGTGCTGTAGTAATATTTAATTTATTTTTGTAGCGCAGTTCGCGTGACCACATATACGAAAGATTCGAAAGCAAAAACTCAACCATTTATTTATGAATACTCCATTGACAATTCCACAAATATTCCAGTCATCACATCGGGTAAACATCCAGTTAGGCAATAAGGCAGGTTTTCTAAGAACAGAAATTACACTTTTAACAAGTGAAATTACAATACACACGGGATACGACAGAACTTACCGACTGTTTCGAATTCAAGGTGTCCATAAGTCAATAATTTTGAAACGCAAACTACGCTAGTACAAACATGGCGACTAGTTCTTCATCGACAAAGCACATGGCGGGTGTCCCGGATGTTGACGTCAAAATATAGGCACGCAATGGGAGCTACAATTTTAATTAATAATTTAATTTCATTCCATTTATAGGGGCAATGTCACGGAAAGTTTGCTCTTTTTAGATAAAAAACTCTACTAAATATTTGACTGAAGTACTTTTGTTCTCACACAAAGTGTTCTTAGAGCATCGACAGGAAGTATCAAATGATGTCTCGAAGAGATTGGCGAGAACAAACCATAATCAGATTTAAGCAGATCAAAGCAGATTGTTTCCTTTTGATTTTCCAATTTTTCTAGTTGCAATCCATTTCCATCCGTTCTATCAGAAGCCAAAGGCGCTTATGTATAGTCTCAGTACAATAGTATACTAGTTGTTAGCAAAACGTGAGCATTATTTCTAAGGCTGCGTTTTTGGGAGAGAATCCGAAATTGGATTTGTGATCTCAGATCATATGGATTTTTCATGACCAAAAAAAACGAAAGGTATGCAAATGAACCTATTTTGAATCGCTTGTGTTTATCAGTCTGCTCGACAAATAGTTTCCAAAAATATGCGCAATAAAATCTTACCTGGATTGCCCATGATATAAATCGTGAAAGAAACAAAACAGCGAACAGAACGAGTAAATTTGCACGAAAGACCGCTTGTCAGATGTACTTTTTTCGAATCCATTCCCAAAGAAACGTTCAGATCACGAATCAAAAAATCCAGATTGAGATTTGATCTGAAAAATCTCTCCGAAGTATGGATTCAACGGATTCATGATCGGTTTTTAGATTTTAGAAAAAAAATCACCGCAAAATCCTTTTTTGGATTCAAGAATCCGGATTCGGATTTTTCAAAAAAAAAAACGCGCAGCCTAAGTCTTCATTGATACAAATAATTGTTTTTATGGCTTTTCAAATGATACTAAAATAAATGACATTGCCCTTTACGGGTTTTTCACCGTGGTAAAAATAAAAGTGCGTGATGGTCCTTCCCAAGACAACTTTACCACGATAAGTATCTGTTGGTACATAAAATCGATCAGTTAAAAGTCATTATGACAGGTACCAAGTTATTTACCTTCGAGTTCAATTTGTAGCTAGACCCAGGGTACCGATTACTTAAAGGAAAGCAGCCGATTCCTTTTATTGGATTGATCTGCTACACCTTGGTATAAGAAACTCTATTACCGGCAAATTTGCTGAAGCAGAAAAGCGGGAAAATTTATCTCTTCTACCACGGTGTTTGTACCCACAGCTGTTATTATTAAGATGGTTATTGTAACAAATCGAAATGGATTTTGATTCATGGTAGATGTCTTGTACTTTGTCATTTACATGTACAATTTGAAGAATAATCATTGTTAAATGTATTTTCGTTTACTGGCAACTTTGTTTGATACTGTTGCTCTGCAATATTTATACCCCCCCCCCCCCCCCCCCCTCTCCCCTACGCTCGCTTATTGTACGAAAAAAGAGGTACACCACAGTTAATTAAGGTAGCTCCATATTGTTCAGCCCTCTCGTCTTTGGCATAACATTACAGGTAGCCCGATGGTGTGGCTAAAAATATTTTAGTTGAAACCCTGCCTCTGAATATTTAATCAGTCAACAAAGTGGTATCCAAATGATGTCATCATTCGTTGCCATGGCAACGCGAAAAGAGGTAAAAACGTTATTTTGGACCATTTGAGGCTAATAACTTATAAACTACACGGTGAAAGTTTTTATTTTCGATGTATTTTTGTTTAATTGGCAAGAGAAACTTTTTAACAATTTTTTTAAAAAATTCTGTACATAGAGTTCACAGCTACCTTAAATTTATGTAAAAAATGACATATCTCTGAATCCTATATACAATTTTTTTTTTTAAATTGGCACAATTGTTTGTTATGTTTATAAGACGAAAATATGTAAAAATAAAAAAATTCACCGTGCAGTTTTGAAGTTATTAGCCTCAAAAGGTTGAAAATGGTGTCTTTTTGGCCTCTTTTGACGTTGCCATGGTAACAAATTTTGATGTCGTAGCCACCTAAATTTGTTTATTAACATTATTTAACATTATCTAACAAGCTACAAAAACTACAAAACCGTGCTGCACGAGTAATAACTTCGTCAAACTATGACGTGGATGTTTATTCCTTGTTTCACAAACTCAGCTGGAAAGACTTGTTTTCTCAACGTCAAATTCAGAACGCCTTAATGGTCTTCAAGTCTTTAAACGGTCTAGTACCTGAATATCTCACATGTAAATTTATGAAGCGAAATGAATCAAACTATTCTTTGAGGAACTCGGTAAACAAACTTGTTGTCCCCTTTCCAAGAACTAACTACATGAAAAATAGTTTTAGTTACAGCGGGGTAACCGTTTGGAACAGCTTACCCTGTAACATTAGAGAGTCTTGTTCATTAAATTTAAACGCCTTCTCTATTATAATTTTTAAACACGGCATTCATGGAAATCAGGTTTTTACGTGGCATATTGTTGTAAGTTAATATTTAATGTTAAGATTAGGATTTTAAGGTTTTAGTATGTTAGTCATTGCATAGGAATTTATTGTACCTGATTTTTACCGTGTATAAATAATGATTAAAGATTAAAGATTAAAGATATTATATTGGTTAAGTGCTTACAAACCTGTACTAACCGTTTTCTCTTAACTTAACTGGTGTAGCTGTGATTGAATGTCATAGATGTATCATAATGGGAATGTTTAAACTATTAGGAGCCACCTTGACAGCAGTTATTTGCAAAAATGTAGTCACATTAAATTAACTGAAACAACGCTTCTTTATGACAATATTTTTTGCTTGCTAGCCTAAAAACCCTTACGAAGTTGTATAAACCGAGGGCCTATAACAAGCAACATTTTACGGAAAAGTTTAAATTTAAGGGACAGTGTGACACGGCTGAAATATAATTTCCACCAGAATGGAAACTTTGAATTCTTGAGCGCCTGTCGCGAAATTAAAATTGATGAACTGTAATCCACTTCCATCCTTGTAATCCTGTACGTTTTAACCAAAATACTGCTTCTGTTTTGTTCTATAGTAGCCTTTTGTCCAATTCAGTTATATCAATTTAACGCAATTTCGTTATTCGGACGGAACAGTGTCCCTATTTGTTACGAGGTCATTTGAACCTTATCACTCCCGGTCAGGATACAAATATAGCATTGAACTTCTGAATAATTACGAAAAAAAAAATTGACAACATTAACCAAGTTCTATTTTATATTTTCATAGACGTACGCATGGTGTTTATGCATCGGCCAGGAAGTCCCCATATGGATTAGATAGACCAAGGCGCTTACCATTTGTCAGAAATGGCTGGCATGACCGATCAGATTGTGAACAGAATGCATATTTTTGCAGAAGTTCCTACAAGCACATCAAAATAATGGATGATTTCTACAAATTGACCGGTCTGGATTAACAGTTCGAAAAAATGATGCCATACTATTTACTGCGAACTGACCAGCCCGTCCTGCCAGTTCTGACAGATGGAAAGTGCCCCAAGTTAACCCTATTTTAGGCAATTTGTGACTTGGGGGGCGGGGGGTGGGGGCTCCTCGGATCCCCTCTATATCTCTGGAACCAGAAAGGCTAGGACCATGAAATTTTCAAACAATGTTCACCTCCATACAAGGAAACCTCACACCCAGTTTTGACCTGCCACACCCAATAATGACGTCACAGTGACGTCATTTTTTGTTTTTCCGACGTTTCATTGATATTTTTCCATCCAGATACTTAAAATATCAAATATAACTGTAAAAGCATCTCTTTAATATTAAAACATAATAGATACAAACAAGGACACACTTGTAAAGCGAGAAAAAGCAATAAAAAGCGATAAAACTATAATTTTGAAATTATTGTCCGCCATCTTGGATCCGCCATCTTGGATTTTCTTTTTTTGTTGTTTAAATTAAAATTTAAAAAATATCTAAAAGAGAAAAGGATCAGAATGTATAAAACACGTATCAAACTAATGTCTATTATCCAAAATATGAACTTAGAAGCGTTATTTAATAAATAGTACAAAATGTTTGTCTATAAGTAAAAGAGAGCAAAAATTTACATACCCCTCCCCCCAAATATTTGATGTTAAACATTTTTTATGTCTTTCAAGAACTAGTCCCAAGAAAAAACTATTCTAGCAAGAAAATGCACTGTAAGTCAAAGAACAAAATCTTAAAATAAAAAAATTCACCATATTTTAATATTTTGAAAACCTATGTGTCAAAAACCGGTTGCCATGGCAACATGGTTAATCACACTGACATGTTGTGGATACCACAATGTCTCTAGATAAATTGTAGGAAACGTCAGAAAATTTCAGCCTCATAGCTATTTCGGTGTATTAAAGAGTTATCACAATTTTACTGGAGGGGGGGGGGGGGGGGGTGGTTCGAAAAGTCCCCCCCCCAAGTCTGAATAGGGTTAAAAGGTCGCTGCCCCGCGCCGCGCCGCGCCGCCCAGGTGCTCACAAGGTTTTTGCGCGCTCGCGGGGTTCCCGCGCACGCCTTTCTTTCTCCCTTGAGTACGAACGCCAAACATAGTACACAGCTCGAGGCTAAGTTTCTCTACCGGTAAAATCTACCATAAAATTCCGCTTATAACCTCCCAGCTTATAAGGTAAAAGGTAAAGTCGCACTCGGGCCACGATGGCCCACACGGCCGGAGCTTAACCCGGTTTCCGTAGCATGAAGCAACTAGGAATATTGCTACTCCCCCCTGGATGGGATGCTAGTCCATCGCAGGGTTACCCCCCGCATTTTGTCGCCGGTACCCATTTATACAGCTGGGTGGAGAGAGACAGTGTGGAGTAAAGTTTCTTGTCTAAGGAAACAACACGACGGCAGAGACCAGGCTCGAACCACCGAACTTCAGGTTGAAAGTCCGACGCGCTAACCACTAGACCACCGCGCAGCCCATCCCAGCTTATAAGCCCACCCGTAATAGGCCCATTAGTTTGGTAACAAAACATCATATCTGGTTATACCCCGTCCTATAGATAAGCGTACCACAGCTCCTTGACGGGAAATCTTCACAAGAAAATACACCAAATTTACTAAAACAACGGTCCTTTATCACAAAATGTTTGTTTGTCAGCTCCCCAAAAAAATCTTGCCCAGGGCATATAAGCGGCATTTTTCGAGTTCTGCTGCCTTTCCTTTAAATAAAACTGGTAATAACTAGTATTATTAAAAATTAGCATTTCAGACTGGTTAAACGCTCGAAAACGTGTGGAAATATATTTTCCTGCAGGGAAAGAATTGTTGGGGAGAGGGTGCATTGGTTTTGGAACTCAAACAACATGTATCCATGCAGGAGCATAATTTGAAGACTCCTTTATTGCCCTACCAAAACTTACAAAATCGGTTAACGCTTACATGCCGAAAATTCGATTTATAAAAGGGAGCCTGTGCGCCATTAAATAGCCGCGGGCCACCTTAAAATGTTGTTTCCGTAAATTTCCTTTCACTAAAAGCTTTCTTTTCGTTTTGCTGCATGTGTTTTCAAAAAGCTTTCAGCCAAGGATCCTTTGGTGGCCTGGATTATGTCAACTTCATGATGGACGAGTTTTCCTACCTGAACATCACCAGTCTTGGAAGAAATCTCCTTGAACACCAAAGCGATTGCGGATTTGCCTGTTTAGAAATTCCTCCTTGTATTTCCTATAACGTGGCTGCCTTCCCTGACATCAACGGAAAACTGCTTTGCGAACTGCTCCCATCTGACAAGTATAACAACTCGGACAAGTTCATCCCAAATCAGTATTTTCATCACTTCAGTATTTTTCACACACTTCCCTACGGACCCGTCCATACTAGTAGTGAAGTTCAGAAGGTTTTACTCTCGTGCCTATGATATATTTGCTTCAACAGAAACCAACAAATAATGGTCGGGTTGTTTTAACAATTAAGTACTATACTACTGCAATGGAACTTTTATTGATTGTTTTATTAGCTGCATGTTGCCAGGATGGAAATGGATTGCAAATTGCCAATTCTTCTAATATGTCTTGAAAAAATCAGTAACGAAATTTTTAAATATACTGAATTGCTTTGCGCTCCACGTGTAAATAAAAAATAGTACCAACCAGTTTCGATTGGAAAAAGAAAGGTCCACGAAGTTCCCTTATTCACTTTGTTATTTGCTGTTTGGAAGTAACCATAGCAACAAAACTTAGCTTCAACGTTCACCTGCTGCTAATCAATGATGGTATGCTTACCTACTATACAATTGCTAAAGCATTGGTGGTTTGTTTTGTCAAAGAGCGTCATGTATAGAAAATTTCAAGAGAATTTCAGAGTTGAATTTAGATGGCCTCAATGTCTCCGCACTTTTGCTCCACCGATTTTTCAGAAACAATATAAACTGATTCCAGAAATTTAACCCAAATATAACGGCAACGTTTTTCACTAGGTGCGATTTTATTCAAAAAGTGGGGTCTGCATAACCTATATCACTAAAAATATTTATCGCCTACTAAATCGAATTATTTGATATCATTGCTGGATGACAGCTATAATTTTCCCTAAACTTTTCAAGCCATCGTGTTAAAATCAAAAACGTTATGACCCAAAGTTTGTCATTGACGAGTGATTCCGAAAGGACAACGGAGCCACCTTAAAGGAAGCTGAGACCGTCGTATGTCGTAGTGATGGTGGAGATATATTAAACTTTGTTTTTACAACATGATCTGGTAAATAGGAATATTTGCCTTACTTCGACGATGTATTTAATAGACCGCCGACAACAAGAAAATTAAATCGTAGAAGAAAAGTAAAACACTTTTAATACCAATTTCAAGTATCCCTATTTCGTATGTGTGTATGTTGTAAATAATCCCACAGAAACCCTCATTATTTCACCTTGAACTCTATAATTTTTATATGTGCTATTAAACTTGCGTGAGCTCCATAATGGAAAAAAAATACCATTTTATCTCAGCGGTTCCGTATAGCAAAATTCGAACCGCTCAAAGAACATGTAACTTTGTTGACGTTTGGCCGGAAAGCAGTGAGAACTTGACCTATACTGGACCAATCTGTCGAGCACGTTTATTGGTGAAGCCGAAGGATGAATATATTTATTATTTATTGTTATGGCTCCTTGGAAATGTGTCGCGGATAAATCTTAAGTTAAATATAAACAAACTTGAACGCCTAACAACTGCAGAATCAATCTGAGAAATGGCCGAAAATTCCATGCCCCAGTTTTTAAAACGAACAGACTCAAGAACAGTTTTACTTATAGTAATTACACATAAGTAGGTGCAGCGGTTGCTTATATCTCCTAAATATCCTAGTGAGTATGATTTGAACATGTGTAGATAATTAATATTTTACATCTGAATTGAAATTTTTAGATTTTTACTTTTGTAAATGTTGTTGTACTGTAACTTTAGTTCAACTTTCCGCGCCACGTACAAGTTTCTCCAATTCTTTTAGGCCAGACATAAAAGAAAGGAAAAGTCCCTACTTGATTTGCATTTGTAACTTTAACCTGAAACAACAAATGTCTCAGAAGTTATTTGTTGAATGGAGATCCATATTACTGGTCCGCATCGCAAAACTCGGAGCGCCCAGCAGGTCATTTTCCTAAATCAGAATACCGTTCAGTTATTCACTTGTGACGATACGTTTTGCCGCTCCAAGCGCTTGAAAGAAAACTTAATGCTTTAAGGGCATTAAGGCTGGAAATGTAGCGCTTTCTAACTTGGGGAGAAATAACTCAGCAACTCGCTTGGCCTGCGGGAAAGGAAATTGTCACGAGTTCCAAAGTACCTCTGGGATCTGCAACAACTGGAAACAAGGACGCACACAGAACTTGGACTTCAACTCCGTTTAATCTTCAGTGTAAATCCAAATCTCTGAGATGTAAATCTCCGTCGTAGTGAGATGTAAATTATCTTACAAGGATGAGCGTTCCATTTATGTTGAATTTATGCCAATCGATTACGATTGCATCATTCTAATTACAATACACGTAAGCTGGATATACAACTACATCTAATGTTTGTTATCTTAATGAGCCAAAACCTCGATCTGTAATTAAGCTGTATACTCAGCTTTGAAAGCTAGATAAGGTTAACGAACCAAGGACCTGATTTGTATGTTCAGTTAAGAGGCTGAATAAAGACTAACCATCGTAGGCCTTGATTAACCGTAAAGTTGTATGTATAATATTACAAGGCTGAGCAAAGACAGCTTACTCTTAAACAAGTGGACTTATACAATTCGGCTTGCTAAAGAGGAACCAGTGTTAATTACAGAAACTAAGCGTTGATTAAAGACAAACTAAGCGTCGATTAAAGACAAACTAAGCGTTGATAAAGACAACCTAAGAGTTCCGACTGATTATAATTCTCTACAATTATAATTCCTAGTTTGTCCATTAAGAATATATTATAGTGATTCTTTTTTGTTCAGTCGTGTGCCTTATTTGTTTAGGTTCTTTCGGTTAAGGATAATTTTTTAAAAGTATTAACTAGCGTAGAAGTTCTATTTTGATATTTTGATGTTTTGTTTTTTGAATCCTTGGGTTTTGTCTCAACATACACTTCAGATTGTACCCGAAATTTTGTGTTTCAAAAGCATTGCGTGTTATAGCATATTTAATTAATTTGTTACTGAAAATGCCGAAGCAAGGATTAAAAAAAGTAGAGTCTCTACAATATTAATAATTGATGGTTTACTGAAGAAAAAGCTTTAAAAGTTCTGCGAAACCAGAAAAAAAAATGCATTTCAAGAAGACGTTTTCTTAATTTTTCTTTCTTAACAAGAAAATGGTAGTCAAATTGAAGTTTCTCCCGTTTATATCCTCAGTCATACATATGTGTCTATTCGCTTTTATCGGTGCTCAAAATTTCAAACGGGAAAATCAAGGCGTGAGCTTTGCAAAGTTTGTAAAAGTGCCCTCTGTCAAGTTGAACGTGTTTAAGCTTGCCAGCATAGAGGTTCCCAAACTTGGAGAGTGCACCTTTGAATGCGTGAACAACCAACAGTGTTACTCGGTGAATTTTGGTGGTTTTCTCAGTGATGGAAAGAATCACTGTGAGTTGCTGGGAACAGATAGGTTTAGCCACTCGGGTAGCCTTACTGCGGATGAAGAGTTTCACCATTACTACATCAAGGTGAGAAAACCTGTCTTGAATTGCTTAATTTCCTTTCCATGTCGATCATTTATAACCTTTTAAACCAATCAGTCAAGAAAAAGTGCTCCTCGCATGATACGTTTTTCATAAACTTTACATTTACTTCTCTAAAAAAGCCTTTATACCTGCTCAAAATTAAATTGTGCAAAACATAATCCGGCCCGGGAAATCCATACAATTCCCAGGAATAATTTCCAAGATTTCCCGAAGTTCTCAAAAAAATCGTTACTTCACGATCATTCTGCGGGGAAGAAAGCAATCGTATCCATTTACATGCTAATGGAACTAGCAAAAGAAGACAAATTTATAATGAAATACTTGAAGTTTTGAGATCACACTTTTTCATCGTCACCAAAGTTCAACATTTTTTTAACAAAAGTTCGGCAAATCTTTAAATGCACGCGAGTTATTGGGACAAATGTATTTTCTTGTAAACTGAGAAGTAACGTTTGCCGTATATTTTCCTGCTAAAATTTACGTGGGTGAAATCTTTCGGCACTAGATGAGTTACAGCCTAATGTCCTAATAGGGTGGATTAACGTTCGCTCGTTTAATGTCGCGAATGGTTACTGAAGGATGCGCAAAAATATCAGTAATTATTACTTATATTTTTGCGCATCCTTAAATAAAGAAACCTACGCGATAAAAAAAAAATACATTTGGATAATACTAATATATATATAGATAAGCTGATCCTAACAGCCTCGCTCTCTGAACAGAAAGCCGATGATAAACTTAAGATTAACATTGAAGACCGGGCTATTTTTTTTTTTTTTTCAATTTTAGCAATTCTCAAAAACAGTATTACGCGACCGTCTGCACAGTACATTTTGACCGTAGAAAAGTTTACAAAAATAACTTTTTCTCCGTCTACAATAACTAGTACGATTACTTTCCGAATAAAATACACATGTTCTGTTACTTATCAAAAATTGCCCGAGAAACTGATTTGGAAATCAAAATTGCAAAATTTACACAAACATATTTGCATAAGGCCACGCGAGTAAAGTTAGAACTATAAAATCCAAGTCTTGTTTTGTTTACATAAAATCGCTTTTCGACCTATGTAACGAATGAACAAACACATAAAAATGGACAACACAATCTTCTTTCGAAACATTTTATTCAAATCTCCATAAGTTTCTGTTTAAAAGCAAAACGAAAACCATTTGAATTTGAGCACGTTTTATAAACAATTCTCCAAAACTAACAAGACACAAAGAAAAATCAGAAAACGACAAACTGATCCTTACGGCAAGGCGATGAAGGAGTAAATAAAAGAATAAAACAATATAAATTTTGTTTTATTCTTTTATTTACTCCTTCATCACCTTGCCGTAAGGATCAGTTTGCCGTTTTCTGATTTTATACAAGTAATTATTGTACTGATCCAGGCCTACAACTGGGAGATCCGGCACCACTCAACGGTTTCTCGCTGTGGTCTTGCTAATATTTTATATTTTAGCACAAAGAAAAAGTCAATCACAGATTGATATCAACATAAATTCCCATCGAAAAATGTAATTTGTTTTACCTTTAGGAAATTCTTTACATCTCCGCTTCTTCAGTGAGAAACATCTCCCCGCATTGCTCCTGCATTGAAGTTCCTCGAAGCAAGATTTTATCCCTGAAAGCTCTTCTTTTTTCACTACAGCGGCTTCTGAGTATAAATGCAGGGAAATAACGACTTTAATTTGAATCGGTTTTCTCCGCTAAACACAGCAAAACATCAAAAATGTTTTCCCAGCTGGCGTCACATTTGCCCGTGGGCCGCGCGAAAAACAAAGTTTCGCTTTGGTTTCAAAATTGCTAAGATCCCGGATGTTGTGTGGCGTCATACGCGCATGTTTGCGATGTCATATGGGCCCGCGAGCTAGCCCTGCGCGACGGACAGGACCGACGCGCCCGCGAAGCATCCCGCTAGCCATGACCATGAAAAATGACGGGCATAGGTTCTACGAGTATGGAGTTCGCAAGAGATACGCTAAAATGCAATTTCATTTCTATTTTCTCTTGATATTTGCACGGAGCCGATGCACCCAACGAATCGTTTCAGTGAAAAGCTGTTCGGAATGCCTTAGTCATCTTTAGAATTTGTAATAAATTAAACTCGCTAAAAACTGTTAAGTGTTCTTTAGTAAAATATTCAATGACGCTTCAAACTTTCGTAACATCGGAAAATTTAACGCATTCAGTTGTTTTCGGATAAAAATTGTCGTTTTGGGTATGAAATGAGGTCAGCTGGAATTTTCGTAAAGGATAAGATTCCTTTCGGTAAATTTTCTGGCGTAGAAATATTTAGCTAAAAGAACCATATTAAAGCTTTAACTGTATTTATTTAGCTTTCGCATAGTTTTCTTTTAATTCAAAACATGATATGGAAAAACAGTAAAACGCCATTTCAACCGTTTGGAGAGTTCGGAGAATCTGTAGGCCGCTATTTGATAAATTAGAGAGCTCCTTTATATTCTCGAGTATTCGTATCATTCGTCAAACGGGTATAAACTTTTTTCCACCTGCGGATTTCTAGTAGTGGTAGTAATAGTAGGTCACACTTTTTGCAGACGATACTATTGCATATCTTACAAGAACTCTGAAGCAGATGCACTCATACTTCAAAGCGATCTTGATAAGTCAGCTGAATGGGAACAACTATGGGATATGGAATTCAATTCTGAAAAGTGCGAAGTGTTGCGTGTTGGATGCAAACGGAACACCGTTCAACACGATTATGTTCTCCATGATAAAGTCTTGGCATCCTGTGACTCAACTAAATATTTAGGTGTTACTGTGTCTTCTGACATGAGATGGAATAAACGTGTTGATACTATAAAAAAAAGACGAATGGCACCTTGGGTTTCTTGAGAAGAAATCTCAAAATAAGTTCGGTCACTTTTAAGACTCTAGCATACAAAGCGCTAGATCGTTCTACCATCGAGCATGCCCCAACAGTGTGGGATCCGTATACGAAGTTCAACATTTATAAATTGGAAATGGTGCAGCGCAGGGCAGCTAGGTTTACCTTAACCCTATTCAGCCTGGGCTTTTTTTGAGTTCCTGAGCCGGGTGGGCACCCGCTCGTAACTTCAAGAACATTAAGTCTTAATGACAATGAAACCTAGAGTGTACATAGTACGTCCAAAGCTGTCTCCTTTTCGGTCCGCACAATGGAACGATGACGATGACGTAATGTGACGTAGTTATTAGGTAATTAGTTATACTGCCGCCATCTAGCATCCGCCGTCTTTGATTTCTGAATTATTTTTTAAAACAGACTTAAAAAACCGTCCAAATTGACTCAAAATTAATCAAAACCAATAACTAAACACTAAATGAAGTAAAAATGTAAAAGTTATACCAATAAACATTGGTACGAATATGCAAATTTTAAAAATCACATGGCTGTCAAAATCTTGTTACCATGGAAACATCAAGTCACGTGATCCTTAAATTGTCATATGAAATTGTTGCCAGATAAATTTTACGAAAAGTCACAAAGTTGAATGGGGTTAAACATATATCATCAAATATCTAGCGTCGGTGATATGATAGACCAGTTGGGCTGGAAATCGCTAGAGAGCAGAAGGAGGGCTATGAGGCTATGTATGATGTTCAAAATCTATCACAATCTTGTTACTCAAGATGGGTTGGAAAGAATGGAACCAATGCAATTCAAAGGGTACAGACCTCAAATAAATGTGGTTACTAAATATATCTGAATTTCATAACTGTTCATCAGTAGGATGCCCAAAATGCGTGCAATTCCACAATTGGTTTCGGCTCCATTAAATCCATTACATCCATTTTCCATTAAAGGAAGCGCAAGCACTGTAATTCTTTGAGTTACAAAGTCCCAAGATCAAAAACGAACTTCCACCTCCATGCCTATTTCCCAAGAAAGATCAGAGATTGGAACAGTCTTTCAGACGATGTAGTGCAAGCATCGACCTTGGTCTCGTTTAAACAGAGGCTTGCCAGTCTTGATTACTAGACATGACCATTCTTTTCCTTTATTTATTGATTTGTTTAATAGGGTGTTTTTCGAAAATTTTCCATCGAGCACCCCCGTCATTAACCCGCGAATACGCGCATGCGTAATGAACGGGTTATCGGTAACGGATACAGATATGCAAATGAGCACTCGCTCACTCACTCGCTCACCCACTCACTCACTCACTCGCTCCTTCCATTAGCTGTAAACTTAGTGATGTAATGTTTGTTACGAATGCGTTTTGTAACAAGAATAAAGTGAATCAAGCGATAAGAACAGCTTAATTGTTGTAAACGAATATAAACAACAATAAGCTTAAATATGTTTCGTATTTGGAGTCTCTAATGCAACCTTAAAATCGATCTAAAAGGATTTTTCAACCGAGACACACGTTTTGATGCGTATCTGCCTTAAAGGTAAAGTCGCACGCGGGCCACGATGGCCCACACGGCCGGAGTTTAACCCGGTTTCCGTAGCATGAAGCAACTAGGAATATTGCTACTCCCCACTGGATGGGATGCTAGTCCATCGCAGGGTTACCCCCACTGAGCATTTTGTCGCCGGTACCCATTTATACACCTGGGTGGAGAGAGACAGTGTGGAGTAAAGTTTCTTGTCTAAGGAAACAACACGACGCGCTAACCACTAGACCACCGTGCCGCCCACGTATCTGCCTTGAAGTAATTAAATTTATCGCGTTCCAAGCCAGTGATCACGGTGGCCGAATGGTGTAAAGTGCGGAATGACAGCTGAAAGACCCCAGGTTCAAGTCTCGCTCGTACCGTCCTTTTTTTTTTTTCTTTTTTCTTTCTTTCTTCTTCGGACTGAACATTATAAAAGCGATGTACCGTATTTTTCTTTTTGCGTTTGTCAAAAATCCTTACGTTTAATTAAAAAAACATATATATTGAACCGTGCCAATGTGAAAACATACATGTAAGCTTACCGCAATATTGCGTTACGCGTTAGCATTTCTTATTCACGGGTTGGCTCCGATTTTTATTGCTCTTGATTTTTATATGGAAGTCCCCCCCCCTCCCCCCCCCACCCTGGGGATAAAATCCCCGCGAAGAAAAACATTCGCCGAAAATGGAATTTCACAGCTCCTACTTTTGTGACAAATTAGAAGCTTCTGTACCAGGGAATGAATCTTGAAAACATTATCACAGCCAGAGATCCCGACATGGCATTTGGTAAAATCAGTTCACAGTACGAGTCGGTCGGGATAATTTATGGAACGTTTTAATCGATAACAGCAGGATACCTAAACACGATTCGAAACAGCGTTTCGCAGACGTCCGTTTTCCGCGGGGAGCAAGGAAATCGGATACATCTGCGCACAGGCTACTCAGTCAGTATGCTGTAGACTGAACCTCTCGAGAGTGAAATCTTTCAGACAATAAATCCGATCCCTATCAATTCCTTGCATTTTGACCAAAGTTTGACATGTTTCAAGAATAATTTTTAGGTTTTCGCTTCAACATTGACCAGGGTGTTCGATTTTCTTACACAAATATCGATAAAAACCGCATCAAAGTGTTCGCCAACACCACTTTCCCATACAATATTCTTAATATGCAGATAACACATGGATGAGTTTGTTTGTCTGATTCACAACTGGGGTCAAAAGTATGTGACGTCATTAGTGTGCAGCGCTATTTGTATACTACTGGTGGCTGAGAAATGTGTGAAATCTGATTGGCTGAGACGAGCTGTATTTTATCCTAATTGAAATATCTACATGCAGAAATTACAGTTGCCGTGGCAACGGGAGGGACGGCTTTTGTCTTGTTGTTGAAACAATGGCGGACAACTTTCCTGAATTTAACGACAATGAAATACAACTGACTTGAAGCATAGGGAACCCACACTCTTATTTGTAAACTGCAAATGGAAATTAAATGAGATTTATAAACTTGCCTGTTGGTTTCTTGAATCTGCTGCGGAGCGAAGTGAAATGGACGTCGTTCTGGGATGCGAAAATGATGTTCGTGTCGGCGCTTTGACCGTTACTGCGCCTTTCAATAACATGCGGAATTTTAAATTCAAACCTCCACCAACGGTTGCGTTAGGGATGGACCATTAGAAAAGTGATGGGGGGGGGGGGGGGGGGGTGGGAACTTTGGGAGAGGCAAGAAATTTTTTTTTTGTCCACCTAAGGTGGAAATTTTTTTTTTTTCACTCGATGGCTGGAATATTTTTTTTAATAGTTTTTTTTTAATTGTCCTTGGGCAGATTTTTTTTTTTGCGATAATGCGTGGGAATATTTTTTTTTCTTAATAATTTACTGGGAATTTTTTTTTTTTTTGCCTTTGCCCCACCCCCCCCCCCCCCCATCACTTTTCTAATGGTCCATCCCTTATTCCCTGCCGACAATCATAATTAATACGAAAGCCAACGGACCATGTGAAAAAGAAACAAACAAAATGGATCGAAATCTACCAATCATAATGCACGGACGTGACCTTTTGACCTCATTGAAGGGAAGATCTGTTTCCTGAGAGGTAAGTAAGATGATTGACGGCAGTGTAAAACGCAACCGTTTGTGGAAATTCGAATTTCAAATTCCGCATGTTATTGAAAGGCGCAGTAATTTCACAATGCTTTATTTTATGCGGTTTTGAATGATGTCACGCGGCTGTTATTATCGTCTCGCGTTTCACTGTTGGTTATTAATTTATTCATTACCGTTAATTCAAATTGTTAATAAATTAATAACCAACAGTGAAACGCGAGACGATAATAACAGCCGCGGGATGGCATTAAAAACCACAAACCAACAATGAAACGCGAGACGATAACAACAGCCGCGTGACATCATTCAAAACCGCATAAAATAAAGCATTGTGAAATTATTAACGGTCAAAGCGCCGACACGAACATCATTTTCGCATCGCAGAACGACGTCCATTTAACTTCGCTCCGCAGCAGATTCAAGAAAACAACAGGCAAGTTTATAAATCTCATTTAATTTCCATTTGCAGTTTACAAATAAGAGTGTGGGTTCCCTATGCTTGAAGGAAAGTTTATATATTACCAACATGAAACTAGTGAAACCTATGAAACCAACGAAATCTGTGAAACCAGTAAAACCAATCAAACTACGAAACCAATAAAACCAGTGAAACCAAGAAACTTATGAAACCAGTGAAACCACGAAACCCATAAAACCAGTGAAACCACGAAACCTATGAAATCAGTGAAACCACGTCCTAAGTCCTAAGCTGGTCTATACATTTTGGCAAACTAGTTATATTCAGTGCTGCCAGCTTAAAACCTCTGGTTTTGGGGATACCTACATTTAAGTTTGCATGGATTTCGTTTGTGTCCAGGATGGGCAGTCTCGGACTTTGTGGCGTTACATCGAGAGTCACTGGGGATGCGTTTTGTACGTTTACAGTGAAACCAACGAAACCAGTGAAACCAGTGAAATCTACGAAACCAGTGAAACCTATGAAACCAGTGAAACCTATTAAACCACGAAACCTATGAAACTACGAAACCTATGAAACCACGAAACCGATGAAATCATTGAAACCACGAAACCGATGAAACCTATGAAACCACGAAACCTATGAAACCATTGAAACTTATGATCTGTTAACACTGTAACGACATTCGTTGAAGGCTATAGTCGCACTATATAGTGTTAATATATGCGCGACTATATGGCTTTCAGCCATGAATTACATACCTATTATCATGCTCCCCGGGCTGTGGGTGATTGACAGTTTTCTTCAATAGCGAATTAACTTTATCTGATCTTTCAAATGATACGGAGAATAACTGATCAAAGATTTTGGAGACCTGATCGAAGGTTCCGGCGGAAGTGAGCCTGGCCCTGACAAAAGCAATAGGGGCGGCCATGTGGCAGTCGGAAGCCAAAAATTTCCATCTTTTTCTGCATGCAAGGCACAGGGTAACTATTACGAAATTAGGATTGCGTTCTTCGAACGCAAAAAGGTATGCGATTATTGGCACTATTACAAATATAATTCAATTTATAACTCGTTCGGTTGTTATGGCGATTAAGTGGCTCTGACCTACGAATCCGTAAATAACACACAAATAAGTACCTTTATTTGGGTATTTTTTTTCAGACACCATGCATGAAAAATCCATGCCAAAACGGAGCTACATGTTTGCCGATCTACAGTCGCGATGACTACAATTGCGTATGTCTTCCAGGATACACAGGAGAGAACTGTAATAATGGTAAGTAAACCTGAGTGGGTCGCCTGTGTCTGTACATCTCCATTTTTTTGTTTACTTGTCGAGTGCAAGTGGGGCGTTTTTTTTTTTTTTTTTTTTTTTTTTTTGCGGATAATGCCGATTTTGATTCCATGCGATCTTTTTTTAATTACTACTGCGGCTTTTGGTGCTTTTTAGCATTCCTTTGTTCCAACTGATCTGATCACCCGTAGACTGATCATGAAAAAAAAAGTGTTGACATATTTTTATGCAAGGATGTTTTCCGACAAATTTAGAAACATATGATGCGTTGAATTCACGAATGCACAGTTATCTTGGGGGGGGGGTTGCGCCCCCCTAAGGGTTTTTTTAAAGACCATTTAAGATTTCCGCATGCCGTTTTCAGTAGCTGTCCATTTATCCTTAAGACAAAGTTTGGCAAAGTTTGGCGGCAACCGGTTGCTATGGTAACGAGATATAATGTCATAAGTAACATGTGGTCAACCCATTTTTGAAGAAAGATGCGTATTTTTCACCTTTTACAGCGAAAATAACATAAAATGCTACCAAAAGCATCAAAATGTTTAATCGTATGTTATTTTGCAACTCTAGCAAACAATATTTGCAATTTCCGCATTTTTGCGATAAATTTTAACTTTTAGTAAAATGCAAGCGAAGCCTATGAAACCTATGAAACCTCGAATCCTATGAAACCAGTGAAACCCATGAAATAAGTGAAATCTATGAAACCAGCGAAATCTATGAAACCAGTGAAACCACGAAAACTATGAAACCAATGAAACCTATGAAACTAGTGAAACCAGTGAAACCAGTGAAACCGCGTAACCCATGAAACCAGTGAAATCACGAAACCTATGAAACCAGTGAAACCTATAACAATAACAAAACAATAACTTTATTAACGTGGCTGACAGTAAAACCGTAAAACACATCAGGTAGATTTTTTCTTTTGTGAAACTACTTAAAAGGGCCACGATTTTCGCAAAGTAATATGCGTTGAATCCCAGTTACGTCAAGTTTTGCTCGTGTATTTTTGAAGCGAGAACAAGTTTTGTTAGGCTTATTTGTTAGGCGATTCGAATCGATTCGAATCGATTCTCTCCGGCTGAAGGGCTAGCACTCGAAACGTCAGTTATTTTAATCTTTATACGGTGGTCAATTCACCTTATCGACTCAGTCGATAAAACTAAGTTCTCGTTATACAGCAATACAACCGATCGTTCCTTTTTAAGCAGTTAAGAACATGCTTTTTGTGCTAATAGACCTCTTTAGCTTGTACATTTTGTTTTCCCAATGTAGGTCATGTGATGTTCTCAAGGGAATTTGTCCTTTGTCTTTTCATAAATTATGCATACATATGCACGTGAAGAAAACAAAATTTTAAAGAAACTGTTCTCTAGGGTAACATCACATGACCTACATTGGGAAAACAAAACGTACAAGCTAAAGAGGTCTATTGCCTGGGTAACCTGTCCTTTTTCACACTTTAGAATTTTGCGCAGTACTCGCTTACTGTTAACAATGATGTTCCTCGTCTGGTTAAAATTTTTCCTTTAGATGCATCGATTAACTCTTCCAAATTGACAGAGTTCCTAGCGCCTGTGGTTGGAAATAACGCTAAGTGGGTGTTGTGTTACCGCGCCACCGTTCACGGCTGGGCTGCCAGTACCTTCCACAGCAGGTGTGATGGAAAGCCCAACACAGTCACAATAATCAGAAAAGGCCCGTACGTGTTTGGAGGATACACTGATGTTCCCTGGGGTAATTATTTTGCTTGTAGAAGCAAATGTGATTAATGTTCTACCTACCCAGTATCCCTCCCTACATTACAAGTACACCCGAGTTTGTGCATGTTCTTTTAGCACCCATGAAAGATTTTAAGATGGCTCCATATTGTTCAGCCCTCTCGTCTTTTGCATTACATTACAGCTAGCCCGATGGCGTAGCTAAAAATATTTTACTTGAAACCAGTAAATCTTTTATCTGTGAACAAAGTGGTATCCAAATGACGTCATCATTCGTTGCCATGGTAACGCGAAAAGAGGTCAAAAATACGCTATTTTGGACCATTTGAGGCTAATAACATAAACTACACGGTAAAAGTTTCTGTTTTCGATATATTTTTGTTTAATTGGCAAGCGAAACATTTCAACATTTTTTTTTAATTCTGTACATAGAGTTTAGAGCTACCTTAAATTTATGTAGAAATGACATATCTCTGAATCCTATGTACAGATTTTTTTCAAAGTTGGCACAAATGTTTGTTATGTTTATATGACGAAAATCAGTATAAAAATCAAAAAAATTCACGGAGAAGGTTTGAAGTTATTAGCCTCAAAAGGATGAAAATGGGGTCTTTTTGGCCTCTTTTGACGTTGCCATGGTAACAAATTTTGATGTCGTAGCCACCTAAATTTGTTCATTGGTTAAGTGTTTATAAACCTGTACTAAACGTTTTCTCTTAACTTTACTGGTGTAGCTGTGATTGAATATCATAGATGTATCATGATGGGAATGTTTAAACTATTAGGAGCCACCTTAAAGACAAAATTCTACAAAAGCCGACATTTCAAGCATTAAAACATTTGAACCTTTAAATATTTTTTTCGTTAAAAACGTGAAATTGATGAAAAATTGGCCGAAGATGATCACACAAGACGATAATAAAGGCCGCGCGTGAGAGCCGCGTGGGAGCCGCGTGAGAGCCGGGTGGGTTAAGAATATCATCGCTACCCTCCAGGTGACCTAGTAGAGTTGACCATCAACTGGTAGACAACAAAATTTCAAAGAAGAAAAGGTTGAATGAACTGTACATTCAAATGCAGTGGACACATCCTCCCCAAAGGGAGCCTATTTGTTTTTCTTACGCATCAAAGTAACAATTATATTTTCTTGTCCTACTTTCAGATACCAGTGACCGCTCTAAAACTACTTCCAATTCGTTCATTTTCTCTCTCCACAACAAAGAAGGGCTACCACCGTTTAAGAGCAACGTGACACATCCACAATACGCAATTTACTGTTATACAGGTTATGGTCCAACATTTGGTTATGGGCACGACATCTACATTGCTGATAATGCGAATAGTAATAGTAATTCATACACATACGTAAGCTATCATTACGCTCTTCCAAGTGGAGTAAAAGACGGGTCCACAATCCTGGCTGGGACTCATTACTTTTCACCTGACGAGGTGGAGGTATTCTATCTCGGTTGAGTCCTCTTGTGACCTTTTTTCTCCTAAGAATGGTCAGCTCCCAGGGTGAAGACTCCCATGTAAGAGTGACGGGGATGTTCCACGGAAAGATTTGAATGAACCCCAGAAGTACCAGAATCTCGGAACAAGGGGCCGGTTCCTATTTAATGTTACTCCTAAGACTCTTTAGATGTACCAAAGGAAAACATTTTCACATTTTTTTAATAGCGATAAAGTTGGTTTCATTGTCAAAAGTTCTAGTGATCTTTACTGAGCAGGAAGATTCTGCAAGCAATAACATTTGAGATCTCTATACCATTTGTTTACTCTAAATTGTACCAAAATAGCTATACTATACCAAAAATACTTGACATGTATATTTACCAAAGAAAAGGTACGACGAATATCCCATTAAATACTTTTACAAGGGGGGGAGGGGGGGGGGGGGCGGCTAAGATCTCAATTTAAAATAAATATTAAAAGTTTTAAGCATACAGCAAAACTTATTTAAAAGTTTTGCACTTAAAGATTCCATCGGCAGACATTGTACTCTAGGAGGTAATGTGTTAATATGTCGTCATCGATATTTACTTTTTCGGCTGAACAAAGTAAATATCGATGACGACATTTTAACACTTTACCTCCTAAATTACCGTCTCTACGGATGCAATCTTGAAGTGCCAAACTTCCCCCCCCCCCCCCCCCCCAAGGTTTTTTCTCCGATTTTTTCAAGACCGTTTAAGATTAGCGCATGCCGTCTTCAGCAGCTGTTCGATTATCCTTGAGAAACTTTTTGGAAAATTTTGGCGAAAACCAGTTGCTATGGTAACGAGATCTGACGTCATAAGTAGCATGAGTTCAAGCCAATTTTAAATAAAAATGCGTGTTTTTCACCTTTTTTCGGAGAGAAAAAAAAAATAAAATGCTACCAAAAGCATCAAAATATGTTTAATGTATTATTTTGCAACTCTAGCAAAAACCATTAGGCAGGTATATATATATATATAAAGTGTAGAACTGGATATTCGTAAAACAGTGCTCAATACATTAATATAGAGCGAAGTATATGTTTATGGAGAAAAGAAACAAATGAACTACGCTTTAATCCCGACAAGCCTGTTCCGTGGTTGCCCACTCATCAAGGGCAACCATATATATATATATATATATATATATATATATATATATATATATATATATATATATATATATATATATATTTATATTTATATTTATATTTATGGGTAGGCTGAGCCTAACAGCGTCGCACTTTGAACAAGCTTAACTAAGGTGAAACGTCGGAAGCACAAGAATTAAGATTGACGACCGGGCTATTTTTCAATTTTAGCAATTCTCAAAAACAGTATTACACGACCGTCTGCACAGTACATTTAGACCGTACAAAAGTTCACAAAAACAACTTTTCTCTGTCTAGAATAACTGGTAACTAAAATTGCCCGAGAAACTGTTTTCGAAATCAAAATTGCAAAAATACAAACATATTTGCATAAGGCGACGCGAGTGAAGACAGAAACTTTAAGTCTTGGTTTGTTTATATAAGATCGTTTTTTCAATCTATGTAATGAATGAACAAACACAAAAAAATAGACAACACAATTTTCTTTCGAAAAATTTTATTGAAATCTCCATTGTACCATTTATAGCGCATCCGAGGCAGAGCTGTCCTCGATGAAATTCAAGATAACAACACGACTTAATTTGAGCAGGTTTCATAAACATGTTTCCAAAACTAAAGAGAACACAAAGGAAAAATCAATTAAAAATTGATATCAACATAAATTCCCATCGAAAAAATAGAGGGCATTACATGGCCGCGCGAAGATACGAAATTTCTCTTCGAGTGTTGAAAAATATTTCACGAGTGAGCGCAGCGAACGAGTGAATTATTTTTCAACACGAGAAGAGAAATTTCGTATCTTCAAGCGGCCATGTAATGTTCTGTTTATTATATAAACACCAATGAAATCAAACCATTTTACTTTAATACTTTTCTGAAGTCCTAAAGTAGGTGTCAATGGTGATCTTTTCACGTGTGAAGATAACATGTTATTCTCACGTGTGAAGATATGATGTTTACGCGCGAAAGCTCACCTGGTATTTCATTAGTGTTTATATAATAATGTGATTTATTTTACCTTTAAGTCACTGGACTGCTTGGAAATTCGTTAAAACTCCGCTTCTTCGGTTCTGAAGTCCGTAATAAAAACAAGGCATCTCCCCGCATTGCTCCTGCATTGATAAAAACGTATGAAGTTCCTCGAAGCAAGATTTTATCTCTGAAAGCTCTTCTATTTCCACTATAGCGGCTTCTGAGTATCCCTTAATTAGTATCCCTGTATTGAGTAGCAAACCACGAAAAAATGCAGGGAAATGACGACTTTACTACTCCGCTAAACACTGCGAAAGATCCAACTTTTAAAGTGTTTACCGAGCTGACGGCTGTGTAGTCGCGTGTGTGGCGTCATACGTGCATGTTTTGCGACGTCATACGCGCCAGCGAGTTTGCCTTGCGCGACATACAGACCCTCGCTCCGACACACATATCATGAAGGCGCGCCCGCGAAACATTCCGCTAGCCATGACCATGAAAAATAACGGGCATAGGTTCTATGAGTACGGGGCTTCGCAGCGGGCCTTCGGCTCGCGAGTGCTTCGTTCCGAAAGTCGGTACAAATTTGATTCATGTTGGACGTCTTCTACTTTGTCATTTACATGTACAATTTGAAGAATAATCATTATTAAATGTCTTTTTATTTACTGGCAATTTTGTTTGATACTGGTTATTTATATCGTAAAATGCCGGTTAACCCCCCCCCCTCCCCCCCCCCCCCCCCCCCCCCGCCCACACGCTCGCTTTTTAGTCCAACTGCTCTACGAAAAAAGAAGTACACCACAGTTACCTAACAGCAGTTATTTGCAAAAATGTAGTCACACTAAATCAACTGAAACAACGTTTATGACAATAGTTTTTGCTTGCTAGCCTAAAACCGTTTCGAAGTTGTATAAACCCAGAGCTTATAACAAGCGACATTTGACAGAAAAGTTTAAATTTAAGGGACAGTGTGACACGGCTGAAATATAAATTCGACCAGAATGGAAACTTTGATTTCTTGAGCGCCTGTCGCGAAATTAAAATTGTGAACTGTAATCCACTTCCATCCTTGTAATCCTGCTGCTACTTCTCTTTTGTTCTATGGAAGCTTATTGTCCAATTTAGTTATATCAATTTAACGCAATTTCGTTATTCCGACGGAACAGTGCCCCTTTTGTTAAGAGGTCATTTGAACGGCGAAATCAAATTTGCCAGAATTGAGGATAGACTAAAACTTAACTTCAACCTTATCACTCCCGGTCAGGATACAAATATAGCATTGAGCCTCTGAATTACTACGTAAAAATTAGACATTAACCAAGTTTTAATTTATATTTTCATAGACGTATGCATGACGTTTATGCATCGGCCAGGAAGTCCGCATAGGAAAATGGTTCCTTAAGAAGCGGGTCATGAGATTCGATAGACCAAAGGGCGCTTATCATTTGTCAGAAATGACTGGCAAGACCGGTCAGTTTGTGAATGCATGCATATTTTAAAAGAAGTTGCTACAAGCACATCAAAATAATGGATGATATCTATTGACCGGTCTGGATGAACAGTTGGAAAAAATAATGTCATACTATTAACGAACTGACCAGCCCGTCCTGCTAGTTATGACAGATGGAAAGTGGCCCAAGTTAATAGAATAAACTAAAGGTTGCTGCCCTGCGCAGCGCCGCCCAAATGCTCTCGGGGTTTTGCGCGCTCGCGGGGTTTCCCGCGCTCGCCTGTCTATCACAATATATTTGTTTGTCAGCTCCCCAAAAATTCTTGCCAAGTTGTATACGTCCAGGGCATTTAAGCGACATTTCTCGAGTTCTGTTGCTTTTCCCCAAAGCAAAACTGCTAATAACTGGTATTATTAAAAATTAGCATTTTAGTTTGATCGAAAACGTGTGGAAACATGTTTTCATGCAGGGAAAGAATTGTTGGGGAAGGATGGATTGGTTTTGGAACTTAAACAACATGTATCCATGCAGGAGCACATTTGTTGGGGGTGGGGGGGGGGGGGCGGAGATGGATTGGTTTGCAATTAAAACTCTGCCAACATGTATTCATGCAGGGGCAGATTTGTTGGATTGGGAATTAAAACAACGTTTACGACGCATACAGAGGCAGATTTGTTGGGAAGAGGGGTGGAAGTTAAACAACGGCATGAGAGCTTTAATTGTTTTATCAAGTTTGAGATACAGCTAGTCTAATCTCGCTTTTCGGGAATAATACGGACATTTTTCTTACTCCTGATGGAAGACCCGTATATTTTCGTTACGATTAACCAGCGGACACCCTGCCGTTAATGAGGACAGTGGACAGTTTTCACGCGCAGACAGAGACAATCTCTCAGACCGGCCACCACATAAAAAAATTATTATCGTTTTTTCATGACACACAATGTTCCTGATTCTAGTGTTGAAAATTTGGAAATTGAAAGGCCACCCTACGCTGAAAGTGTCACGTTCTTTATCTTTTTATTTGAAAGAAAGTTACTGTACCTACTACTTCGGTTACCTTTTTTTTACTAGAAGTTTAGCTGTGATACTGAATTGTCGTTTGTCTGTTATGACGTAATTTACGCATTTTATTGTTTTATTCATTTCATAAATTACATCATTTATGGGAACTTGGTCAACACAGACACGCCGTTAAAAAGGAAAGTCTCCGTGCTCCCTGCGGTGAGAGGAGTCAACTCAATTCATTGTATTTTTTTCATTCTTTCTTATTGTATTTTACTTTTTTTTTAATGTGTAGTTATTACTTTAGTCATTTAGTCATTTATTTGTTATTTTAGCATTTTGTAACTGAAAAACCCTTGTAGGGAGTTACAATAAAGTATATATGTATGTATGTATGTATGTATGTGAGAGTGCCATTGTATGTATGCACGTCCTTACATTAAACCTGTTGATAATTTAACAGACTCCTTAGGCACTCCCCACTACACCTATTCATCGATGAAGTCGACTTTGAACAGTACTTTAGATAGCAGAAGTACATATCTTTTGCTGACAAGTGTTTTTAGCCCTCCCGACCGATTGTGTTTCTATAACATAACAGAGCTTTAAAACAGAATTCGAATTGGTGAATTTATTTTCAGCTGCTGCTATTGTCATTAATATTGATAAAATGTGCAAATACTGAAGTTGTTTATGAAGAACAAAACAATATATTCACAAAATAATTTTATGTTGCAATATTTAAATTTTCTAGACTTAGAGATGGGCCATTTTATATTTGAAGGGGGAGGGGTTAGGTAATTTTTTTCTGAAGATGAATTCTTTTTCTCCGTTTCCGTCTTATGGCGGTGCAATATTTTTTTGGAAATTGTTCGATACTTTTCTGTTCTTTAGCTCGCTGTGCACGAGTTTTTTCCTCTACATTTCTTTGCAGGATTTTTTGGGGGTATTTGCTCAACCGCCCTCCCCCCCCCCCCCCCCCCCCTCCTCAAAAATAAAATAGTCCCATCATGATCCCTTTAAAAAAGGAATGGACCTTAAAAGGGAGGCTTTACCTAAACGCCACGAAATTTCTCGTTGGCGTTTCAAGCAAACCAAAAACGCCTAGCTCATTTCGTGAATCTATGTTATGGGTGTTTAGTAAATTTTTGGGTGACTTTTGGGTATGCGTGGGAGGAAATAGTTTTTCTCAAAGGATGTATAAAATATAGTGAAATAAGAAATCTTGAAGATTTTTAAAATTCACTAAATTCTAATTTTAATTTCATAAAATAAATGAAGTTTTAAAATTAGAATTTGTAGTTGATAATTAATAGATGGACGCCCAAATAGTCCATTAGCAACCTGGGGTGCTCTTGCGTGGGTATCAACTGTCTGTTAGTGTTCCAAAACTCATTTTTTTTTTTCTTTTAACATTTTATTCAAATTCATGTAAAACCCCGCCTTAAGCTGGAATCATTTCTAATCCTGTCCTCTCTTGTAGGGTCATAACTGGGCAACGAATTTTTTTATCAATCTCTATAACGCATTGCCAAGTCATTCTGATATCTGTTGATGTGATCAGACGATGTGTCTATTTTTTATTAATGTCTATTGTTTCCCTCTTGGATGTTTTGTTGGCATCGTTTCACGTCACCGACAAACACTTTTAAAGTACCATATCTAAGGGCACATTTAAACAAAGACAAACCTGTAAACAGCGCAGACCCTCACCGCAAGGTTAACAGAAAGATGAGAAACTACCCGATACTAGTTCTAAGAAACTACCTCTTCGTACTGGGGATCTTTGCCGCAGTTCCAACTGCTTCAAAAGGTAAACATCTGTCATGCCTTTCAGATTGTTTTTCGTAGTTTTAGGGGGCTGGCTTTATTTTGACTTTATAAGGTTATTCAGTGTTTTAAAAAGTTGTTTCCGTAAATTTCCTTTCACTAAAAATTTTTTGTTTTGGTTTTGTTGCATGTGTTTTCAAAAAGCTTTCAGCCAAGGATCCTTTGGTGGCCTGGATTATGTCAACTTCATGATGGACGAGTTTTCCTACCTGAACATCACCAGTCTTGGAAGAAATCTCCTTGAACACCAAAGCGATTGCGGGTTTGCCTGTTTAGAAATTCCTCCTTGTATTTCCTATAACGTGGCTGCCTTCCCTGACATCGACGGAAAACTGCTTTGCGAACTGCTCCCATCTGACAAGTATAACAACTCGGACAAGTTCATCCCAAGTCAGTATTTTCATCACTTCAGTATTCCGGTAAGTAGAACTTCTAATTTATATCAACAGAGTAACAAATATCGCTTTATTACCAAAGATGCTTCACAGTTTGGCTTTCGGACGATTAAATTACAATGCAAACATTTTTTTAATTTCAGCAACCGCAAAATCTATCGTTTTTGCTTAAGGAGATTGTTACCATGCACTAAATTTCTCTGTGCTTCACGTGTAAAACAAAATTTTTCAATTATTAATTTTGATTAAAGAAAAAAGAAAGGACATCGAAGTTTTTTCACTGCCCATGGTTATTTGCTGTTTGGAAGTAACCATGGCAACATAGGTTACCTAGAATATTCACCTCCCACAAACCAATAATTCTATTTATCTACTAGATGTCACCTTGACATAGTCGATCAAATCGTTATCTTTCTTTATTTATTTCCCTTGTTTTTTCCTCATCAAGTTCCCAAGGCCGGTCTGAGTAGGACCTTCAATTCCCGTTCTATACCAAATAATATTCCCGAGAAACGAGTTAGTAGCATGCTTATTTATCCATGCAATTTATATTCAGGGAACATATATTTTGTCTCCCTGTATCAGCTGACCTTAAAAGTTGCAAAACTCGATCAGCCTACGCGCTGGAGATACACTAAATTGTCTGTTATAACCACTGACCCCACCCAAAAGCACCCCGACCGGTTTATTGTCAAATCTGCCCGATGCGGTAAAATAGACTGCATTACGGCTATAAATGCTCCCACTGAATATAAGCCAGCCGCCCACTTTTTTAGTTTCTTTCTATGAACTTTCACACAGGGTATTGTACAAATTCAAATAGAAAATTCGGAAATTATAATGCAAATAGAGTGTGGGACAAAAAGTGAAATCCGTGCAACTCAGAAATTCTAACTAGGAAAAACAGCGTCTGAATTTACAGCAACTTCATAAAATTGAATGAGATCTTCACATAACATTAAGTTTATAAGCCTGCCCAAAACCCCTTACGAAGTAAATTGTAAGTTCAGGGCTCATAACCCGAATTTTACGGTTGCAAACGTTCAAGTATTTTGCTGACTGTTTTTAAATTTACCCGATCGCAAAATTGTGTTTCAGTTAAACGCTGAATGGCATTGAAACATGAATGGCGAGTTGATTTGCAGCTGACATCCATTTTCATTAAATGTTATGACCAAATGTGCAAATCATCAACTATTCTTTTTTTTTTTTTTTTTCAAAAAAAAAAAATTAAGAAAATTCGCGGTTGGATTTTGTATAACAAACAACTTTCCAGGCTTATTTTAATACAGCTTAAAAGCTGAATTTAATCTCGTGTCTTCTTGCTGAAGCATAATAAAATGTTAAAACTGCTTTTATTCAGTTTTGGTTTAAGGCAAAACGAAGAACGTTTTCTTGCTGTTCAGTGTTTATTTTTTGCTGTTTTCATATCACCGTAGCAACAAACGTTAGCTTAAGTGGTCACCTGTTACCACAGTCCTAATTACCCACTGCTTTGTTTCGTTATTTTTTTGCGCAAACGTTCGAAAAAATTAAATCCGCGAAGCGTATTTCACACACAACGAAAGGCACAGAATGAAATGTTTGTTGGCTTATTAGGGAGAAGGATTAATAGAGCTAGGTAGGGCTTATTAGAGGGAGGGGAGGGGCTGTTATAAGTTATCGAAACGCCAGCAGTTTACACAAATTTCAATACGCTCCACAAGCGTTAAAAATAACTGCACAATAGTTTTAGATGACCAAGTTACAGACATTTTTATTAATGTCAACAATCGAAAACTGTATCGCTTTTGCTTAACGAAATTGTTAAATGCACTGAATTCCTTTGCGCTCCACGTATAGATTAAAAAAAAAAAAACTGTCAGTTTGGGTTTGAAAAAGAAAGAACCAAGGAGTTCCCTTATTCCATATTATTATTTGCTGTTTGGAAGTAACCATAGCAATAAAAGTTAGCTATAACGTTCACCTGCTACTAATCATTAATGGTAATTACCTACGACACATCTTTTTAAATTCATTTTTCTCAAGGTCGGTCTGAACAGGGCTTTTGCTGTACAAGTGACCGAACTGTTCGCGTAAAATGCGTCAGTAGCATACCGCTTTTCTTTGCAATATTTTATTGCAAAAACATCAATTTAGTCTCTGTGTAGCAAGTGGCCTTGAAAGTTGCAAAAAAGGATCTAATTACGTGTTGGCGTTTATAAGCTCCCCGGTTTATAGTCCATCTGCCCGGTAAAGAAAACAACCGCCCACCCTCTCAGTCGCCATTGTTTCTCATTTGCTGTTTAGACATTACCATAACAATATAAACGTCAGCTTTTGCGGCCACCTGTTACCAACACACTCGCTATTCTAATGCACTTAATTCAGGGGCACGAGGAATGTTTATAAAAACGCTTCAAATGGCGTAGTACGGTCTTTCCATATCATTTTGGTGCCTTCAAAGGAAATTATATGAAACATAATACAATATGACCTTTTCGTTTCTCTCAGCTGAATATTTCAGCTGCAGAAATTTTAAGGGAAATGAATCTTATCCCACGAATTTACAAACTGCTTTCTCTTTTCCGAAAATCCTAGCTGGCCTCATTTCCAACCCAAAACGACATTTTTTATCCCTCTGAAAACAAAATCCGTTGAATTTTCCGATGGTACGACAGTTTGAGATGACATTTTCGTAAAGGAAACTCTATACTTTGTAGTGGAATTTATCACGAATTTTTAAGATGACTGATGCCGACTTCCGAATAGCTTTTCAACCGAAACGAGTCATTGGCGCTCCTGTTAATTGTCGCGGCGCGTTGTAATGTAGTTAATTTTACGCATAAATGTTCGATAAAATTAATCGACGAAAACTATTTCCGCAGATCGAAAATAAACGTTTACTAGTCATAAAAATAGGTAGGGTGGATTAACTTGACTTCTTTAACCACTTGAATACTACTCTCAGTTACAATAAATTACAGAACGATTTGTAGATCAGAGACAAGCATTCAGTAATGGCACACACAAGCTTAGTATTCTCAGGTCCAAAAAAGGAACGCAGTCCTTTGATGACTTACGAACTGAATTAATTTTGAGCGATTTTGTCAAGCACTAAGCCCCACGAAAACAGGGTAGACACTTAGATAGACAAATGGTCATTAATAATTCATTCTTTTCTTTGTAGTCTCCGTGTAGCAGTTCGCCTTGTAAAAACAGTGGCAGGTGTGTGACGCTGTACGAGGAAAACAGCTATAAGTGTGTTTGCAAGGAAGGATTCACGGGACAAAACTGCGAAACAAGTATGACACGTTTTCATAATTATCATAACACAATTGCAAACTAGTGTTGAATTGACAGAGAGTGAGGTTTTTTATTTGTATGAATTCTTAAATATTCTCCCCTTAAAATACGCCCAGCTGTTACCGTATGGCATGCAATTCAGTTGTGAGAATTTTTTTTTAAATTGAATGTTATTTTCGCAGTTTGCGGGATCTAATTTTAGCGATTTGGAGGGACTGAATTTTCGCGATTCGCAGCAAATCGAATGGGCTTCTACATATTGATATAGAGTACTAAATTATGACGTCACAAAAACTAAAATTTGTGAAATTATGGGATTTGATTAGATATTCGGATAGGGTGTGACGAAAAATGCCCGCTTGCCAAAAATCAGCATGTTATTGCAATTTGGGGGTGAGATATTAGCCCCGTTATGCTCTGATGACGCCATACAAATCCTACTAATTTTGCCCTTGGTTCATTATAGTTTTTAACACTGCAACGGTCACTTTTGAAAATGTATGTAGTAGCATACGAAACGTCAAGTTTTATCAAAAATGAATAAGTTCAATATGTTTATCACCGCGGTTTGTGTTCTATTTTTCACTAATTTAGTTTTTGTGACGTCATCTCTTTAGTATTCTATTGTAAGCAATTTATTCGAGAGAAATTTCAAGGCTGTTGCGCGTTAGAAGAAGTCGCACGCTAACGGAGGAAAAACAGAAAACAAACTCAATTGAAAGTTGAAATGTGGGCTCCTACGTGCACTTTTTGTACAAGAAAGACTTTGTGTGATTAATAGCATAATCGTTTGGATTTAAACGTCAAGAGGTCCAGTTAGTTTTTCTAAGGTTTAACCTCAGTTTTGACCGTTCTAGTTTGGGAACAATTTTTGGAGGCACCGAGCGAGAAAGGCGGCGAAGAAATCGAAGAAAAGGACATAAACGCCGTTATCGAAAGCCTTGAAAATGAACTAGAAGAAATTAACGAGCAAGTACACGGAGTAGTTGACGCGGCCAAGACTCATTTAGCACAAAGAGCTGTTGACTGGTCAGAAGATTCGATTTCTGTAAACTCAAATTTAGAAGAGCCAAAAACAACTTCAGAAGTTTACCGAAGGTCAAACCTGGCAGAATAAAGACGCCGCGAAGTTGTCAATGTAAACTTAAGATTTGAGAGACTAGCACGCTTGCGAAAAGATCAGGATGAAGAGCTTCGCAAGCAAACTGTCGCGCTAGAGCTCGCAAGACAATGAACTGAAGAAGCCCGAAAAATCGTGGGACTAAATGAAGACAGAGCCAGATTGGCGGAAAGTGAGATGACCAAAACCTTTGAAGCGGGTAAAAGATTCAGCAACAACTACCTCCCACAACTTCTAGCTTCACAGCCGGTGAGAGTGACTCCAATCAAGTTAAAAGGTGTAGCCTTACCGGTATTTTCGGGCGATGACAAGATGGAGTACGAACCATAGAAGGCTGCATTCATGTCTGATGTGGATGAAGTGCAGCTAACAGTCAAAGAGAAGATGTTACGCCTACAAGACAGTTTATCGCGTAGAGCCTTGAGAATGGTGAATGATCTCGGATACTCGAAAAACGCGTACGCACGAGCAAAGGAAAAGCTGGAAAGCAAGTTCGGAGGTGAGAGGCGAATTCAGTTAAAACATCTGACGACACTAAGAGCGTGGAGAAAGTTACGACCGAGGAACTTAGAAGACATGGAAGAGTTTTTAGCCGTTCCCGATCGCGTCCTGGTTTCAATGAGAGACTGTGGCCTGGAAGGGGAACTGAATGGTCAGAGCCTGAACCTTACCGCAAAAGAGAAGCTATTGGAAGAAGACGTACAGGCATACAAATACTGGTGTTTTGAAAGACAAGAAGAAGATAACTTCGAATCCCTCGTACGGTGGCTAGAGATGAGAGTGCAAATTATGGATGAGGCGCGAGAAGAAACTGGAGAATACGGAAACAAGAGAACCAATAGCCCAGAGGAACAGAGGCGTTTTAACAAGGGATTCAATACGACAAGAAAAGGAAAGAAGTGCATTGTTGACAGCTGCACAGAAGACCATCCACCGTGGGTATGCAAAGCCTTCAAAGCGTTGTCTGTACCAAGAAGAAGGGAGTTGATTGCGCAGACCGGTCGATGTTTTCGTTGTTTAGTGGCGGGTCACCAGAGTAGAGATTGCCATAACGCACGACAATGTGGAGTCAATGGGTGCATAAGCAACAGACACAGCAGCTACCTGCATGAATACGATCCAACGCAACGACAAGTAGACGGTCAGACCAGCCAACTTCGACCCAGCAGAAGCACTACCATTCAGTTAGAGCCAACAGCCAAATATACGACCCGAATTCGGATCAGGTTCCTTTCGTGAAACAAACCACGCACCTTTCACTGAGACTGGTCAACAACCAAGAGCGAAGACACACACAACCCTCCACGCCGAACACGTATCATTAATGGTTTTGCCAGCCTTAATCAGTAGTGGACAAAAATCGTTGAAAGTAAACATCATGCTAGACCCCTGCTCCACTGGTTCGTACGTGTCAGAAGCAGCCGCAGAAGAACTTACATTGCGTGGCCAACCACTGACGCTTAGGATTGCAGGCACAGGAGGCGCAGAAGTCACAAAGCGCTCAAGCCGAGTAGAACTAACAGTAAGCAATATTGAGACCGATTTCTCAGCCAAACTGGAAGAAAATGTATTGAACAACATTACAAGTGACACACCAGCCGTTCAATGGTCAGAGCTTAATAACAAATGGCCCCACTTAAGTTCGATTCCATTTCAACGAGTAGCCAAACGACAGCAAATCGACGTGTTAATCGGAAGTGACCATCCCTTGTTTCACCGCGTGTTACAAGAGATTTGTGGAAATAAACCAGACGACCCTGTAGCAAGACTGACCACCCTGGGGTGGGTTTGTTTCGGACCAACACTAGTGGAAGATTATCGCCGCAAAACCAAGTCTCATTTCACACGTACCTATCGAACCAGCCATATCAGACCTATTAAGAAGTTTCTGGGAACTCGAGTCAATGGGAATCACGGAAGCAAAAAGCCAAGCATTCACACCAGATAAAAAAACTTACCTTTGACCATGCACGGAAGACTAAACAGAAGACAAACGGACGATATGAGATAGGGATCCCTTGGAGACAAGGTGAACCAAGTTTCGAAAATAACTATGAGATGGCATTGTCGAGACTACAGATGCAAGAAAAGACACTACTTAAAAAAAGGCCCTAAAGTTTCAGAAACCTTTGATCAAGTAATCAAAGACTACGAGAAGAAAGGATGCATCACAAAGATGCCAAAGACAGAGGAAAGCCAGTGGTTCCTTCCTCACTTCCCAGTAATAAGAGAAGACAAGACCACAACGAAAGTACGCGTTGTTTTTGACGCCGCCGCAAAGTACAATGGAAAGAGCCTTAACGATGCAATTCTACCCGGTCCAAAGCTACAGAGAGAATTGGTGGATGTTCTGATCCGATTTCGGCGAGCTCCTATTGCCCTGTCTGCAGATATTTCCGAGATGTTTCTTCAAGTCGGAATCAGTAACAACGATCGCCCCTACCACAGATTCTTATGGCGAAATTTTGAGAGCGCGAGAGACCCTGATGTCTTTGAGTTCAGTCGACTTTTGTTTGGAAATACAGCGTCGCCCTTCTGTGCCTAGTTTATCCTGCAGACCCACGCACAGGAACATTCCGTTAAATATCCAAGTGCTGCTGAAACGGTTGACAACTCGATGTACGTAGACTACGTCTTAGATTCCTGTGAGACTGTCAAGGAAGCGCAGAAGTTGCGACAGGAACTTTCAGAACTTGTCGGAGACGCAGGCTTCAAACTGAGAAAATGGTCATCAAACAATGTTTCCGTCATTGAAGATATACCACCAGCAGACCGACTTTCAAGTCTAGAAATCACAGACGGGTTACTCCCTACACAGAAGACTCTGGGTGTCCTGTGGAAAGCAGATAAGGATGTATTTTCGTTTCAAACTAAGGCAGCGGAGAACTGCAAGACCCGACAAAGAGAAACGTATTGAGTGGTATTGCAAGATAGTTTGACCCTCTTCAGCTCCTGGCTCCTTTTACTGTTCGAGCTAATATCCTCATGCAAGACCTATGGGCAGCTGGTTGTGACTGGGATGAAGCCATGCGTGAAGAACTTTCCATCAAATGGAAAAAGTGGGTACCTGAAATACCAGAGCTGTCTTCTTTCAAAATTCCACGTTGTTTACGCCGTCCAGGCCCCACAAATATTCAATTGCACGTCTCCTCAGACGCATCACAGCACGCGTACGCATCCGCAGCCTATTTGGTTTGTCAGTACACAGACCACAGCCCCAGTTCACGACTTATTGCTTCAAAATGCCGTTTATCGCCACTAAAGGTCATGTCGATACCGAGACTTGAGTTGATGGGAGATGTCCTCTCAAGACTAGCAAAAGGAATCATGAATGTCATCGCAGTTAACAAGACTGTCTTCTGTACGGATTTTACCAATGTTTGTTACTGGGTGCGCAACACAAGCCGAAATTTGAAGCCATTTGTTGGAAATCGAATCAGCGAAATTCATGACACAACAGATCCTGAACAATGGCGACATGTCCCAGAAGGAATCAACCCTGCAGACCTACCCACAAGAGGTATGTTGGCATCTGAACTAAGCAAGAGTAAGCTATGGCTGGAAGGCCCTGATTTCCTGCAAGCTTCAAAGTGCACGTGGCCAGAGAAGTTACCTAAGACGACATCTGAGAATGATGGACTCCTGGAAAAAAGGTTAGAAAACTTGACACAAATGACGGAACAAGCTAACGAAACAACCAACTGTCTTGATCGCCTCGATCCGACCCGCTTTTCGAGTTATTCACGACTTATCCATGTCACAGGTTGGGTGCGGCGCTTTGTGTACAATAGCCGGACAGTTAAGGAATCAAGAGAAAAAAGCAACGTCCTTACGTGCAACGAGCTAACTTGTGCCGAAAACTTTTGGATCAGACATGCGCAAGTTGAAGCATTTCCTCAGGGCGAAAAAGAGAAAACACTGCTGCAGTTAAGTCCACAAACAGACAACTATGGCATCCTGAGAGTGAATAGTCGATTAAAATATGCCAACGATTTGCCGTTTGACGCAAGACACCCGATACTTCTGCCAAGACATCATCCAGTAACTAATTTCATCATTAGAAGTGAGCATGACAAATTGGGCCACGGTACTGGAGTAGAACACCTCCTATGCGAGCTACGCACGCGATTTTGGGGCCCAAAAACAAGGAGAGCAGTAGGAAGTATAGTGGAAACATGTCCTGGATGTCGCCGACGGTTTACCGCAAAGCCAGTAGGTCAGATAATGGCACCTCTTCCCAAGTCTAGAGTTACGCCTTCTTTACGAGCATTCGAATGAATTGGAGTCGATTTTGGCGGACCATATCTAACGAAGCAAAGACGCTGAAAATGCAGAGCAAAGCAGTACCACAACTAGAGAGGTACATCTCGAAATGGCGTATGCGCTTGACACTGATTCATTTATCAACGCCTTTGTTCGAATGACATCAAGGAGGGGACACCAAGTTACGTCATTTCTGACAACGGCACAAATTTCGTTGGTGCCGAAAGAGAGTTACGACAGTTCGTATATGACCTCAATCACGACCTTTTTATGAGAGAAACCAGCAAACAGCGCCCAATACAATGGAAGTTTGCCCCCCCCCCCCCCCCTGCGGCGCCTCACTTCGGAGGAGTCTTCGAAGCTATGATCAAAAGCACAAAACGAGCCCTGAAAAGCATTCTGGGAAATGCAGACATAACAGATGAAGAGTTACTCACAGCTATTTGCGGAGCAGAGAGCTTGTTAAATTCCAGACCAATCACATACCTCAGTTCCGATTCAAACGATTTAACACCACTTACGCCAAACCATTTCCTATGTCAGCTTGGAGGAATGTATTCCCCAGAAGCACTCCATGACCAAGCCATCAATCCACGAAAACGGTGACATTGAATTTAGCAGCTTCTGAGTCGAGTCTAGAAAAGATGGCAAAGAGAATTTTTACCAAGCCTCAATTCTCGCAAAAAAATGGTTCCAGCCACAGAGAAGGGAGAAGGGAGACGTGGTTCTTCTTGTTGAACCCGAAGCTAAACGAGGAGAATGGCCTTTAGGACGCATCACTGAGACACATCCTGGTACTGACGGACAAGTGCGTGTGGCCAAAGTAGCAGTTGGCAAGTACGAGTATTTGAGATCAGTTAACCGCCTCTGCCCACTCGAGTATACGAAGACAAAGAACATTGAATGATTGAACTGTGGGACAAATACTATGTATGCGGGATGGGGAAAATGTTTTTTTTTGTTTGTGTTAAAACGGCTCAGTTTATTTTGAGCTATTTTACTTCGTTGCATTTGCTTAGCTAATGTTTTTTTCTTTTTTTTTTTTTTACAGAATTTTTATAAACTTTTTATTTACATTTCACAAGCTTACACTTTATACTACACCTACACTAGTACATAAGTTACCTACTACAAAACTTACTAAAACACTACTTACAGTTCATTTAACATCTCTCAGAACAACACTAGTGCTATTTACATAATACTTTACCCTATTTACATAAAATATTTCCACATAAGAGTAACATGTCCGACTGGGTGCCCTTGCTTCGGTTCTCAGTATCTACGTGACCTTTGTTTCATTTAAAATTGCAGTTTTAATTATATATCAATAAAGCCAAGACAAAGGGCAGGAGATAAGGAGATTACTTTCATCAGAGTAAGATTTTGGGAAATCCAATTGAAAGCGCTTTTCCAGAAACTCTGTGTATATGTGCATTTCCAAAACAAATGGATAAGAGTTTCGGTACAATCGCCACAAAAAGAACAAGAGTCTATCTCTTTTAGGCCTATTTTACGAAGAAAGTCGTTTGTAGCTATCCGTCTGTGTAAAAATTTAAACTGAAAAACTCTTAGTTTTGTTTCTGTTGTACATAAAAAGGTTAAACGACAGGTGTGTTCCCAAATCACCTCCACATTTCCAGTTATATCGTCTTCAGCGGTAGAGGCTTTTTTTCCAATAATACATTTGTAGAATGTCTTGCAAACATTCGATGATGATAGTACATTGTCAGCAGTATCTTTTATTAGAGACGGGTTATTTAGGTTTGGAGAACACTTTTTTTGAATTGTTTCAATGCTGACACTACCTTGTAAAACTCTAGGTAGTTAGTCTTAATATTGTACTTAGCGGTAAAAGTATTGTAGGTTATGAAATTCTGCTCTGCATTAAGTAAGTCCTTAATTTCCTTTACTCCTGCATTAAACCACGATTTATAGAAGAACGGTCTATTCTCGATTCTTATTAAGGAGTTATGCCAGATCTTAGTGGAGATGAAATCTAGGTTCTCGTCCCTGTAATTTAAAGTGCTCCAATATTCTACAATCTCGATCAGGAATGGGTCTGTCAGATTGAGCAGTGGAACATCTTGCCGTTTTAGATTACTTGAAAACACTAATTTGCCCCCGTACCTTTCGAGGTAGTAATTAAAAAAAGACTTCCATTTCGCCTGATTATCATCATCGAGATAATCTTTCACCCATTTCATTTTCAAGGATTGATTAAAGCTTTGAATGTCTATCATTTTTAGCCCTCCTTTATTATAGTCACTAATCATTTCTGTCCTTTTGATTTTGTCACTTTTGCCATCCCAAAGAAAGTCGTATAACAGAGAGTTGATTTCTTTATTAACATCTTGGGGCGTTGGAAGTGAAGACAAGACATAAAAAATTTGCGATACAGCGAGGTATTTTAGGATTGTAATTCTACCCAGGAGAGATAGTCTTCTTGCTGACCAGCTGCTTAGGATTTTTTTGATTTTTTCAACTTTCTCAGAAGAATTAACTTTTCTATCGTTTACATCTGATGTCGAAAACCAGACACCCAGGGCGTAAACTTTCTTCTCCTCCTTTGTTTGAAGTGATAATAGTATTCGAATTTTTGTATGAGCCTATCCAGAGGGCTTCGGTTTTTTCGTAATTAACTTTCAAGCTAGATATCTTTGCAAATATATCGAGTAGATATAGGGTTTTCGAGAAGGAGAGTTCTGAGCCATCTAAAATCATTGTCGTATCGTCTGCATATTGTGAGAGTTTGCATTCAGTGCCACATACTTTAATACCACGGATTTCCTCATCTTTCCTAACTGCATTGCCCAAGACTGCCGCGCATAAAATAAAGAAATAAGGGGAAAGCGGGCACCCTTGTCTCACGCCACGGCTTAAATTAAAGAAATCGGAAGACCATCCATTGTTTTGAATACAACTGCTAATATTTGTATAGAATAGTTTAATCCATGTCACCAAAGACGTTCCAAAATTAAAATGTTTTAATGTTTTCTCAATAAAAGATCATTCTATGGTGTCGAAAGCTTTTTCGAAGTCAATGAATAACAAGAGGCCAGGGATTTGTTCCGTATTTGTGTAATTAGGGACTAGACGTATTCGACGGTTGGTCGCATGCTGAGTAGCAATGCTAGGCTAAGTTTTAAAGTTCTTTTTTTGTTGTTGGCAATACAACCATAGACTGGCTCAGAACAACTGGACCCACATGTATCAATTTGTTAATGAACTTCTCTTTCAGATAATATATATAGATAGGCCCAGCCTATCAGCGTCGCACTTTAAACAAGCTTAACTGAGGTGAAACTTAACTAAGGTGAATGGTTGGAAGCACAAGAATTAAGATTGAAGAACGGGCTATTTTCAATTTTAGCAATTCTCAAAAACAGTATTACCCGACCGTCTGCACAGTACATTTAGACCGTACAAAAGTTCACAAAAACAACTTTTCTCTTTCCAGAATAACTAGTACGACTACTTTCCGAATAAAATACAGTTTTTGTTTGTAAAAAATTGCCCGAGAAACTGATTTGGAAATTAAAATTGCAAAAATACACAAACATAAGCTTATTTGCATAAGGCGACGCGAGTGAAGACAGAACATCTAAGTCTTGTTTTGTTTGCATAAAATCGCTTTTTAATCTATGTAATGAATGAACAAAGACATAAAAACTCACAACAAAATCTTCTTTCGAAAAATTTTATTCAATCTCCATTAATTTATGTTTAAAAGAAGAAGAAAAGTACTATTTCTAGCGCATCAAGACAGAGCTGTCCTCGATGAAATTCAAGATAACAACACGACTTAATTTGAACACGTTTCATAAACATGTCTCCAAAACTTAAGAGAACTCAAAGGAAAAGTCAATCAAAAATTGATATCAACATAAATTCCCATCGAAAAATGTGATTTATTTTACCTTTAAAGCACTGGACTGCTTGGAAATTCGTTAAAACTCCGCTTCTTAGGTTCTGAAACCGTAATAAAACAAGGCATCTCCCCGCATTGATAATATGAAGTTCCTCGAAGCAAGATTTTATTCCTGAAAGCTCTTCTTTTTCCACTAAAGCGGCTTCTGAGTATCCCTTAACTAGTATCTCTGTCTTGAGTAGCAAACCGCGAAAAACTGCAGGGAAATAACGACTTTTATTCTCCGCTAAACACAACAATCCAACTCTGAATCCAACTGAAGTGTTTACCGAGCTGACGGCTGTGTAGCCACGCGAAAAACAAAGCCTGAAAGATCCCGGATGTTGATGACGTCGTACGCATACAGCTGACGTGACATTCGGCATTCCCGGATGTTGTGTGGCGTCATTCGCGCAGGTTTTGCGACGTCATACGCGCTCGCGAGCTAGTAGCCTTGAGCGACGCTCGGACACACAGTCACACATGTAACAGACGCCGCCCGCGAAACATTCCGCTGGCCATGACCATGAAAAATCACGGCACAGGTTCTATGAGTATGGAGCTGCGCAGCCAGGCCTTCGGCCTGGCAAGTGCTCCGCTATAAACGAGTGTGAAAGCAATCCTTGCCTGAATAATGGAACATGCACTGACCGAGTCAATGGATTCAACTGTACTTGCCCACCAGGATTTGCTGGAAATCGATGTGAAATAGGTTAGAAAAGTTCATCTACCAAACAAGAAGTTTAGTAACCACACGCCTAAGCAATGCTGCATGGAATGTAGGTTAAATTATTAAAGCAGGATTTTGTTAAATTATCAAATTGTCAACCTAGGCTAACCAGTGCGTTGCTAATTTTCAGAATTTTGATAAAGCAGGATTTTAACCGAATTAAAAAGATCGAATCGTAGAGTTAAATGCAATGAGTTGTGATCATTTCCGTTGCAGATATCGAGGTGCGCAACATAACCTGTTTATTCCGCGACCGAACACTGAGGCCCTTAAGAAAAGTTTTCGTTATAGGGGCGCAGTAACATGGAACAGTCTGTCAGCGGAGGCTAAGCAGGCCACTACTTTAAATAGTTTTTATTCCGCTATTGTATATTAGTATTTTCTTAACTTAGTTTAGCATTTATTATAGGAGTTTTGTAATTTTTAAGTCTTAACTTTTTCTACTAGGTTTAATTTGCACGGCTCTTTAGAAGACCACTTTTTAGTGATAAGGACTCCGTGAATAAATAAAGTTATTATAGATATAAACGAGTGTGAAAGTAGTCCATGCCTCAACAACGGAACATGCACTGAGCGAGTTAACGGATTCAACTGCAGTTGTCCACCAGGAATTACTGGGAATCGTTGTGAAACTGGTGAGAAACTATTGCAAAGAGAAGGTAGTGCATTTTGGTCAAGCAAAATAAAATAATTATGCTTAATTTTCACTTTTACATGTAACTATGTCTGTTGCAGACATAAACGAGTGCGAGAGCAGTCCATGCCTCAACAACGGAACATGCACCGACAGAGTCAATGGATTTAACTGTACTTGCCAACCAGGATTTGCTGGAGATCGATGTAATGAAACAGGTTAGAAAATTTATAATAAACAAACGTTATTTAATACTATCCACATGTATTGTAATTATTTTCCCAAAATGTTCAATGCTCAACATCGGCAAGTGCATTTCTGGCTTCCAGTCATTTAATTTAACATGGAAAAGTCATATTAATGAGCTTTGTTTGAAACTATCGAAAACTGTAGGTATTTTGTCAAAAGTGAGACATTTTGTCAACAAACATATTCTTGTCATGCTTTATTACTCTCTTATTTATCCTTTCCTCACTTATGGCGTCCATGTTTGGGGTCTAACCTTTCCCTCATTTCTAACACAATTATTTATTATCCAAAAAAAAGCAATCAGAATAATATCTTTCTCTGAACCAAAATCTCATTCTGAGCCTCTGTTCAAATCTCTCAATCTACTTAAACTCAATGATGTTATTGAATTACAGATTCTCTCTTTTGTTTATCAGTGGTCACATAGACTGTTATCCCCCTGTTTCAACGAATTTTTCAAATTTACATCCTCTGTTCATTCCTATTCAACGAGGCAATCATGCAATAGAAATCTTTATGTAACCTCAGTTAATACCACCCAATATGGCTTACGTTCCCTAAAATTCACTGGTCCTCGCCTGTGGAATTCCTTGCCTACAAATATAACCAATTCAAATTCTTTGAGAATATTTCGTAAAACCCTGAAGAACTCCATGCTTAATTGTTATTCTATTTAATTATCTACCTTAGCGCATGAAGAAATACTTTTTATAAAAAAAATCTATTCTTAATTGTCTGTAACTGTATTCTATTGTAGGGGTCATCCACTAGATTAGCCTTTGCTATTTGGATGATCCCAACTCACTCTCTATTTTTTGTTACATTTTTCTTAGATTCCTTAGCTTTACTTGTGTTTAGTTGCCTATGTAAATTTTACCTATATGTCATGTAAAACTGAGCTGAGTTGAATAAATCATATTGTCATCTTGTCATAAAACAATTCACTCAGGCTTCTGAGCATCAGACTATGCGCTACTTGTTATACAGCAGTACGACTCACCATAACTCATTTCTTTTTATCTCCTGTAAGTTAATGTTTAACTTACAGGAGTTTATGTGGGCTAACATGCATTCTTTATGCATTTTTGTTAGCAAAATATGCGTTAGATACTATTAATAGACTTTTTAGTGAATTTGTGGGGACATTCCAGTTGCATTTTTGTTAGCAAGATATTGGCTGTGTTTTCACGAGGCGGTTTTTCTCGCTTAACATTCCTGTAGGTGACTTGTTTACTGACCGCGTTAAGCAGCTTAAAAAATTTATGCGTTTTCACGGACAGAACTTTATTCATTTTTCTTATACCATACGCGATATATTTTCTTTTGTTAAAACAATAGAAAATTAGAACACAAAAGAACGACAATACAATGCCCTTCTTCGTTGTTTGAACGCTGGCGAAATGTGACTGGCCGAAATTAATTGCCGACAAGCTTAAGCGACCTGGTTTGGTGGCTTAAATTTAATGAGAATTCTATTGTAGTTCGCCGACTCGCTTAACTTTAAGCGAGTTGGACAAGCAACTGTTTTCACGAGAATTTCGACTGTCACTCGCTCAGCGACTTGAAAAATCGCTCGTGAAAACACGGCCATTATCAATAAGAACACAAGAGTCGAGTGGCATGCATATTTTTGAAAGCGGTTTAACGAGCGCATGTTTGTGGCCTGACAAAGCGATATATTCATTGTTGATGATTTAGTTAACTACGATTTTTGTTAGATACTATTAATAGACTTTTTAGTGAATCTGTGGGGACATTCTTGTTGCATTTTTATTGCATGTTTAGCAAAATTTCTCGCATTTTTGTTAGATACTATGATTAGAACACACGAGTCGAAGCATATGTTTTTAAAGCTGTTTAGCGAGCGCACGTTTGTGGCCTGACAAAGCCATATATCCATAGGTTGATTTAGTTATGATTTTAGAGAACGTTAGAAGAGAGAGAGAGAGCAATTTATTTGGCCGTATTTTATCAAAAATTTAAGCTCTCGCTATTTCAATAATTTTAATACAGTGGTTTATTGACTTGACCTTCACAGTGAAGAACTGATGCGTATTAAAATTTCATATAAAATCTGCCACGCTGTTTGCCTGTTTCGAAAAATGCCTCGGAATATATTTTTTCAGTTAGGTAACATTCCTACTGTTTAATATCTCTTTTTCATAGCGATGATTTTTAAGGCATACGATTATGAATTCTATGTTTTTTGGGAACATGTTGCAGCATATATTTCATTGTATCGAGCGTCAAAAAGTGTAACGTAATGTAATCTTATCTCACCTAATGTAGACTGTGGTCAGACATTTGGCATATAGAAGCGCGCTTGGCTAATATCCTTTACGATGCGTTTTTGAATGTTTGTCCAGTCTGATTTGTCAAACTGGTTGCTTCAGGACATTTGGTATTATTGATAGCACTACGTTTTAAGAAAGGGAAAAGAGAGTTTGAGGTAAGCTGACATTGCTAACTGAGAATGGTTGTATGCTGTACGTTTACAATGAGGTTTCGTTGAAATAACGTTTGTTAATTTCCATGTTATATCGCCAAACGTCACCAAATATACAACTAAATTGGATTAAAAGATTCTCAAGGAGAAAAACAGAAGCAGTAGTTTGGAGAAAAAGTGCGGGATTAGAAGAATGGAAGTTGATTACGGTTAAGCAATTTTGATTACGTGACATATTTAAAGAAGAAAAGAAGAAATATTCAAAGTTTCGATTCTGGTGGAATTTTGTCGTTATTTTGTCTTTTCAGTAATTCATATTTTTCTGCGTTCATCACTTTTGGCTATTTTTTTTTCTTCCTATATTTTCGGATGATAAAGCAAGCTAAAGCAAGCTCCTGGCCATAATCATGAAAACAAGATATTTCTGTCGGGACATGGTGTCTCTTTAGTTAAAAATGTCCTCGGTTAATTTACCCCATTTGCAAGTTATATAAGGGAGTGACTAAATTAAACAACAATAGGTTTTAACGAACTAGTGCTTTCAATTTCCTTGTAGGTTGACAAACAAATATAGAACTTTTCAATAAGTGTGCTTGTAAAAGCGATCAGAAACAATTTCACGAACGCGTTTGTAAGATGTGAATAAAGGAATTTTATTTTATCAAGGGGACTGTTTTAAGCGACATTATTTTATTTTTAGTGAGTCATCGTACAGTGCACGGTGCCAGGATTTAACTGGTATTTTGCCGGTTGGCCTTTGATTTTTGTTCAGTTTTTGTTAATTTTTAAGGCTCAAACCTACGCTTGTCAAATAGGCTCAAAATGTCCAACGATACAACAAAACTGGCAACAACTTTATTTCAGTATTCCCATTTCTAAATACATGATATTACCGAACCAATTACAACAAGTAAGGAAATTAAAATTACTTAAATTACAATAAAGAAATCTAGAATAAAAAATTAATTAATTAATTAAATTAAATTTATTTATTAATTGTAAAACAATCACAAGTACTATTGCCTATTTTTTGTTCTAGTTTTCACTGCTTGAGTGACAAAAGCAGCAGTTAACCTGCTAATATGTTGATCAGTATCAAAAAAAATAAACCTCATGATAATCCAAATCTATTTTGTTTAATAATTTTGTCAAAAAAGGTATTTCGTAGCTCATCATATAACATACAGTGCATACAGTGAAATAAAAAACTGCATTTCATCTTCAACTGAATTAAGTGTACAGTGGGTACAAATTCTAACAGAAGGTGTTCAGGAGTTTTAGGGATTGTAATTCGACCATTTTCAATTCTTAAGGTGTGATTTCCTATCCTGAATTTAGAAGTAATTTTTCTATGTTCAGGATATGGTTAATTAAATCGGAGTATATTTCGTTTCACTTTTAAAGATCGAATAAAATTTAAGTTTTCTTATTTGCATTAATTAGATTGAGTTGGTGATTTTTTAGACGTGTAAAAATATTCTGTTTTGCCTTTGACAAGAAAAAAGATGGGATGCTTAAGTTTATCGCAGTCTTCTCAATATTGAAGTTTGTACAGAAAGAATCAATCTTACTAAACAAACCTGTTTTTTTTTTCTTGAGCCATATCATTAGAAATGATTAAGCAGAGTTTTGCAATACTTTCATCAGGTTGATTTTCCAGGTCAAACAAACCAGTGTCAAACAGTTAGGTTTCAGTGAGTTTCGGGGTTTTAGTTCATTTTTGTTTTTACTTTTTTAGGCCTCATTTTGGTTCATTTTGGTCAGAAGATTCGTGCCCAATTTAGTCTCTGCTTAAAGAGATAATTGTGGTACGGATAGTCCTTAGATTTTTCCTATCGATGGTTTTAATATATCTTTTATTCGAATCTATAGCTGTGAAATGGCTTATTTACGCGTCATAAGCTCTTTATATATAGTAGTATAAAAAGAGGCAGGCCAAATACGATTCCCACAAGTCGCAAGAAGTATTTAAAAGCCTTTAAAATAGCTTTCCCAAGTAGGTTTATGAGGTATTTGTCCCTTGCTATAGATCACTGTTAGGATGTTACAAGTCGTAATTATCTATCCACTTTACTCGATAATATTGACCCATTGATCTTTGGATAATTTCTCTAATGTCAGGATCGATCCCGGAGGATTTCATGCCATAGCCATGACTATAATTATTATATTTCTTTATGTATTCTCAGTACACTGTCCTGGCATATATTAGGGTTTCTTTGGCTCAGACTCGTGTTGCAAAATAAATGGCAATCGGCTGACTGAAGATTATGTTACTGCTGTGGAAATATTAGGATCAGTAAATAGGCCGTGATAAGTGTCCACAGCCTGCGGCGTGCAAGACTTGTGAGAAAGTGTTTCTTTATCACGGATAAGTGTCTATTAAAGATCCAAGAATGAAAATGAAATCATGTTCAGGAGTAATAAGCTCCTGTCATGTTCTTATATTGGAATCACGACTTCCTGCAGGTAGTTTTAGCTCTTTAGTTTATTCTTTTGTTGAGTAGTGACCCGGAGCTAGACAGAACTTCCGTTGTCTTATCATGGCATTGCGATCACTGCATCCAATAGTATATCCTCTGTACGCGAAGAACAGCTTCACTTGTAGAGTTGTACCAATGTATCTTGAATTCATTGAGACATACACGAGACTACACTACGTATCTTTTGTACAACAAGCGTGTAATTCTCGTGAAGTAATGTTGTGCTCCATGCGTTCCATAATAATGGAGTAATTCCATAGTAATGGAGTAAATGGAGTAATGGAATAAATAAAAAAAAAGCCCACCCGGTTATAGGCCCATCGGTAACAAAACATTACTCCGGTTATACCCATTAATTCCTTCAGTTATTCCTTTCTTAATTCCTTAACAGAAATTCTTTACAAAAGTTTACGCCAAAATGAAATTAACTGAAAGAACGCTTCTTTATGGCAATATTTTTGCTTGCCAGCCAAAAAACCCTTACGAAGTTACATAAGCCCAGGGCTTATAAGCAGCATTTTACGGTATAGTCTCTGTAAAAAATAATCACAAAGAAGTATAAAAAGAGACAGGCCAAACACGACTCCCACTAGTCGCAAAATGTATTAAGTAGCCTTTAGAATAGCTTTCCCGAGTATACCTGCGAGATATTTGTCCCGTTAGATTACCATTAGGAATATATTAGGGTTTCTTTGGCTCAGAGTCGTGTTGCAAGATAACGATAAGTTTATGTTATCGCTATGAAAATGTTAGGATCAGTAAATTTCTTTGTTCGTGATGCAGTGTTTAAGTCTGCGACGTGCAAGGCTTGTGAGAGAGTGTTTCTTCGTCATTCTGAGATGTATAAGTGTCCAAGATCCAAGAATGAAAATGTCAAAGACGACCACGACAGCTCTAGCCACTATGTTTAGTTCATTTCTGTTCTTGGTATAACTGTTTGTTAACAGTGACATTCAAACAAAAGTTAAGATGAGGGGATGAATACTGAGTAAGTTTACAAGAACTAGATTTCCACCTGAAACAGATTTTGACGATAAGATTGATGATGATTCCAATAATGAAAACAGAGAACAAAGTTGTAAAGAATTTTACTTGAAAGGAGGAATGAAACTTTTTCGCAAAATGAACGCTAAATCATTCATTTAGTTGTGTTTAATAAAAAGGATGCTGAAGATTAATTGCAGAGAGCTCTTGATGCTTATCCCATGTAAAAATAAGATTTCAGCAAGTAAAACATGTTATATGCGAAAGGAAAGAAAGGAGAACTCTTACGAAAAAGCCATGGGAGATCCTGAAAATAAGGAACGTGATCAGTTAGATACTGTAGCTCCGTCTGCTCAACACATAACGACGAGCAGGATATAAGTGAAGAAACACAATACAGTGAACTGTTTGGTTGTTTTAACCCATGTTTAGATAACAATCACCAAGGGAACAATATTTTAAGTAATGCTGGAATTTTTTCTACAGCAAAGTGATAATGAAAAGCTGGTAATTAATCGTATGGATGATAACAGTTATAAAGAACTTGTTCATTCTTTGAACAGAGAACAAATGGAGTTTTTTTACCATATGTTACTCTCTGTTAAAAACGACGAGAAGCAATTGACACTTTTTAAGTAGGGGCGCGGGTTTAGGGAAGGCAACAGTAACACAATGTTTGTATGAGGCTCTTGATAATAAACCAGGTGAAAATCCAGACGAGTTGAAAGTACTGAAATTTGCTCCAGACACAAGACAAGAGGACTGCATAACCATTATCAATTACATGCAAACAAAATTGTCAAAAGAGAAATTGAACTCAAGAAACCACCCACTCTAACCTAAATGTCCAATTGCAACATCAAAAACAATATTCGGACATAATATGACAGCATTGCATGATGGGAAAAACTTACAAGAGATAGCCCAGAGGGCACTTTGATTTTTTTAAGACAGGCCTGTTTTGTGCTAAACTGATAGACTAATTGCCTGGGTCTCCTGCAAGCAATTATCGCTAAGAAGTTTACGCAGTTCTCGCTTCCTGTTGGAAATCCTAATCTGGTTTAAAATGGCTTTATTCAGCTATATCGTTCAACTCTACATTGGCACAGTTCCTAGCGCCTGTGGTGGGAAATAACGCTAAGTGGGTGTTGTGTTACCGCGCCACCGTTCACGGCTGGGCTGCCAGTACCTTCCACAAAAGGTGTGATGGAATACCGAACACAGTCACAATAATCACAAAAGGCCCGTACGTGTTCGGAGGATACACTGATGTTTCCTGGGGTAATTATTTTGTTTGTAGACTGCAAATGTGACAAATGTTCTACCTACCCAGTACCCCTCGCTACATTACAAGTACTCCCGAGTTTATACATGTTCTTTTAGCACCCATGAATGATTTTAAAGACTAAATTCTACAAAAGCCGACACTTCGAGCATTAAAACATCTGAACTTTTAAATATTTTATTCTTTAAAATCGTGAAATTGATGAAAAATTGGCCGAAGATGATCACACAAGGCGATAATAAAGGCCGCGCGTGAAATACGCGTGGGAGCCGCGAGAGAGGCGCGCGCGTGGGTTAAGAATATCGTCGCTACCCTCCAGGTGACCTAGTAGAGTTGGCCATCAACTGGTCTCAGGCAACTTAAAGCATGTTTTCAGAAGCTCAATGAGACCCCCCGCAAAAAAATTAGAAATCCGCATCCATCAATAAAATCAACATCATAGCTCGATGTAGCTAGAATGATTTACTCCTGACTAGACTTATCATATGAGAGTACTTGTTGGTATCACGTGACATTTCTGTGTCAGTGCCGTCACAAAACACCTTTTCTTAAATGGGGAAACTTTACACAGCGCAATTTTTAAAATATTTGTTATTAAATTGTTAAATTAAGTGTAAGCCGATATTATTCTGCCTTGTATGGTGGTATCTGTAATTTTAATTAGAAGTTTTTAAGCATTTTTGTAAGTCATGTGACCTATTTTCCTTAATTACGTCATTGCTATTAAAGTATAGAGCAAGGCTGATACTACATAGAACATTCAACGCGACAACGACAAGATAGAGCCCAAACTGAAAGCCAAAATGCGACCGTGGACAGCTGTTTCGACCAGGTTGGCTCTCGTCAGCACGGTGTAGCAGCAAAAAGATAGAACAACTAGCGCGAACGCCAATTCTCACGTGCAATTTGGTAGAGAATTGGCGTTCGCGCTAGTTTTTCTATCTTTTTGCTGCTACACCGTGCTGACGAGAGCCAACCAGGTCGAAACAGCTGTCCACGGTTGCATTTTGGCTTTCAGTTTGGGCTCCATCATGTCGTTGTCGCGTTGAATGTTCTACGTAGTATCAGCCTTGCTCTATACTTTGATTGTACAGATTGTATCTCTATTTTTGGCTGACTAGATCTGTTACAGATCCTACGTACACCGGCAGCATTTTCGTTCGCGGTCCTTTGCTTCTTATTTAATTGCTATTAAGTTTGGACATGCATACAAGGCTAATTCATTACGAGCGCCTACGATGTGAAGTATAAGTACCCAAAACTATTTACTTGAATTTGATTTTATGTTCCCCAATTTGCCCTAAAGATTTTAACCGTTAACGATCAATTACAGGTCACGTGATGACTAGAAATCGGTTATATTTATAATAGACCAATTCCGATATATTAAAATTCATACTTGGCTCCGAGGCTTAGGGGAATAAAACAAAAGAAATCACATCGAGGTTCAGGGATGAATAATTAATTTGTTTTGTTTTATTCCCCTAAGCCTCGGAGCCAAGTATGAATTTTAATATATCGGAATTGGTCTATTAAGGCTCCCGAGAAAATTTCACTAAAATTGAGCACAAGCTTCCTCTTCAAATGGATTTATGCCAAATAAGCCAGTGAGTCATGCCTTAAGTTGCCTGAGGTAGACAACAAAATTTCAAAGAAGAAAAGGTTGAATAAACTGTACATTCAAAAGCAGTGGACACATTTGCTCCCCAAGGGGAGCCTATTTGTTTTTCTTACGTATCGAAGTAACAACTATCTTTTCTTGTCCTACTTTTAGATTCCAGTGGCAGCTCTAAATCTACTTCCAATTCGTTCATTTTCTCTCTCCGCAACAACGAAGGGCGAGCACCGTTTAAGAGCATTGTGACAGATCGATCAGCAGCAATTTACTGCTCTCCAGGTCAGGGTCCAACATTTGGTAGTGGGAACGACATCTTCATTGCTGATAATGCGAATAGTAATACACAATCATACGCAAACTTTGCCCACTCTTACTCTGTTCCAAGTGGAGTAACAGACAAGCGCACAATCCTAGCTGGGACTTATAACTTTTCACCTGACGAGGTGGAGGTATTCTATCTCGGTTGAGTCCTCTTCTAACCCTTTTTCTCCTAAGAATGGTCAGCTCCCAGGGGGAGGAACTCCCATGTAAGAGTGACGGGGATGTCCCACGGAAATTTTAAAAGGAACCCCTAAGGGTACCAGAATTTCGGAACAAGGGGCCGGTCCCTATTTAATTCTAACACTCCTTAGATGTACCAAAGGAAAACACTTTCACATTTTTAATAGTGATAAAGTTGGTTTCATTGTCAAAGGTTTTACTGATCTTTACTGAGCAGGAAGATTCTGCAAGCAATAACATCTGAGATCTGTACCTTTTATTTGCTCTAAATGGTTCCAAAATAGCTATACTATACTAAACAAAAAACACTTGTATATTTACCCCCGAAAAGGTACGACGAATATCCCGTTACTTTTACAAGGGAGATTCCCCCCCCGGGGGAAGGCTAAGTTCTCAATTCAAAATAGATATTAAAAGTTGTTAATTCAGTTTGCAAGCTTTATTTACTTAAAAATATCACTCTATTTAAAAGAAGCGGCGAGGAGGGGCATCCACCCCTTTTTGAACGAATCTGATCGTGTGCGTAGCTTGCTCGCAATACTAAAGAGCTCCAGTCGGCGCAGGAGAATTTTTTTTCAATGCCTTTAGTCAAAGCCTTTTCCTAATATCGGATGCTCCGCACACTAACTAGTGCGGCTTTAATAGTTGTAGTATTGTTAGCACTGGCAGGCCGGACTAGTCATGCAGTTTCTCACTGAAATGGATTGTGCCTACATGTATTTTGAAGGCATTGTATACTGTGTGACAGTATATGGCATTCCATGCCTGCCCGGAAACGTCGGCGTATGTAGGTATTTGTGGTTATTTCTAGCTGAAGCGCTAAATATTTGGTGGAGGGAACGACATTCTCATTTCTGATAATAATTATAATAGCCATTCTTAGTAATTTATAGACAGAATTTGGCAAAGACATTCTATACTGCTCTGTTCCAAGTAGATCGAGACCAGTACGCAATCCTGGAGCACGCACCTTCTCAAGTGAGGTACGTAAACGTGTTTTTCTTGATTAAGTCCTGCACTTTCAAATGTCTCAAAACATTTTTCAATATTGTCGAGTGCCACGGCAAACCACGTGGGAAAAAGAAACCCATGATCGTTGCGGTAACTCGTGGTCTCTTTTTTGTAGGAAAAGCTTGGGTCTCTTCGTTAGGTCGTCGAACTGCTTTGCTCTCACTCGATCTGTCCAAAAAATGTTTAAAATGACAGCTACAATATTCGTTAATTCGTTAGACAATAATCGTTGGGACACTGGGTTGAATGCCGCCTTTTTATGTTTTCAGCATTTGTAACATTTGATTCGTAGCGTTTCTGCTAATGCCCCCTCCGACAGAACGCCCAGAATGACGAGAAACGTTAAACCGTAACGAGGGGGGAGGGGGGAGGTGGGATGTTCTAAGAATTTCTCTCGACATTTACCAAAAGGGTATACCCAAAGCATTGTCGAAGATTGTAGCTTTCCATTTTGACTAACGTCATGTCAAGAAATTCAACATGTGGCAAATTTTACACCATTCACGTGTTATGACCTAAGTAGAGTCAGTCACGCTTGTAAGCGGTGTCTTTAAATGTTGGTACTTCGTTTATATAAACTAAATACATTAATTAAGAGGCAGACACGACACCAGACCCGCGGTATGGCCAGTACATTACGCAAGCGCACAATAATCTTTCCCAGCCGGTCAATGACAGCCATGGACAGCTGTTTTGTCCTTGCCAGGACTCATGAGTATATGACATAGCCGTCCGAACCCAGTGGAAACAAAAAGCGGAAATGGTGTTGTGCGTGGATCTTGTTGTCTTTGGTTTATTTTAGCTGAACCGTCAACAGTTTTTGTAAAATGAGACTCCTCCTAAAGAAACCCCCCCAAAAAAGCACTCCGATATAGAAATACAAATATGATGTCTGCACTTACGAATTACAACTCGTTTTAATTTGTAGGAATATAGCTAAAGTATATAACATGTTCATAAAGTCATTGTAAATGGAGCGGTTTTCAATTTGAGTATTGATGCTAATTTCGTCTTTGCTTTGGTTTTGGATTACAACGTGCGTGAGGGTTAAAAAAAAACATTTATTAAATGGCCAAACCAATCATGACGCTAATCGTGACTTGCTCGCACGCGTTTTCCTGCGCTTGGCGCCGGCTACAGGTATTTGCTTTCGATTCTGATTGGTTCATTGGATTGTGTGCGTCTCTTGCGATTGGTCAGAGTTGTTACTTGAAAACTTTTATACTTTGAAAACCGCTCCAGTATATCGATATTTGTTTTATTACAATGGTAGATTAAAGCAATTTACGGGAAACTAATGATCACATTATTTATCGCTTAGTTTTAATGTAATGTTTGACTGTATTAGTAAGTGGCAAAATAGGAACATAGGTACACTACACTAGCTTAAATTGAATTCAGTCATTAACGGTTATTTCTTTTTCCTTTGTTATTTAATAATATTGTGGTCCTGCTGAGATTTAATTTAATTAATGTTTAACTAATGTTAAGCTTTTGTAGAGGATACTTTCATTAATCAACTATTTAACTTGATAAGGTAAAACCATATGGCAAAAATAGTTTTAATAGACGGGAAATAATATCCCGGGGTTTCCAATATAAAAGTGACGGGGATATTGGTAGGGATTTTGTTGACGTAGTACCAAATTGTTTTTCAGACCTGCGAAAAGAAAACAAATTTTAAAACATTTTCCGAACTATGGCGGATAAACTCAGTTGCGTCGCCTTTACGTATAGTTCCTCTCGGCATGGTAATTTTAAAAGTAAAACCGGAAAGTAGATTTGTACCGTTATTTATCCCTGCAATAGTGATAACCCCCTAAATGTTTCAAAAACCCATTTTTGTCTTACCCCCGGGTCTTACCCGTCACTTTTATCAATAGCTGAGACAAATTTATAATATCTAACATACTGAGTGTTAACGAAATACCGTAAAATGCCTTTTATAAGCACAACTTTGTAAGGGTCTGAAATTTGGCTGAGAAACAAGCAAAACCAAAGTGTGATAAATAAGCGTTGTTTAAGTAAATTCAGTAAATGTTTGAAAAGTACTGCTGTTAAGGAACTGAAGTGTGCTTATATATAGGAGGAAGAACAACCAACATAATGTTTTGTTACCAAACTGATGGCAAGGCCTTATAAGCGGTATTTTACGGTAGTTAAGAAACATTTAAATAATTATATATATATATATATATATATATATATATATATATATATATATATATATATATATATATATATATATATATATATATATATATACCTGGATTTTTGAAAAGGGGGTCCACGAACATTACAGCAATTTCACTACAAATAGCCCAAACAAGGGTTTTTATGACCCCAATCAGCCCGAAAATTACAGAGTCTTTTCTTCTCTCGCCCCACGCAACCTTTCCCATCTTCTCTCTCTTCTCTGTGATTTTCGGGCTGATTGGGGTCATAAAAACCCTTTTTTGGGCTAGTTTTACTGAAATTGCTGTAATTTTCGTTGACCACCTTTTCAAAAATTCAGCTAGATATTTCAAGCAAATGCTGTGGAGTGTTCCAGAAAGCGCTGACTTTGGCCGGAGATTGCTTTTTGGTACTTTTCCTGATCATTGTCGCCAATTCATTAACCGTTTTACTCTTTTCCCTTGATTATCATTCGCCGGCGAACGATGAATTGGCATGCTCATTATTAGAAGGGAAAGCCCTCAATCGACTTGACATAAACACTATCCATCTATTAGCATACGGTCATTTCTTATAAGCTACTACTTGAAAGATGCTGTTTTAACTGTGTTAAATTTTCTTTAGTTTAGCTGTGCCCTGAATGTATCTGAAAGCGACTAAATTAGAGTAAAAAAATGTGACATTTCTATGTGCACCTCAGAAGTAAGAAATTCAATGCAAACAAGACAACTTTTCACAAAGATATAAAATAAATTGTACTGGCCACAAAAAGCAAAAATCTCATGAAGGTTAACAGTCTCGTATACGCCAAACATGTTTCTAAAAGAACTAAAATAATGACAATAAGGCTGGTTCAAGGCATTTTGCTAGCATTATATTGAGACAGGGGCCACAAATATTTGAATTTGTGTCACACATGCATATTATCTGATTGAATTTGTTAAAGCAAGGCTCTAGAAATTTCAAGTACGTTTTAACAATTTCACACTTAAGGCGAATGAAAAGCATTTAAAAGAATCTAGTTAGGCTGAAAATGGCATCCTAATTGCTGACAGTTCACGACAAGTTGCTCTCGGCAAAAGTGACAAAGCTTTGCAATGAATTCGAAATTAACAACCAAAGCACTTAAGTCTTATTAACCTTTTAGTGGGTCAAACGATACGGTTTATAGCAAACGTTCGCCGCAGATAAATCTAGAACCCAGAATGGGCTATCTAAGGCACTATTGCTTTAACTAAACACAGAAGAAGCTGTTTTATGCCTTGCACGGAATATACTAAACAGATGGATCGACATACCTGTCACTGACAGCTGATCAGCATTTGTCAACAACAACTCGACCAAGCCGGAAATCACACAATAAAATTCCTTTGCAGTAGTAGAAAGGCTTCCGGGAAACTACCGATGGTTTTTCCATGATTCTCACAAGCAAAATATCATCAAATAACTCGAAAAGACTCACGCTCTTGGCAAGTAAACATCCACAAACATTTGTCTTCGCAGTAATTTTATTCGAGTTCCCGGATGTAGACTCGCATTTGACAGGGGAACACATTCTCTTGCCTTCAAAACAAATTTTTACTAAGTCTGTGGCTGGGTCAAAATTCACCAACAATTCGGCTGCTGTCTAATAGATATGACCCGTAGAAGCTCCTTTTTGAGGCCAGAGACTTGTTACCGCCAACAACAAAGCGCCAATATCCGTAACCTTTTCGTCTCGGCCCGAGATCAAAAGTGGAACCCGTTTAGCCTCAAAAGACACGAAATACAGTAGGATATCAGGACGAGGACAGACTGTGCCAATCGCCAGCTTTCTTTCCCTCACGGGACTTAATGATGTCCTCAGGAAAACTTTGTTCAAGGCGGCCAAAAGGAAATCTACTGAAAATAACCGACAAAGTAAGCCACTGATTTTTTCTAGCGCGCGCACTGGCTTCGAAACGTTTGAGTCTGTCATAGTAGAGAATCATGGGAAGTAACGAAGGGAGGGGCTGGGGGGGGGGGGGGTCGTTTGTTGCTTTTAAGATAATTTCAAGCTGTGGAGTGTTCCAGAAAGTGCCGACTTTGGCTGAAAATGGCTTTTTGGCACTTTTTCCAATCGTTGTCGTCAATCTATCGAGATATATACCTGGATTTTTGAAAAGGGGGTCCACGAACATTACAGCAATTTCACTACAAATAGCCCAAACAAGGGTTTTTATGACCCCAATCAGCCCGAAAATTACAGAGTCTTTTCTTCTCTCGCCCCACGCAACCTTTCCCATCTTCTCTCTCTTCTCTGTGATTTTCGGGCTGATTGGGGTCATAAAAACCCTTTTTTGGGCTAGTTTTACTGAAATTGCTGTAATTTTCGTTGACCACCTTTTCAAAAATTCAGCTAGATATATATATATATATATATATATATATATATATATATATATATATATATATATATATATTTTACAAATTAGTGTGGGAAGGGAGATATGGACAACTAATTGTCTCATAATCTTTGGATCACCAACCTGTTCTCGTTCGGAAGGCGATTCACAGCGATTTCTGAAATAAATACATAGACAGTTAAAGTGAGAACAGAAATTTTCACAACAAAGATTATGAGTGAAAAAGTGCCTCAGTCGGGAGTTGAACCCGGGTCTCCTGATGACCGGACAGATGCCTTACCACTAGGCCACTGAGACAACCACACTTACACAAACACAAACAACACATTTGTGGCTTCATAGTGGAAAGCTCTTGGGAGACATTTTTACACAAATTCTGCAATTAGGATCGCGTCACTTTACCCAGTCGTTCAGCGATTCACAGTCCACTCCCCTTGGAAATTAATTTACAAATTAGTGTGGGAAGGGAGATATGGACATTTATTTCTGGAGATTTATTATGGAGATTTATTTCAGAAATCGCTGTGAATCGCCTTCCGAACGAGAATAGGTTGGTGATCCAAAGATTATGAGGCAATTAGTTGTCCATATCTCTGGGTATAAAACAGGTAAACAACTAATCAGAAGCAACGTTTATAACCACAAGTATCAGTTGCAGTAATGTGAGCTGTAGTAATATTTGATTTATTTTAATTAATAATCTTATTTTATTATATTTATAGGGGCAATGTCACGGAAATTTTGTTATTTTTTTGGTCAAAAACTCTACTAAATATTTGACACAAAATGTTCTTAGACCATCGACAGGAATATATCAAATGATTTCTCGAAGAGACTGGCGAGAACAAACCATAATTAGATTTAAGCAGATCAAAGCAGATTCTTCCCTTTTGATTTCCCATTTTTTCTAGTTGCAATCCATTTCCATCCGTTCTATCAGAAGCCAAAGACGCTTATGTATAGTCTCAGTACAATAGTATACTAGTTGTTAACAAAACGTGAGCATTATTTCTAAGGCTGTGTTTTTTGGGGGAGAATCCGAAATTGGATTTGTGATCTCAGATCAGATGGATTTTTCATGACCAGACGATAAAAGGTATGCATGATGAACCTATTTTGACTCGCTTGTGTTATCAGTCTGCCCGAGCAATAGTCTCAAAATATATGCAATAAAATATTACCTGAATTGCCCATGATATGAAATCATGAAAGAAATAAAACAGCGAATAGAACGAGAAAATTTGCACGAAAGACCGCTTTTCCAAAAAAAAAAAAAAAACCGCTCAGGTCACGAATCTAAATATCCGGTTTGAGATTTGATCTGAAAAATCTCACCGAAGTATGGATTCAACCGATTTATGATTCGTTTTTAGATTTTAGAAAAAAAAAAAAAACGCAAAATCCTTTTTTGGGTTCAAGAATCCGGATTATTCGGACTTTCTAAAAAAAACGCAACCTAAGTCTTCATTGATACAAATAAATGTGTGTTTTTGGGGGGCTTTTCAAATGATACTAAAATAAATGACATTGCCCCTTTACGGGTTTTTCACCGTGGTAAACATGATAAAAGTGCGTGATGGTCCTTCCCAACTCAACCTTACCACGATAAGTATCTGTTGGTACATAAAAACGATCAGTTAAAAGTCATTATGACAGGTAGCAAGTTATTTACCTTCGAGTTCAATTTGCAGCTAGGCCCAGGGTACTATTACTTAAAGGAAAGGGGCAGTACGCAGCTCCTACAAGGTCTTCTCTGATTTGCTGAGAAAACAATAGAACAAACAACACAACAATGGCTAACAATAGACCCTAGACCTAAAAACAATAGAGCTGCATGATATACAGGTCCAATGAAATTAGAGGTTGTAAAGAGCTGCGTGGTATCTGAAAGGAAAGCAGCCGATTCCTTTTATTGGATCGATCTGCTACACCTTGGTATAAGATACTCTATTACCGGCAAATTTGCTGAAGTAGAAAAGCGGGGAAATTTATCTCTTCTACCACCGACGGTGTTTGTACCCACAGCTGTTATTATTAAGATGGTTATTCTAACAAATCGAAATGGATTTTGATTTATGGTAGACGTCTTCTACTTTGTCATTTACATGTACAATTTGAAGAATAATCATTATTAAATGTCTTTCTATTTACTGGCAATTTTGTTTGATTCTGTTGCTCTGCAATATTTATACTGTAAAAAGCCGGTTATCAAAACCCCGGAAAACAATGAAGGCCTCGCTGCCGTGCAAACCAAACCAAACCAATCCAAACCAAACCCGTGCAAAACAATATTGGGTCTTTAAAACAATAAAATAGATAAATTACGTCATTTATGGGAAATCTGTTAATGCAGACACCCTTTGGAAAGGTCCACTGTATGTGGTCTTAAGTGAATTTTGCATGTCATCATAATTAAACCTCTTGGTACATGCATCGGTTGGTTTAAGGAAGGCTGTTCCCATTGGATATGAATAGCTACCTTTATGAACTTTTTATAAAGCTATTCATATCCAATGAAAACAACCTTCTTTAAACCAACAGTTGTACCATGTAAATTTGAAAACTTTCTTTATAGTTACACATTGTCACGTATTAATAATTTTGTTACAGTTTTTTTTCTCATTAGCATTTCTATGTACCTTATTATAAATTTAACTTTGTACTTTACGATTCAAAACCTGAATGTGACAGAAGAGCTGTCGCAGCATGTCTTTAAAAATTAAAACTGTTGTCGTTTTTCTTAACTGATAACAATCCGTGTAAGAAGTAGGCAACCCAAATGTACGGAATGCAGAAAAGGTGCACGTGTGAATTGTGCTATTGTTGAAACCGTCCACCTCATTGGCTAAAACATGAAAATCGACCATAACTTCATCAGGCAGCGCATTTATTTATCTCTAGTTTATTAATTGATTCCCTTTTAGTGAAAACTATTGTGATTTTTAATGCAACAAAAATTCTATGTGGGGAACATGGAAAATTAGAAGTCTTTCTTGGCCATTGTTTTGGATTCTCACGATTGGCTGAAATCTTGTAACACAAAAGAAACATCGCTTTAAAATAAAGTTTCAGTAAATTTTATTTCAAAACCATGTTGTCCATAGGTTGACGTATTCTCAGTACGAAAATCTAAACAGTCTTATGTGGGGAAAGCGAAATGCATCGGAACAATAGAGAATTGCCTACTTCTTACACGGATTGTTGCTTAAGGACGTTCGCGCTAATTGTTTATGCGCATCCTTACTGCGCCATAATTCATGTCGCAACGCCATGCTACGTCATGCACGAGTGTGCGCGCAAGAGAAGAAATCTAAGCACATAAATGGCTGCAGTAGCCGTTGCGTTAACTTTGCTTAGATTTAACTCACTTGGAAAGTCGGTGAACCCCATTTTTGATTTGATTGATTGTGAAAAAATGAGCAAAAAATCAATGTAGGAAGTTTAAATTTTTTTCCATTTTTCTACCCGCGCGACATCGAATCCTGCCAACTTGCCGCTGTCAGAGCATACAAATACTGTGGTTTAAAGATTAGATTTACTTGAAGTGAATTTACTTAATAGACCCACTCATATAAAATTTGGCATAAAAAGTAGCATTTTAGAGATTCATTGACAATATTTTTAGACTAACAGACATTGGGGCCATATCCAGTAAGGAAGACCAATTTTTTCAATATTGTGGTCGCCTTTCAGCTATCTTATCTCGAAACAAAGTCGGTGACCCCCAATTTTTTTTTTTTTGCGTTTCTGATACGAGTAACTCATTACCTAGCGGTAGCAAAAGTTTTACAAAAAAGTCCATGTAAGAAGATTCTCGCGCGAACGTCCTTAAACCTAAGGTGGCTCCAGATAGTTTTTTTGGCGCGCGAGGCATGGGTACGAAAGTTGCGCGAGCGCGCGTTTGTTTATTTTGATGACGACACGAAAATAAAGAGATTTTTACGGTAACTAAAACGTTTATTGCGCGCATTCCACACGGTGAATTTTTATAAAAATTGACAAATTGGTAGCATTTTCTTTGTTCTTGATCACAAAGAAAAGACAACATTTTTTGTGCATATACAAACCTAATAAACGTACAAAACGAAAAGTGAGTAAATTACCTAAAATTATGTACCGATTTTTTTATGGCTTTGTTAGTTTCAGACTTACTGAATGTTTCTTCTGTTTCACCAAAAATCGTGAATATTTACCGTGTAAAAATCGAGAAAATCCGTTGAGAGGTTTGCTAGACTTGAACAACAAGCCCAACAACTAAAACATTGGTTGTCATGGTAATGAGACAAGACTGCCAAATTAGACTTCTCTGTAAAGGAGAAAGCCTAAGCTTCGTGTACGTATGTGGATATTATGCCTATCATCGCGAAAAAAAAAAAAAACTCTCGAAAGACAGCAAAGTAAGGTCGCGTATGTTCAATTTGGAAGACTGGGCAATAACTATATGGAGCCACCTTAAAACCCTTGAAATGGCCTAACACTCCCTACGGGCCGCACCATAGTAATCACCGTGATGTTCAGAAGGTTTTACTCTCGTGCCTATTAGATACTACCTTAAAGGTCAATGCCATCGAATTGTAGTATTATTATGAAAAGCCAAATAAAACATATTTGCTTCAATAGAAACCAACAAATAATGGTCGGGTTGTTTTAACAATTAAGTACTATACTACTGCAATGAAACTATTATTGATTATCTTTTGCTGCTGGTTGCCAGGTTGCAAATGGATTATAGCATGAAAAAACTGTCCAAAATATGAACACAGTGAGCAAAGCTGATACTACGTAGAACAATTAACGCGACAACGACATGATAGAGCCCAAACTGAAAGCCAAAATGCAACCGTGGATAGCTGTTTCGACCTGGTTGGGTCTCGTCAGCAGGGTGTAGCAGCAAAAAGATAGAAAAACTAGCGCGAACGCCAATTCTCTACCAAATCGCACGTGGTGATGGTAACAATAGGAGCTCGAATCCAAATGCTTGCCAATTGACCCAAGTCACAGCGGCATTATTTGGGACCGTAGGTCTTTTCAGATCCGACTATGCTGCTCAATTTTTTTTTTATCCGACTATGCTGCTCATTTTTTTTTTATTCGCTGCTCATTTTTTTTATTAGCTGAGGGATGGTTTATGTCTATCCTCACTTTCTTTATCGCGACAACGACATGATATTTCAAATTCTTTAACTCATGGTCACGCGCCGCTGTGACGTGGGTCAATTGGCAAGCATTTGGATTCGAGCTCCTATTGTTGCCATCACCACGTGCGATTTGATAGAGAATTGGCGTTCGCGCTTTTTTTCTATCTTTTTGCTGCTACACCGTGCTAACGAGACCCAACCAGGTCGAAACAGCTGTCCACGGTTGCATTTTGACTTTCAGTTTGGTCTCTATCATGTCGTTGTCGCGTTAATTGTTCTACGTAGTATCAGCTTTGCTCACTGTGTTTGTATTACTATGTTTGGCTGATCAGATCTTCTATAGATCCTACGTACTCCGGCAGCATTTTCGTTCGCGGTCCTTTGCTCCTTGTTTTTCCAAAATATGGTCTTGAAAAAAAAATCGTTAAAAGCTGACAGCCATTATTCTCCATTGAGTGAATCACTAGTTGTTTCGATTTCTCTCGGTGTTTTTTTGTGTATCCGCAAAGGCACTTTGTCAATTATTAAGCATACCAAAAAATTGACCCCTGAAACGAGACATTTGCTCCGGGCGTGCGCGTTACTAAAATGAACTATTGCCCATGCGCAGTTGAGCTAGAACGGCCTGGGCGCTAGTCCGCGCAAGTCACCAATACAAGCCAAAATGGGCTCAGTCGAAGCATAATTGCATTGAAAAAATGGCAAAATGACGGAGTTTTTTTCGCTCCAACTAAATCATATTTCCCACCAAAATGTTCACTAGATGCCAGTCTCTTCAAAACCGAGTGTGGATGTTGACAGTACCCCTATTAAAATGAGTTATATCCCTAAAAGCGATGACCGCGAAGTTGAACTCCATACAAGCCTTTAAGTTATTAAAATATTTTAACGTTTCCAGATAGAATAATAACCAAATTACCGGAATCCGAGTGTGGATTTCCGAAAAGTGATTCATAACGAGAACATGATTTTATACATGTCCAAGATGAAAATAATTTATCGATGAATTCAACTTGGTTCAGGATGAAAACTTGTCTGTCATTTTTCCCAGGGACAGACAAGCTTGCAAACCACATGTCATGAGTGCACAGAAAGCCAGTGTCGCAAGAAGTTAAGATATACATGAAGACCAAATAGAGACTTTATTTCAAAGTTGGAAATTTAATTTTGAAGAACATTGCACTCTCCATTTGGAGGAGTGAGTTACAGAACTACACCAAAAATGTTCAATTTGTACTCGCCCAAGAATATTTGACAAAAAAATAAGTTCGGGAACAAAATAAAGAAATTGCTGGACTAAAAACAGTTACTGTACAACCCCCAACGTGCAATCACCAATCACCAATCACCAATCACCAATCACCAATCAACCAATCACCAATCGTGCCAATCACAAGCGAGCTTGTCATTTGAAAACAAAAACAAACGACCGCAAAGCTGAATGGGTGATACTGGGCTTTTAACTTAGGAGGGCTTCGTGAATTCGGCCCCTGAGTGTACACTGTACATATGTATGATAAAGTGCTTTCCAGTTACATGTAGCAAGACCGGCTTGGTTGTCATGCAATCCGTGATCTTGCCAGGATGTCAGTAAATTGAGCCAGGTTGACTAACCAAGGTGCCTCTCCTCATGTTATACCGTGCTGAAACTTATAAATACATGAACATGTACATATACATGTATGATTGGCAAACCAAGCCAGCTTGTGTAACAGGGCCAGCCAGGCTTATGTACAATGTACATGTATAGTGTAATCGTCTCTAAATGTCTGACAAACCAGTGTATCGAATGAGCCACCTTCAATTTTTATTGCCGGGTAATTATACATTTTGCTCATCATCTCTATTCTCATCTCTATTCTCATTGGCTGAGAGTACATCTACGTACAGCTAATTCATGTTGGCATCCAATTGTGATGTCATACATATATCTACCGGTATCTACAGACAGTGGGATTTATGCATGCAGATATGATGTCATTTCTACAGACAGACAGATTTTTACATGTATAGGTGATGTTATGCAAGTGTACCATGCACCGCCCGCCTCCAAACTTTAGCCTGAAATGACGAATTAGTCCTTTATACATATTGTATGTCTAATAAAACAATATTATTAATTGGATTTGGTTTTCGCATGATTATTGATAGCAAGAATTATCTGAGGCCTCTGTTTGTGCTATCTGCCAAAGCCGAACACAAACCTCGGCCTTGATAATTCTCTCCATCATGCCTATCCTCATCCAATACACCGTACATGTAATGGTTTATTTGATGGATTTTTTTATATATTTTAATTTCTTTTGTTTATGTTATTTGTACTGTACCATTTTGAAAGAAAAAAATTATATTGTATTGCAGTGTTTCTCAATTTCACACATTTGTTTTTTTTAATAAAAACATTAATTAAACCTCAATCCAACTTGACACAGGAGCAACAGCAAGCTAGACGGAGTGTTAACCTTAAGAGCAGCTTGCATAAAACACAATCAGACAGTAAGGTAAAGCTTATAACTGTACTATTGCTCTTTTATTTCAAAAGTTATATTAAAAGCCATACTGTTTTAATTAATCCTTTTCTTCAAATGATCTGAATACAAATGTAGCAGCAGGCTACACTCAAGCAACTCGCACTTCTTTCGTTCTTAGCAAAAACGACAACAGTTTTGATTTTCAAAGACATGTCTTGGCAGCTCTTCTGTCATCTTCAGTTTTAAATCGTAAAGAACAAACTAAAGTTGAATAGGTCATTTCCGAGTTGCCTTTAGCCTCTCTATCAAAGCGAGGCTAGGTGCGAAACCTTTCATATAAAAAGGAGTTTTCATTCACATGCAAATAAGCTTTATATGCATGTGAATGAAAACTCATTTTCATATGAAAGGTTTCGCACCTTGCCTCGCTTTGATAGAGAGGCTAACGGCAACTCGGAAATGGCCTATTTATAATAAGTACATAGAAATCCTAATCAGATAAAACTGTAACAAAAAAAAATTAATGAATATACAATGTGTACATGTGACAATGTGTGACAGCACTATATATAGCTCACAAGCTCAGTGTAAAAAGATAATTCAGAAACAGCAACAAATTGTTTTAGAATTGTCAATATCAACTGAGTTTACTGTAAACATAAGACATGCATTATAGCTAAATATTTGTTTGACCGATGCTGTTAGATCTTTTTAGTGATTCGTGCTGCTGACATGCGCCAGGTATATAAAAGCGATGCTGATCTTTCAACTAAACACATCTAAAAGCAACATGCAGGAGGCCATTCCAAACAACAATGAAATATCAACAACACAAGGAAAACAATAAGCTATTTATTAGACGTGCCCCTCTCCTCTCCTTCCTATATACAATGTGGCTTAATTTAAGTGGTGTAATTTTGTATATGTACTGTATGTTTTCTTTCCTTGAAAATTTTATGTTATTTACCTTTTTATATTTTTATATTCAATTCTGTATTATTATCTGCTAAGGTTTGGAGAAATAAATTTAAAATGTAAATGTAAAAAAAAAAAAAATAATGTAAACAATAAGCTAGTTCACGCATGTATACATGTACTAATGGGCTTTACTCCATGCACATTCTATGACACACAAACACAATTGACGCAGATGCGTGTATATGTAGTTCAATTTCCTTTGTTTTTTATTCGATTATCATATAACTATTATTAACATAGAAAATAAAAATTGAACCAAGAATAAAATTGAACTACAACAAATACATGTTTGGTGCTGACACATTATACTCGACTATGTTTTAGTTCACTTAATACTGACCTACACTGTACAGTTAAATGTGTATCCAGTTTTCAATCTAACTCTTGTAAACCTAGCTACAACTCTACCACAAAACTACACTGTACATGTACATGTACTGATGTACATGTATGTAACCATCACAGAAATGGCTACATGTAGGTTTGTGCTGTGACAGATTGAATGTTGGGTACAGTACAGATGTTTTCATGTAAGATTGTCAATACTCTATGTTAACATTCATAACAGGTACAGTGCAGGTGGGTGGCACGGTGGTCTAGTGGTTAGCGCGTCGGACTTTCAACCTGAAGGTCGGTGGTTCGAACCTGGTCTCTGCCATCGTGTTGTTTCCTTAGACAAGAAACTTTACTCCACACTGTCTCTCTCCACCCAGGTGTATAAATGGGTACCGGCGACAAAATGCTGGGGGTAACCCTGCGATGGACTAGCATCGCATCCAGGGGGGAGTAGCAATATTCCCAGTTGCTTCATGCTACAGAAACCGGGTTAAGCTCCGGCCGTGTGGGCCATCTTGGCTCGTGTGCGACTCTACCCTTTTTACAGTGCAGGTCAGAATTAAGCGAACATTGCAGACGTGACACACGCTTTACATGTACAGTATAAATTATGCTCTCCAAAGGGACTTTTTTGGGTAGTTGACACTTCACAATTTATCAGTAAGATACATATGCATACGATGTATACATGTACAATGTACATATGTACATTGTATTACTGTCTCACATAATACTTACTGTATGATCTACTCATCATATCTGAACAGGGCAAAAAAAGGTGAAACGTGCTAGTCTGCAGCAGACAATGATACTTTGGGAGAAATTGATAACACAATAAGGTAATCAAAGGCTCCCGAGCCAACTCGTGAATACCAAACAACCTTCCAACCCTTCCCTCTCTTGCGCATTTTGCTCCACTGACCCCTCCCCTCTACCCTCTGCGTCCAACTCCCTACCATCCCCTCCTCCAACTCCGGCCCCATTGTCGTTTCCGTACCGTTTATCAGCCTTGCTTTTTTTTATCAAATCGTCCCATGGGTTAGGCAGGTGACCATTACCTAATGTATTGCATTTGGAACGGGCAAAATATAAATGTAAATTATGCGCAAGCCTTATGCACTGCTGACCAGCAGAATTATCAAAAAAAGGTTTACAGCTGATGAATTGAAGGAAGGAAGAAATGAAGAAATGAAAATATTTGTTCCTGTCTGCTATAACTTGTCCAACGCTTTGTGTATTCACAAGTTAAAAACCATGAGATTATTACAGAATGTACCTGTGTGATGTTGCACAACTGACTTGGGGAGGCAGTCCATGATAAGTGTGTAAGACTTTTAGTCGGATAATGTCATTGAAGACAACTAAAAATATGATCAAGCTGTGCTTCCAAGTTTTGGAGATTTTTCTGTAAATCAATATTAAGTAATGATCCGCATAAGAAGGAAAGCGCTGAACGGCAATGCACGATTGAATGTCAACTTTTTTCATTGTTACAACTAGTGATCTCATTGGCCTAGACTCAAGAGCCGCTAAAAAGTTAAGGTTCAAGGTGCATTTTGTCCAATTTTTTTAAGGTTTCAGGTTATTTGAGACCCAATCGCACAACAAGCAATTTTTAAAAGATATTGTATTTGCAATGGGGAACCTCATCAAAGAAGCAAAATTATTAGCTATTGCCTTCTGCTATTCTGATTGGTTAAGCATGAACATTTCCTAAAATTTATTTGACGCAAATGGATTTTCTATATTTTTATACTGAAATATAATTATGAACCATCAGCCCCTCCTCTATTCTTGAAACCAAAGATATTCTGTGGGAAAGAGCCAATGCCGCAGAACAATGAAGTTTACCGTAGTTCTTATGTGGAGCATTACTTAAACATGTTATTTTCTCCCCCGTTCAATCCCCACCCCCCACCCCCTGTACAATTCCGGCTAGTTGAAATTTACTTTGGCTAGTGAATTCAAACTTGTCACTAGCCACTAGGCTAGTAAGCTGAAAGGTTATTCTCGATCCCTGTGTACATTTATTTTTCGACATTTTTAAGGTGTACAAATCTCAAACTGAGTCCTTGCTGTATTGATCTCACTGTATTGATCTCGCTATTGCACGGGCAATACAGCAAGGTCTCAGTTTGAGATTTTCCCGTAAATACCTCACTGTCGGTTAATAAGTAATTAGACTAGATAAACGCGCGAAAACAAGTGGAAATACGAGACTGTGAATTGCATTTTTTTACTGGGGGGGGGGGGGGGGGGGGGAGAGTTGGTGGATTGGGGTGGCAATTAAAACAATATGTACCCATGTAGGGGCCGTTCTTCTCGAGGAGTGGAGTAGGAGGAGGAGGAGGAGGAGGGGTGGGGGGGGGGCGGAGTGGGTGGATGTGGGTGGATTGGAGTAGCAATTAAAACAATATGTACGCATGTAGGGGCAAATTTGTTGGAGGAGGAAGAGGAGGAGGAGGAGGAGGAGGAGGGGGACAGTGGGTGGATTGGGGTGACATGTAGGAGCAGTTTTATTTGGGAGAAGGATGGATTATGTTTTTTATAAAGTCCGCAGTTAAACATTTTCGTTGAGGTTAACCCGCTTAGTATGGATACCCTTTAATACGGACAATGGACAGTTTTCACGCCTAGACAGAAACAATCTCTCAGACCAGTCATCTCGTACAAAATCGTGTACAAAATAAACATCATTCATAAAGTCACTGTTGCTGATTCTACGTCAGACTGCTACACGTTCTTTATATTTTTTGTTTGAAATAATCTTACTATACCTATTTTCCACCGATCGTGATGGGCTATTTTTTACTAGGGTTTAGATGTGATACCGAATTGTTGTTGTCTTTTGTGACGTAATTTATGCATTATATATAAAATGCATAAATTTTACAAATTACATCATTTATAGGAACTCTGTCAACACAGACACCCCGTTAAAAAAAAGTCTCCGTGGTCCCTGCGGTGTCCATGTATATGAACAGAGTGCCATTGTATAAGGTCTTAAAGTGAATTTTACACGTCCTTATATTAAACCTGTTGATAATTTGACAGACGCCTTAGCCACGCCCCACTACACCTATTCCACGATGTAGTCGGCTTTGAACAGTGCTTTAAATAGCAGAAGTACATATCTTTTGCTGACTGTTTTTAGCCCTCCCGACCGATTGTGTTTCAGCAACATAACATAGCATGAAAACAGAATTCGAATTGGCGAATTGATTTTCAGCTGTCACTATTTTCATTATGTTGATAAAAGGTACAATATTGAAGTTGTTTTTCAAAACCAAAATTTGTTTCGTAGAATAATTTTATTTTACAATATTTAAGTTTTCTAGACTTTTTAAGCTGGAATGATTTTACTTCTGTATTCTCTTGAGGGTAATAAATGGGCAACGAATTTCTATCAATCTCTTTAACGCATTGACAAGTCGTTATTGTAACGACTTATATGTCAATTTTTTTATTAATGTCGATTGTTTCCCTCTTTGCGTGTCCTGTCGGCATTGTTTCGCGTCACCGAAAAACACATTTAAAATATGACGATATAGCTAAGGACCGCTTTAAACAAAGGCAAACCTGTAAACAGCGCAGACCTTAACCACAAGGTTAACAGAAAGATGGGAAACTACTCGATAGTACTAAGAAACTACCTCTTCGTACTGGGGATCTTTGCCGCAGTTCCAAGTGCTTCTGAAGGTAGAAATCTTTCATGCCTTTCAGATTGTTTTTCGTAGTTTTAGGGGCCTGGCTTTAATTTCACATTATTAGGTTATTCAGTTTATTAAAATGTCGTTTCCGTCAATTTCCTTTCACTAAAAGCTTTCTTCTCGTTTTGCTGCATGTGTTTTCAAAAAGCTTTCAGCGAAGGATCCTTTGGTGGCCTGGATTATGTCAACTTCATGCCGGACGAGTTTTCCTACCTGAACATCACCAGTCTTGGAAGAAATCTCCTCGAACACCAAAGCGATTGCGGGTTTGCCTGTTTAGAAATTCCTCCTTGTATTTCCTATAACGTGGCTGCCTTCCCTGACATCGACGGAAAACTGCTTTGCGAATTGCTCCCATCTGACAAGTATAACAACTCGGACAAGTTCATCTCAAGTCAGTATTTTCATCACTTCAGTATTCCGGTAAGTAGAACTTTTAATTTATATCAACAGAGTAACAAATATCGCTTTATTACCAAACATGCTGCTACAGTTTGGCTTTCTGACGATTAAATTACAATGCAAACCTTTTTTTAATGTCAACAAACGGAAAATGTATCATTTTTTGCTTAGAGAGTTTGTTGTGCACTAAATTTTTTTGTGCTTCACGTGTAAAACAAACTTTTCCAATTATTAATTATGGTTAAAGAAAAAAATTATAACGAAACTTCTTCATTTGTTTAGCTACAATTTTTACCTACTACCAACCGATAATTCTATTTATCAACTAGACGTCACCTTGACATAGTTGGTCAAATCGTCATCTTTCTTTCTTTATTTCTCTCGTTTTTTAATCCGTGAATACGCGCAAGAGTAATGAATGGGTTATAGGAAACGGTGGCTAATTCACTCACTCACTCGCTCCATCACTCAGATGTAAGCTTTTTCCGCATATCTACGTTGATAAGCCAAATACTAGGTAGTGTAGTGGGGAAACGATGGGACAATAGAGCTGGAGGGAGCTGAAGGACGCGAGTTCCATTCTCGCCCTGTACAGTTTTTTTTTTCTTTTTGTTTCGAGCTACAAATTACTGGAGTTTATTTATTTATTTTTTATTTTTTTATTTATTTTTTTTTTTTTGCGTTCGTCAAAAGTCGTTACATTAATTTCCAAAAAAAACTAAGGAAAACAGCGTCTGTGATCATGAATTTACAGCAACTTCCTAAAATCGAATGAGATCTTTACATAACATTACAGTAAGTTTATAAGCCTGCCCAAAACCCCTTACGACGCTGTAAGTTCAGAGCTCATAACCTAGATTTTACGGTAGCAAACGTTCAAGTATTTTGCTGACTATTTTCAAATTTACCGATAGCAAAATTGTGTTTTAAACGCTCAATGGTATTGAAACATGAATGGCGAGTTGATTTGCAAATGTGCAAATCATAAACTGTTTTTCGAAACGACGAAATTTCGCGATTGCATTTTGTATAACTAACAACTTTAATCTTCTGTCTTCTTGCTGAAGCATAATAAAATGTTATAACTGCTTTAGTTTTAGTTAAAGGCAAAACGAAGAACGTTCTCTTGTTGTTCACTGTTTATTTTTTGCTGTTTTCATATCACTTTAGCAACAAACGTTAGCTTAAGTGGTCACCTGTTACCACAGTCCTAATTACCCACTACTTGTTACATTATTTTTTGCGCAAACGTTCGAAAAAATTAAATCCGCGAAAAGTATTTCACACAACGAAAGGCAAAGAATGAAATGTTTGTTGGCTTATTAGGGAGGAGGCTTAATAGAGAGAGTGGGGGCTATTATAAGTTAGCGAAACGCCAGGAGTTCACCACTCTTTGGTAATACATAAATTTCAATACGCTCCACAAGCGTTAAAAATAACTTTCACTATAGTTTTAGATGGTCAAATTACAGACATTTTTAATGTCAACAACGGAAAACTGTATCGATTTTGCTTAACGAAATTGTTAAATGCACCGAATTACTTTACTCCCCGTGTAAATAAAAAAATTAGCTCTGAGTTTGGGTTTGAAAAAGAAAGGACCAAGAAGTTCCCTTATTCCATATTATTATTTGCTGTTTGGAAGTAACCATAGCAACAAAAGTTAGCTATAACGTTCACCTGCTACTAATCATTAATGGTAATTACCTACTACATAATTTTGTAAATTTATTTTTCTCAAGGTCGGTCTGAACAGGGCTTTTCTTGCTGCACAAGTGACCGAACATGGCATAGCATGCCGCTTTTATTTGCAATATTTTCATACAAAAAAAAATATCAATGTAGTTTCCGTGTAGCAGGTGGCTTTGAAAGTTGCAAAAACAGGGTCATATTATGTCTTGGTGCTTATAAGCTTCCTGTTTATAGTCCACCTGCCCGATAAGGAAATTAACCCGCCACCCTCTCAGTCTCCATTGTTTCTCATTTGCTGTTTAAACATGGTTCGTACAATCTTGAAAAGGTCTTGAATTTTAGCAGTCGTCTTGAAAAGTCCTTAATTTGGTTAAGGTCCTTGAAAAGTACTTGATTTCTTTATTAGGTATTGCAAAGTCCTTGAAATTTAGGACTTTGTGTACGCCCTATCACTTTTCTAAAAAAATAAAATGATTTTGCTCCGAAAAAATTGGCCACCAGCGACTTTTAAAATCCGAAAATAACTAGCGAAAATGTCGGCATAATACGTGAATGCGTACATGAAGCAAAATTGTAATATTTGCCTCAATTTCATGCATTAGGGGACAAAGAGTTTCGATTTCGTAAATAAAACGTAGTCCTTGAAAACTATTTTTTGTCCTTGAAAAGTCCTTGAATTTTATTTGCCTGAAGTTGTACGAACCATGTTAGATATTACCATAACAATATAAACGTCAGCTATTGCGGCCACCTGTTACCAACACACTCGCTCACGAGGAATGTTTATGAAAACGCTTGGAATGGCGTAGTACTGTTTTTCCATATCATTTTGTGCCTTTACAGGGCACCCAATGAGGAATGTTTATGAAAACGCTTATAAAATGGCGTAGGACTGTTTTTTCATATCATTTTAGTGCCTTTACAGGGCACCCAATAAGGAATGTTTATGAAAACGCTTATAATGGCGTAGTACTGTCTTTCCATATCATTTTAGTGCCTTTACAGGGCACCCAATGAGGAATGTTTATGAAAACGCTTATAAAATGGCGTAGGACTGTTTTTTCATATCATTTTAGTGCCTTTACAGGGCACCCAATAAGGAATGTTTATGAAAACGCTTATAATGGCGTAGTACTGTCTTTCCATATCATTTTAGTGCCTTTACAGGGCACCCAATGAGGAATGTTTATGAAAACGCTTATAAAATGGCGTAGGACTGTTTTTTCATATCATTTTAGTGCCTTTACAGGGCACCCAATAAGGAATGTTTATGAAAACGCTTGTAATGGCGTAGTACTGTCTTTCCATATCATTTTAGTGCCTTCAAAGGAAACTATATGAAAGATAATACAATTTGACCTTTTCGTTTCTCGTTTCCTTTTCTTTTCGTTTCTCCGATGTTACGACAGTTTGAGGCGACATTTATTTAAAGAAAACTCCAGTTTGTAGTCTAAGTGATTACGAATGTTTAAGATGACTAAAGACTTCCGAACAGCTTTTCCACCGAAACGAGTCGTTGGCGCTTCTGTTAATTTATTATGGATTTTCAACATGACTAAAAGACTTCGGAACAGCCCTTCCACCTAAACGAGTCGTTGGCGCTCCTGTCAGATTTGTCGCGGCGCGTTGTTATGTCGTTAATTTTGCGCATTGTCAAAGGTTGGCGAAAATTGAATCGACGAAAACTTTTTCACAGATCGAAAATATACATTTGCTAATCCTAAAATAAAAAGGGTGGATTAACTCGACTTCTTTAACCAATTGAACACTACTCTTAGTAATAATAAACACAACGATTTGTAGATCAGAGACAAGCATTCACTAATGGCACACACACACGTTTAGCATTCTCAGGTCCAAGAGAAACAAGACAAGACAAGACATCATAATTATCGGCATGTACAATTTCTTGGCACGCAGGTAGCCAAAAAAAAAAACGCTAGTCGAGGCGTGCCAAATTAATTATTTTTTAATTGACGCAAATATCCTGCCAATTAGCTTTCTCTATTTGAAGTCCGTATCTTACCTATTGCATGATATTCATACTAATACTGCACCCTTAAAAATCGTTAATTCGTTCTCACAGATGTCATCTATTCATGCGTATAACACAAGATCATCCTCGAAAAACAATATGAACATCAAAAAATGTAGTCTTGAAAAACAAAGACAAGCCGTCCTAATTTTTGGCGCTAAATTATGGAATGAGATGCCAGGTAGAATGAGAGATATGTCAAAATATGTGTCTAAACGAAAATTAATCAGTGTGCCCTTTGAAATATCAAAATACAAAGATGAGTACCTTGATACAACCATGATAATACGAGAAATAAAATAGCGAAATCCAAAACCTTAGCTTCTTTCACAGGTTGCATTAAACAGATTTTCTTGCTTTGAATTTATTACACATATTTCTTCTTTTCTTTTCTTTGCTTGTTACTTCTTATTTCTGTAATATCTGATTTGTAATAGGAATGGCATGAACATCCCTGTTGTCAAAAAATATGAAACGGAGAACTTTTTTCTGAAGCAATCAAACCATAGGATAAATAACTAAAGCCAAGATTAACGCACGGTAAATATTTAGCAAGGTATGTTGAGGAGCAAAGTGCCTCAATTTAGCGATCAAACCCATTACATCGTTTTACTTAATTTAGTAGTTACATTGTTAGTGCGTCAATCAATGCTAAAGTTCACTGATTCAAATAAATTATTGATTCTTCAGAAAAGAGCTCTTCGATTGATATTTTTTATAAACCCATGGACCATGCCATTCCCTTCTTCCAGCAAACGAGGACTCTACCATTAACCTTCTTAAATTTTGAACGTCTTTCGCTGTTGATGCATGACGTTCATCACCAAACTGTTCCAAGTAATCTGAGAAGTATGTTCAGACTAACGACCGATGTACATAACTATAGAACCAGGTCTGCATCAAACCAAAATTATTATGTTGAGTACTCCTGAACGGAAAAAAAGAAAAAAAATCATTTGCGAGAACTGGTGCTATGATATGGAATGGACTACTTAAATCTCTTAAATGTCTTAAATCGTCGAGGAAATCTCAATTCAAATCGAAAATCAAACAAATTCTTCTGTAGATTCTTCAGAAAACAGATGACTATATTGATGTTCCCCAAATACTTTGCGATATTAAACAAATGAAATTGTTATAATTTGCATATTTCATTTATTTCCCGTGTCTTCCACCAATATCATAATCAGTTTATCGAAAGCTTTAAAATAATCTATAACTCTACAGATCAGCTTCTGTATTGTTATATTGTCTTACCTTTATTATTTTCAATTACATTACTTTTCCCTGCCTCGAATAGCGTTTTTTTGGTAATTTGCAGGGCAACTGTATTTAAGTTTATATGTCTAATAAATTTTTGTTTGTTGTTGTTTGTTGTCAATCAAAGTGCATAAAGGAACACAGTCCGGCTTTGATGGCTTACGAAATTAATTTTGGGCGATTTTCTCGAAAACTAAGACACTTAGATAGACAAATGGTCATTGATGATTCATTCTTTACTTTTCAGTCTCCGTGTAGCAGTTCGCCTTGTAAGAATAGTGGCAAGTGTGTGTCGCTGTACGAGGAAAACAGCTATAAGTGTGTTTGCGAGGAAGGATTCATGGGACAAAACTGCGAAACAAGTATGACACGTTTTCTGTGAACATTTGCATACAGCTATTTCAATTAACGTTGTCGGATGAAAAAGGCGAAAAGCCAGGACCGCAAGGTTGTATGGGATTTTTATGCAATAGCTATTAACCCTAACCCATACTACCTTGCGGTCTTGGCTTTAAGCTTTCATCCGACAACGTTTATTGAAATAGCTGTATATATCATAGCATAATTGAAAACTAGTGGTGAATTGACAGAGAGTGAGGTTTTTATTTATATGAATTCTTGAATTTTCTTCGCTTAACCCTATTCAGACCGGGGGGGGCGGAAAGTGCCCGCGCCGACTTTGAACGTTTATAACTTCTAAGCCTTTCTACCTACAGCCTTGAAACTTCTCGACTTTTCCTAAAATTTATCTGTGAACATTTTGGCAGAAAGTATGTTGTCAAAGAAAATATGACGTTGCCATGGCAACCACATTTTGACGGATGCTTTTTGCTCATTTTGAGAGATAAGTATTTCCTCTGTTTATTTTATGTTATTCTGTTTTACACTGATCTTTATTATGGATTTAAACACCAAACGATGCATTGTTGTCGTCCTTGATCCAAAATTAAAAAAGTAAGGAGGCGTTTCCATGGTAACCGTAGTTAAAGAGGCTTTTTTGTAGTACTTTCAAATTTCACTTTTTTCTACCTTTTATCGCATATTTTTTATTTTTGTTTTTTACTCTTTGCTTGATTTAAATGTTCATCTTTTAATTTTGAGTGATTTTGGGTAATTTTAGCGCATATTCCGTGCTCAGGATACGATATTCCAAATCCAAGATGGCGGATTCAAGATGGCGGATCCAAGATGGCGGATCCAAGATGGCGGATCCAAGATGGCGGCTCCAAAAAAATATTCGAAATTTATTTTATTTTTTTTTAATGTTGTTTTTTCTTTATTTTTTGTTATTTTAGCGTTATTTATTTTTTACGTATTTTTTTAGAATAAATACATTCTAAGTATTTTAAGGTGACATTTTCTCGCCTTTTGGACGTTTTCTTGCACATCTGACGTCATATTGACGTCATGATGACGTCATATTAACAGTCATGGTAACATAAAAAGTTGTTGTTATACAAATGTTTAAACAATTACAGAGTAAGAAAAATTTATACTTCCCTTAGATTGTGGTTTAATTACAAAAATTAAAACATCAAAACAAATATATTTTTGTGACGTCATGATGACATCATCATGTTGCTACAAGTTACAAGTACCAATATATACATTAAAAATGTTTTCCAACATCATCAGAGAAAACATTATTGCCATTATTCAAAACAATTTAGAGATAGGTACGGCATACACTTTCTGTGAATGAACTGTCAATATATGACGTAATTATGACGTCATAGAAGTTGTCATGACAACATAATTATGTGGATCGATAGAATTTCGGACATACAATGTCTCCTGCAAATTTGGTGTCCATACCTACTTTCCTGTAGAAGTTACGAAGGGGGGGCGGAATCCGCCCCCCCCCGGTCTCAGAAGATCCAAAAAAGCCCGGTCTGAATAGGGTTAAAATACGCCCAGGTGTTACGGTATGGCATGCAATTCAGTTGTGAGAGTTTTTTTTTTTTTTTTAATTGACTGTCATTTTTGGAATTTGCTAGATCTAATTTTTGCGATTTGGGGGACATAATTTTCGCGATTCGCAGCAAATCGAATGGGCTTCTACATATTGATATTGTAAGCAATTCATTCGAGGGAAATTTCAAGGCTGTTGCGCGTTAGACGAAGTCGGGCGCAAACGGAGGAAACACAGACAAACAAACAAACAAACAAACTCAGTTGAAAGTAGCTGAATGTGGGCTCCTGTTATAAGAAAACCTTCCGTTATATATCATTGCAAGTGATTCTAGCGCCTTTATTACGTAAACAGAAATCTATGTATGCAACATTTTTGTACGCAAACGGTTGGTGATACTGAGCGAGTAGGGAAATCTTAGTAGCGGGTAAATTGTTGCGAAAAATTATATTTTTGCAAATTATTTAAAATTAGATCCACCAAAAAAATCATGCCATACGGTAATCCACAATGTTTGCAATGCACTGACTTAAGGTGGCTCCAAGTATTTTTTTTTTTTTTTTTTTTGGTCACACTTCTCTTTTTGAATGCGCTTGTACATAATTTTACTTTAGCTCAATGAATATATACATACATATATACTTTATTTAATGTGGATATACTCTTAGCTTAAAAGTTAGTTTACAGGTATTCCACCTAATAACTAGTTAAAACCTAACAATTAAACAACACTAATATAACAATACATCAGATAAAACCACTGATTAAATACTAATTAAAACTATTATTACAATATTACCACCGCAGTCAAAATACTAATTAAAACTAATCTGAATTTGATATCAGATGTTAGGCTTGGATGAAAGTTTTGGGCGATGCTCTTTTCATGCTAATCAGCGTTTCCATAGCAACGGTAAACAAACATGGCGAGAAACAGTTTTTCCTAATTATCTTTTGAGTTATAATCGACACAGTGTAGCACACTAAATGATAAAATTTCAAACAAATTAAACTGTTCGATTTTGAATAAATCGCTGAAACATTTTTAACATGTGTTTTTTCATGTCTGAAATATAAGCGGTCAAAACGTTCCATAAGTCTCTCAAATTATCATTAACTTACCATATAAAGTTTCCTCAGACTTAAATTATTACTCCCTGCAAATAGCTCTGACTAACTCCTCGGTAATGAAGAGATCGAGCTTTTTATTCAAATGCAGTTTAAAAAGAGTGAAAACGTCAAGCAAAACTGCATTTGAATGCAAAGCCCGATCTCTTTATTGCCGAGGAGTCAGTTAGAGCTAATTGCAGGGAGTATGATAATTTAAGTCTGAGGAAACTTTCTGTGGTAATTTAATCATAATTTGTGAGACCTATGGAATGTTTTAACCGCTTATATTTCAATCATGATAAAACACGTGTTAAAATGTTTCAGCGATTTATTCAAAATCAAACAATTTAATTTGTTTGAAATTTTCTAATTTAGTGTGCTACACTTTGTAGATTATAACGCATTTATTCGCTTGTCGCGGGTAGCCCCAAAATCGAAAGATATTTATAAAAAACTGTTCTTAGCCATTTTTGTTTACCGTTGCTATGGAAACGGTGATCCGCATAAAAAGAGCACCGACCAAAACTTTCATCTAAGCCTAACATCTGGTATCAAATTCAGATTCATTGAGCTAAAGTAAGATTATGTATAAGCGCATTCAAAAAGAGGTGTGACCCCCCCAAAAAAAACTACTTGGAGCCACCTTAATATACATTTCGTTTTCCATTGTCGTAACAATTTTCGTGTACTTTAGTTTTTTCCATTTAGTTTCGTTTCAACAAAAATTAAATACTATGCCTGGAATCCATTAGGTCTTATCTGATCTAGACTACATGTAGGTTCTCTGAGGATATTTCAGCAGGTTATCAAGCGAGCGATCAGGAAAGTCACCTTCACGCGAAGTCGTGATCACCCGCTTTACTATCCCTTTGATAAATGAGGGACTAGACACACTCAACGGTTGGTATGGTTACCCAACTAGTTTAGCTTTTTAGTTATTTTGGGTAACCAGCTACTGTATCATTCTATTTTTAATTTATATATTATGTATACTTCTTTGCAATTTAACAGTACGAATAAACGTTGTTGTTGTTGTTGTTGTTGTTGGTCGCATTCCGAGTAGCAATGCTAGGATAAGTGTTAAAGGTTTTTTGTAATCAACACAACCATAGACTGGCTCAGAACAACTGGACCCAGATGAATAAATTTGTTAAATAAATAAGCTTCTCTTGCAGATATAAACGAGTGTGAAAGCAATCCATGCCTGAATAATGGAACATGCACTGACCGAGTCAATGGGTTCAACTGTACTTGCCCACCAGGATTTGCTGGGAATCGATGTGAAATAGGTTAGAAATGTTTACATGTATCTGCCAAACAAGAAGTTTAGTAACCACATGCCTAAGCAATGCTGCATGCCGGAATGTAGGTTTAATTATTAAAGCAGGATTGTCAACCTAGGCTAACCAGTGCGTCGCTAATTTTCAGAATTTCGATAAAACAGGATTTAAACCGAATTAAAAAGATCGAATCGTAGAGTTAAATGTAATGAGTTGTGATTATTTCCGTTACAGATATAAACGAATGTGAAAGTATTCCATGCTTCAACAACGGAACATGCACTGACCGAGTCAATGGATTCAACTGCAGTTGCCCACAAGGAATTACTGGGAATCGATGTGAAATTGGTGAGAAGCTATAGCAAAGAGAAGACAGTGCACTTTGTTCAAGCAAAAGAGAAAAAAAATATATTCACTTGTAATTATGTTTGTTGCAGATATAAACGAGTGTGAAAGCAATCCATGCCTCAACAAGGGAACATGCACTGACCGAGTCAATGGATTTAACTGTACTTGTCCACCACGATTTGTTGGGAATCGATGTGAAACAGGTTAGAACATTTGTAATGACCAAAACACGTAACAAAACATAGATTGAATAGTGAATTAGTTAAACCAAACTGTTCAATGCCGCGACATCGGCAAGTGCATTTCTGACCTACGGTTATACATACATACACACATATACTTTATTGAGCATCCCTGATGTGGGCTTTTAATTCACTCGCCGTTGTTGAGAATCCGACTATACGCTTCCCGTTATACAGCAATACAACCGATCGTTCCTTTTTAAGCAGTTAAGGACATGCTTTTTCTGCTAATTGCCTGGGTAATTAACCTGTCCTTTTTCGCACTTTAGATTTTTGCGCAGTACTCGCTTACTGTTAACAATGATGCTCCTCGTCTGGTTAAAATTTTTACTTTAGATGCATCGATTAACTCTTCCAAATTGGCAGAGTTCCTAGCGCCTGTGGTTGGAAATAACGCTAAGTGGGTGTTGTGTTACCGCGCCACCGTTCACGGCTGGGCTGCCAGTACCTTCCACAGCAGGTGTGATGGAAAACCCAACACAGTCACAATAATCAGAAATGGCCCGTACGTGTTCGGAGGATACACTGATGTTTCCTGGGGTAATTATTTTGTTTGTAGAAGCAAATGTGACAAATGTTCTACTTACCCAGTACCCCTCCCCTACATTACAACTACACCCGAGTTTGTACACAGTCATGTTCTTTTAGCACCCATGAATGATTTTAACGACTAAATTCTACAAAAGCCGACACTTCGAGCATTAAAACATCTGAACTTTTAAATATTTTGTTCTTTAAAAACGTGAAAATGATGAAAAATTGACTGAAGATGATCACACAAGACGATAATAAAGGTCGCGCGTGTGAGACGCGCGCGTGGGTTAAGAATATCATCGCTACCCTCCAGGTGACCTAGTAGAGTTGACCATCAACTGGTAGACAACAAAATTTCAAAGAAGAAAAGGTTGAATGAACTGTACATTCAAATGCAGTGGACACATGCTCCCCAAAGGGAACCTATTTTTTTCTTACGTATCAAAGTAACAACTATGTTTTCTTGTCCTACTTTCAGTTTCCAGTACCGGCTATAAAAATACTCCCAATTCGTTCATTTTCTCTCTCCACGACAAAGAAGGGCGAGCACCGTTTAAGAGCATTGTGGCAAGTCGACAATACGCAATTTACTGTTATTCAAGTTATGGTCCAACATTTGGTGGGCACGCCATCTACATTGCTGATAATGCGAATAGGAATAGTAATTCATACACATACGTAAACCAACATTACTCTCCTCCAAGTGGAGTAAAAGACATACGCACAATCCTAGCTGGGACTCATTACTTTTCACCTGACGAGGTGGAGGTATTCTATCTCGGTTGAGTCCTCTTCTAACCCTTTTACTCCTAAGAATGGTCAGCTCCCAGGGGGAAGAACTCCCATGTAAGAGTGACGGGGATGTCCCACGGAAATTTTAAAAAGAACCCCTAAGGGTACCAGAATCTCGGAACAAGGGGCCGGTCCATATTTATTTTCACTCCTAAGACTCCTTAGATGTACCAAAGGAAAACATTTTCACATTTTTTAATAGCGATAAAGTTGGTTTCATTGTCAAAAGTTTAACTGATATTTATTGAGCAGGAAGATTCTGCAAGCAATAACATCTGAGATCTGTACCTTTTGTTTACTCTAAATGGAATCAAAATAGCTATACTATACCAAAAACACTTGTATATTTACCCCAAAATGGTACGGCGAATATGTCGTTTAACACTTTTACAAGGGAGATTCCCCCGGGGAGGCTAAGTTCTCATTTTAAAATAAATATTAAAAGTTGTTAATTCAGTTTGCAAGCTCTATTTACTTAAAAATATCACTCTATTTAAAAGAAGCGGTGAGGAGGGGCATCCACCCCTTTTTGAACGAATCTGATCGTGTGCGTAGCTTGCTCGCAATACTAAAGAGCTCGGCGCAGGAGAATTTTTTTTTTTCAATGCCTATAGTCAAAGCCTTTTCCTAATATCGGATGCTCCGCACACTAACTAGAGCCGCTTTAATAGTTGTAGTATTGTTAGCACTGGCAGGCCGGACTGGTCATGCAGTTTCTCACTGAAATGGATTGTGCCTACGTGTATTTTGAAGGCATTGTATACTGTGTGACAGTATATGGCATTCCATGCCTGCCCGGAAACGTCGGCGTATGTAGGTATTCGTGGTTATTTCTAGCTTAAGCGCTAAATATTTGGTGGAGGGAACGACATTCTCATTTCTGATAATAATTATAATAGCCATTCTCAGTAATTTATAGACAGAATTTGGCAAAAACATTCTATACTGCTCTGTTCCAAGTAGATCGAGACCAGGACATAATCCTGGAGCACGCACCTTCTCAAGTGAGGTACATAAACGTGTTACTCTTGGTTAAGTCCTCCACTTTCAAATGTCTCAAAACATTTTTCATTATTCTCGAGTGCCACGGCAAAGCAGGTGGGAAAAAAGAAACCCATGATCGTAGCGGTAATTCGTGGTCTCTTTTTGTAGGATAAGCTATCTTGGGTCTCTTTGTTAGGTCGTCGAACTGCTTTGCTCTCACTCGATCTATCCAAAAAATGTTTAAATGGCAGCTACAATATTCGTCGATAATAATCGTTGGGACACTGGGTTGAATGCCACCTTTTTATGTTTTCAGAATTTGTAAAACATTTGATTCGCAGCGTTTCTGATAATGCACCCTTCAACAGAACGCCCAGAATGACAAGAAACGTTAACACCGTATAACGACGGGGAGGGGGATGTTCTACAAATTTCTCTTGACATTTATCAAAAGGGTGTACCCTCATGTCAAGAAATACAACATGTGGCAAATTTTACACCATTTACGTGTTATGACCTAAGCGGAGTCAGTCACGCTTGTAAGCGGTGTGTTTAAATGTTGGTAGTTCCATTTTTAAAAAAAACTAGACATTAATTAAGAGGCAGACACGACACCAGACCCGCGGTATGACCAGTACATTACGCAAGCGCACAATCATCTTTCCCAGGCAATGACAGCCATGGACAGCTGTTTTGTCTTTGCAGGACTCATGACTATATGACATAGCCGTCCGAACCCAGTGGGACCAAAAAGCGGGAATGGTGTTGTGTGTGGATCTTGTTGTCTTTGGTTTATTTTAGCTGAACCGTCAACAGTTTTTGTAAAATGAGACTCCTCCTAAAGAAACACACACACATAAAAAGTCACTCCGATATAGAAATACAAATATGATGTCTGCACTTACGAGTTATAACTCGTTTTAATTTAGCCTGCGTAGCAGGCGCATGAAAATAATATAGGCGCAAGAAAGAACGGGGCGTGCGAGGGTGACACGCGAGGAAGAAAGTAGCTCTTTTCCTCCTCGCGTGTCTCCCTCCGCGCCCCGTTCGCCGCGCGCCCATATTTTTTTCATGCGCCCGCTAAGCAGGCAAGTTTTAATTTGTAGGAAATAGTATTTAATGTTGGATTTATATTTATATATATTGTAGCTTTCGGAATAAAACTGAAGTATATAACATGTTCCTAAAGTCATTGTAAATGGAGCGGTTTTCAATTGAGTATCGATGCTAATTTCGCCTTTACTTTGGTTTTGGATTACAACGTGAGTGATTGGTTAAAAAACGCGCCACATTTTTATCCAACAAACCAAACCAATCATGCGCTAATCGTGACTTGCTCGCACGCGTTTTCCCGCGCTTGGCACCGGCTACAGGTATTTGCTTTCAATTCTGATTGGTTCATTGGAATGCGTGCGTCTCTTGTGATTGGTCAGTGTTATTACTTGAAAACTTACTTTGAAAACCGCTCCAGTATATCGAGATTTGTTTTATTATAATGGTAGATTAAAGCAATTTACGGGAAACTAATGATCACATTATTTATCGCTTAGTTTTAATGTAATGTTTGTCTGTATTAGTAAGTAGCAAAATAGGAACATAGGTACACTACACTAGCTTAAATTGAATTCAGTCATCAACGGTTATTTCTTTTTCCTTTGTTATTTAATAATATTGTTGTTCTGCTGAGCTTTTATTTAAGTAATGTTTAACTAAAGTTAAGTTTTTGTAAAGGAAACCCATACATTCATTATTCAACTATTATAACTTGATAAGGTAAAACCATATGGCAAAAATAGTAGACGGGAAATAATATCCCGGGGTTTTCAATATAAAAGTGACGGGGATATTGGTAGGGATTTTGTTGACGTAGCACCAAATTGTTTTTCAGATCCTCGAATAGAAAACAAATTTTAAAACATTTTCAGAACTACGGCGGATAAACTTAGTTGCGTCGCCTTTACGTATAGTTCCTCTCGGCATGGTAATTTTAAAAGCAAAACCGGAAAGTAGATTTGTACCGTTTCTACTTCAGTAAAATTTATCCCTGCAATAGTGATAACCCCCTAAATGTATCAAAAACCCATTTTTGTCTTACCCGTCACTTTTATCAATATCTGAGACAAATTTATAATATCTAGCATACTGAGTGTTAACGAAATACTGTAAAATGCCTTTTATAAGCACAACTTTGTAAGGGTCTGATAAATAAGCGTTGTTTAAGTAAATTCAGTAATGTTTGAAAAGAACTGCTGTTAAGGAACTGAAGTGTGCTTATATATAGGAGAAAGAACAACCGGAATAATGTTTTGTTACCAAACTGATGGCAAGGCCTGTAGCCGGGAAGGGCTTATAAGCGGTATTTAACGGCAGTTAAGAAACATTTAAAAATATACATAACTGTCTTGCGCCTGTTTATTTAAATGAAGTAGTAGTTTGAGAGAATATCTAAGTGAACGCAAATTCACATAAGTAGTATTCTCAAAAAATCCTCTTTTATTTGTGGACCTTTGTGTCTGCAGGTTGTGCGTGCACACATTACAATTTAATATTTATGTAATTAGAAACCCAACAAAATGTTGCATGACCCCATATAAGGGTCACCATGTATAAACGGGTATAAAACAGGTAAACAACTAATCAGAAGCAACGTTTATAACCACAAGTATCAGTTGCAGTAATGTGTGCTGTAGTAATATTTGATTTATTTTAATTAATAATTTCATTTAATTTAATTTATAGGGGCAATGTCACGGGAATTTTGTTATTTTTTTTGGTCAAAAACTCCACTAAATATTTGACTAAAGTACCTTTGCTCTGACACAAAATGTTCTTGGAACATCGACAGGAAAATATAAAATGATTTCTCGAAGAGACTGGGGAGAACAAACCATACTCAGATTTAAGCAGATCAAAGCAGATTGTTTCCTTTTGATTTCCCATTTTTTCTAGTTGCAATCCATTTCCATCCGTTCTATCAGAAGCCAAAGGCGCTTATGTATAGTCTCAGTACAATAGTATACTGTAGTTGTTAATAAAACGCGAGCATTATTTCTAAGTCTTCATTGATACAAATAAAATGGTTTTTTTTTGGCTTTTCTAATGATACTAAAATAAATGACATTGCCCCTTTTCAGGTTTTCGCCGTTGTAAAAAATAAAAGTGCGTGATGGTCCTTTCCTAAGACAACTTTACCACGATAAGTATATGTTGCTACATAAAAACGAACAGTTGAAAGCTCTTATCACAGGTACCAAGTCATTTACGTTGGGGTTCAATTTGTAATCCCAGGGAAGGCAGAGGAAGGCAGCCGATTATTTTTATTTGATTGATCTGCTATGCCTTGGAAAAAGAAACTCTATAAATTACCGGCAAATTTGCTGAAGCAGAAAACAAGGAAATTTATCTCTTTTACCACGGTGTTTGTACCCACAGCTGTTATTATTAAGATGGTTATTCTAACAAATCGAAATGGATTTTGGTTCATGGTAGACGTCTTATACTTTGTCATTTGCATGTACAACTTGAAGAATAATCATTATTAAATGTCTTTATGTTCTGCCAATTTTGTTTGATACTGTTTCTCTGCAATATTTTTAACGTATAATGCAGGTTATCAACCCCCTCCCCCCCCCCCCCCCAATACACACACACACACACACACACACACACACACACACACACACACACACACACACACACACACACACACACACACACACGCTTATTACCTGCTATACTAAAAAAATAAGTACACCACAGTTTCTTAACAGCGATTATTTGCAAAAATGTACACTAAATTAACTAAAACAACGCTTCTTTATGACAATTTTTTTTTGCTTGACAGCCTAAAAACCCTTACGAAGTTGTACACGCCCAGGTCCTATAACAAGCGAGATTTTACGGAAAAGTTTAAATTTAAGGGACAGTGTGACACGGCTGAAATACCGTGTTTTCATGATTATGACCAGGCGCTAACTTTAAGCTTGTTTTATTATCATTATTATCATAAAATAGGAAAAAAGATCACAAAAACGTTAACTGGTTAACGCTAACAAGATAACGACTAAAAAACTCAAAATTCCACCAGAATGGAAACTTTGATTTCTTGACCGCCTGTCACGAAATATAAATTGAGGGTCGTGAAGGGGGGTACCAAATCCCAGTTCCCAGCCTAAATTTGGCCCAAATCCCAGTTCCCATTTTACCCCTTCACGACCCTCTAACTATGCAACCGTGTAAGCCTGGTAGCTAGACCGCGGGCGCGAAGGCGAAAAATACTGATTTCACGGTCTCTTCTGTCTCTACTGAGGAGTGCAAGGTCTATTGCTACGAAATTTTATTTTTCTATTTCAAAATACTGGAGCAAAGACCGCTGAAGAAAAGAAATCCCATTCTCAGTGGCTAAATTCCAGTCCCAGTGAGTAAATCCCATTTTCCCAGTCCAAAGTAAGGCTAATCCCAGTTCCCATTTTACCCCTTCACGACCCTCAAAATTGATCAACTGTAATTCACTTCTATCCTTGTAATCCTACTTGTTTTAATCAAAATACTGCTGCTGTTTTGTTCTATGGAAGCTTTTTGTCCAATTTAGTTATATTTTTGGTTGCATCTTGCGTTATAACATGGAAATTTATTAAACGCAATTTCGTTATTTCGACAGAACAGTGTTCCTTTTATTAAGAGGTTATTTGCAGGCTGTTAAAAGTTATGTTTTAGTTCCAAAGCGTGTCAAGCTGCAACAGTGCTTTGAACGGCGAAATCGAATTTGCCTGAATTGGGGATAGACTAAAACTTAACTTGAATCTTATCAATCCCCTTCATGATACAAATACAGCATTGAACTTCTGAATTACTACGTAAAATTAGACAACATAAGCCAAGTTTTAATTTAAATTTCCATACACGTACGCACGACGTTTATGGCCAGGAAATCGCCATGGAGAGAAATAGGAAAACGGTTCCTTAAGAAGCGAGTGTGAGATTAGATAGACCAAGGGCGCTTAACCATTTGTCAGAAATGGCTGGCAAGATCGGTCAGTTTGTGAACAGAATGTATATTTTTGAAGAAGTTCCTACAAGCGCAATGGTGGATGATATCTACGAATTGACCAGTCTGGTTGAACATTTCGAAAAATAATGTCATACTATTTACGAACTGACCAGCCCGCCCTGCCAGTTCTGACAGATGGAAAGTGTCCTAAGTTTAAGGTTACAGTGTACCTTCGGGGGTGTCTCCAGTATAACAGCTCTAGCGTCTTAAGATTACACTTAATATACCCAAACCCAGATATCAAATTAAAGCTTATAGAGCTGGCTATCTAAATATGGAAACCATTTGGTAATAAAATGAATTATCGAATTTTTTACGACGTCTAAATTCGAACGTCCGAATCAGCTTTAAAACGCTATAACTCAAAGCGATTATTATATTTTGCTAATTTGATTTGTTCTCGGGTTTCGGACACGAAGCGCTAAAAAAACGTGTCGGCGATTTTCCATATTCAATTGCAGTGAAAAGTTACAGAATGTTTTCGAAAAGGGGAGAAAAAAATTGGAATGATCGCACGGAAATGCCTCTTGACGAAAAAGTTTTCGGAATTAAGAAATTCGCCGACACATTTTCGTTGATTATATGTTAGCCTAGCTTCTGTCCAAATTTGAGGAAAATCGAACAAATTACGTTTGAGTTGTAGCTCTTTAAAGTGTCCCCAACAAGCACAGGGAGCAGAGGAGCCAAATTTGACCTAATACGAGTTCGATCTTTGAGTAACGATTTTGTGGCGCCCACAGTCAGCAATTTGCGGTTACCCAACGGAAAGCTCCGATTACGCTTGGGGTCCCGCTGGGGCGAAAAACAGACTCGTCAACAACAGATCGAAGATCGAACGCGCGAAGCTCAAATTTGGCTCCTCTGCTCCCTGTGCAACAAGCGAAAAATTAACTTTGAGAAAACAGCGCTTAAAAAAACATATCGCTTAATAGAACTGGATATTAGTAGAACTGGATATCCGTAAAACAGTGCTCAATACATTAATATAGAGCGAAGTATATGTTTATGGAGGAAAGAAACAAATAAACTACGCTTTCATCCCGACAAGCCTGTTTCGTGGTTGCCCACTCATCAGGGGGTATTACACGACCATCTGCACAGTACATTTAGACCGTACAAAAGTTCACAAAAACAACTTTTCTCTGTCTAGAATAACTAGTAACTAAAATTGCCCGAGAAACTGTTTTCGAAATCAAAATTGCAAAAATACAAACATATTTGCATAAGGCGACGCAAGTGAAGACAGAAACTCTAAGTCTTGGTTTGTTTATATAAGATCGTTTTTCAATCTATGTAATGAATGAACAAACACAAAAAAATAGACAACACAATTTTCTTTCGAAAAATTTTATTGAAATCTCCATTGTACCATTTATAGCGCATCCGAGGCAGAGCTGTCCTCGATGAAATTCAAGATAACAACACGACTTAATTTGAGCAGGTTTCATAAACATGTTTCCAAAACTAAAGAGAACACAAAGGAAAAGTCAATTAAAAATTGATATCAACATAAATTCCCATCGAAAAATGTGATTTATTTTACCTTTAAGTCACTGGACTGCTTGGAAATTCGTTAAAACTCCGCTTCTTCGGTTCTGAAGTCCGTAATAAAAACAAGGCATCTCCCCGCATTGCTCCTGCATTGATAAAAACGTATGAAGTTCCTCGAAGCAAGATTTTATCTCTGAAAGCTCTTCTATTTCCACTATAGCGGCTTCTGAGTATCCCTTAATTAGTATCCCTGCCTTGAGTAGCAAACCGCGAAAAAATGCAGGGAAATGACGACTTTACTACTACGCTAAACACTGAGAAAGATCCAACTTTTAAAGTGTTTACCGAGCTGACGGCTGTGTAGTCGCGCGTGTGGCGTCATACGTGCATGTTTTGCGACGTCATACGCGCCAGCGAGTTTGCCTTGCGCGACATACAGACCGTCGCTCCGACACACATATCATGAAGGCGCGCCCGCGAAACATTCCGCTAGCCATGACCATGAAAAATAACGGGCATAGGTTCTATGAGTACGGGGCTTCGCAGCGGGCTTCGGCCCGCGAGTGCTCCGTTCCGAAAGACGGTACAAATTTGATTCATGGTGGACGTCTTCTACTTTGTCATTTACATGTACAATTTGAAGAATAATCATTATTAAATGTCTTTTTATTTACTGGCAATTTTGTTTGATACTGGTTATTTATATCGTAAAATGCCGGTAACCCCCCCCCCCCCCCCCCCCCCGCACGCTCGCTTATTAGCGGAGCACTCGCCAGGCCGAAGGCCTGGCTGCGCAGCTCCATACTCATAGAACCATGCCCGTCATTTTTCATGGTCATGGCTAGCGGAATGTTTCGCGGGCGCGCGTGTGCCCGACCTCCGCCGCCGCCGTCGCGCAGGGCTAGCTTGCCTTCGCGCAGGACTAGCTCGCGGGCGCGTATGACGTCGCAAAACATGCGCGTATGACGTCGCAAAACATGCGCGTATGACGTTATGTTGAAATCAAAGCGAGGCTTTGTTTTTCGCGCGGTTACACGGCCGAATGTCACGTCAGCTAGAAAAACACTTTGATGTTTTGCTGTGAATTTACTAAGCGGAGAAAACCGTTGAAATTAAAGGCGTTATTTCCCTTAATATTTCGCGGTTTGCTACTCAAGACAAGGATACTAATTAAGGGATACTCAGAAGCCGCTTTAGTGGAAAAAGACGAGCTTTCAGGGATGAAATCTTGCTTCGAGGAACTTCATGTATTACGTTTTTATCAATGCGGGAGATATTTGTTTTCTACGGATTTCAGAACCAAGCAAGCGAGGGACTTAAAGGTAAAACAGATTAAGTTTTCGATGAGAATTTATGTTGATATCAATCTGTGAGTGACTTTTTGTTGGTGTTATTGTTAGTTTTGGAGAATTGATTTTAAAACGTGCTTAAATTCAGTTGTATCGATCTCTTGAATTTCTTCGAAGAAAGCTTGAACTCGATGAGCTATAATTAAGCTTAAATGGTACGCGTTTTGCTTTTAAACGTAAACTAATGGAGATTTGAATAATTTTTTTCGAAATAAGATTGTGTTGTCCATTTTTATGTGTTTGTTCATTCATTAGATAGTTTGAAAAGCGATTTTATGTAAACAAAACAAGACTTTGATTTTATAGTACAGTTCTATCTTCACTCGTATCGCCTTATGCAAATATGTTTGTGTATTTTTGCAATTTTTGATTTTCAAATCAGTTTCTCGGGCAATTTTTGACAAACAAAAACTGTATTTTATTCGGAAACTAGTGGTACTAGTTATTCTAGACAGAGAAAAGTTTTTTTTGTGAACTTTTGTACGGTCTATAAAAATGTACTGTGCAGATAGTCGCGTAATACTGTTTTTGAGAATTGCTAAAATTGAAAATAGCCCGTTCGTCAATCTTAATTCTTGTGCTTCCAACCTTTCACCTTAGTTAAGTTTCACCTTGGTTAAATTTCACCTTAATTAAGCTTGTTCAAAGTGCGACGCTGTTAGGCTTGGGCTATCTATATATATTAGTCTAACTGCTCTACGAAAAAAGAAGTACACCACAGTTACCTAACAGCAGTTATTTGCAAAAATGTAGTCACACTAAATCAACTGAAACAACGTTTATGACAATAGTTTTTGCTTGCTAGCCTAAAACCGTTTCGAAGTTGTATAAACCCAGAGCTTATAACAAGCGACATTTTACAGAAAAGTTTAAATTTAAGAGACAGTGTGACACGGCTGAAATATAAATTCGACCAGAATGGAAACTTTGATTTCTTGACTGCCTGTCACGAAATTAAAATTGTGAACTGTAATCCACTTCCATCCTTGTAGCGGAACACTTGCCAGGCCGAAGGCCTGGCTGCGCAGCTCCATACTCATAGAACCATGCCCGTCATTTTTCATGGTCATGGCTAGCGGAATGTTTCGCGGGCGCGCGTGTGCCCGACCTCCGCCGCCGCCGTCGCGCAGGACTAGCTTGCCTTCGCGCAGGACTAGCTCGCGGGCGCGTATGACGTCGCAAAACATGCGCGTACGACGTTATGTTTAAACCAAAGCGAGGCTTTGTTTTTCGCGCGGTTACACGGCCGAACGTCACGTCAGCTAGAAAAACACTTTGATGTTTTGCTGTGAAGTTACTAAGCGGAGAAAACCGTTGAAATTAAAGGCGTTATTTCCCTTAATATTTCGCGGTTTGCTACTCAAGACAAGGATACTAATTAAGGGATACTCAGAAGCCGCTTTAGTGGAAAAAGACGAGCTTTCAGGGATGAAATCTTGCTTCGAGGAACTTCATGTATTACGTTTTTATCAATGCGGGAGATATTTGTTTTCTACGGATTTCAGAACCAAGCACTTAAAGAGGGACTTAAAGGTAAAACAGATTAAGTTTTCGATGAGAATTTATGTTGATATCAATCTGTGAGTGACTTTTTATTGGTGTTATTGTTAGTTTTGGAGAATTGATTTTAAAACGTGCTTAAATTCAGTTGTATCGATCTCTTGAATTTCATCGAAGAAAGCTTGAACTCGATGAGCTATAATTAAGCTTAAATGGTACGCGTTTTGCTTTTAAACGTAAACTAATGGAGATTTGAATAAATTTTTTCGAAATAAGATTGTGTTGTCCATTTTTATGTGTTTGTTCATTCATTAGATAGTTTGAAAAGCGATTTTATGTAAACAAAACAAGACTTTGATTTTATAGTACAGTTCTATCTTCACTCGTATCGCCTTATGCAAATATGTTTGTGTATTTTTGCAATTTTTGATTTTCAAATCAGTTTCTCGGGCAATTTTTGACAAACAAAAACTGTATTTTATTCGGAAACTAGTGGTACTAGTTATTCTAGACAGATAAAAGTTGTTTTTTTGAACTTTTGTACGGTCTATAAAAATGTACTGTGCAGTAATACTGTCGCGTAATACTGTTTTTGAGAATTGCTAAAATTGAAAATAGCCCGTTCGTCAATCTTAATTCTTGTGCTTCCAACCTTTCAACTTAGTTAAGTTTCACCTTGGTTAAGTTTCACCTTAATTAAGCTTGTTCAAAGTGCGACGCTGTTAGGCTTGGGCTATCTATATATATTAATCCTGCTGCTACTTCTCTTTTGTTCTATGGAAGCTTATTGTCCAATTTAAATATATTAATTTAACGCAATTTCGTTATTCCGACGGAACAGTGTCCCTTTTGTTAAGAGGTCATTTGAACGGCGAAATCAAATTTGCCAGAATTGAGGATAGACTAAAACTTAACTTCAACCTTATCACTCCCGGTCAGGATACAAATATAGCATTGAGCCTCTGAATTACTATGTAAAAATTAGACATGAACCGAGTTTTAATTTATATTTTCATAGACGTATGCATGACGTTTATGCATCGGCCAGGAAGTCCGCATAGGAAAATGGTTCCTTAAGAAGCGGGTCATGAGATTGGATAGACCAAGGGCGCTTATCATTTGTCAGAAATGGCTGGCAAGACCGGCCAGTTTGTGAATGCATGCATATTTTTAAAGAAGTTGCTACAAGCACATCAAAATAATGGATGATATCTATTGACCGATCTGGATGAACAGTTGGAAAAAATAATGTCATACTATTTACGAACTGACCAGCCCGTCCTGCTAGTTATGACAGATGGAAAGTGACCCAAGTTAATAGAATAAACTAAAGGTCGCTGCCCCGCGCCGCGCCGCCCAAGTGCTCACGGGTATTTGCGCGCTCGCGGTCTGGATGAACAGTTGGAAAAAATAATGTCATACTATTTACGAACTGACCAGCCCGTCCTGCTAGTTATGACAGATGGAAAGTGACCCAAGTTAATAGAATAAACTAAAGGTCGCTGCCCCGCGCCGCGCCGCCCAAGTGCTCACGGGTATTTGCGCGCTCGCGGGGTTTCCCGCGCTCGCCTGTCTATCACAATATATTTTGTTTGTCAGCTCCCCAAAAATTCTTGCGAAGTTGTATACGTCCAGGGCATTTAAGCGACATTTCTCGAGTTCTGCTGCCTTTCATCAAAGCAAAACTGGTAATAACTGGTATTATTAAAAATTAGCATTTTAGTTTGATTAAACGCTCGAAAACGTGTGGAAACATGTTTTCGTGCAGGGAAAGAATTGTTGGGGGGAGGGTGGATCGATTGGTTTTGGAACTTAAACAACATGTATCCATGCAGGAGCAGATTTGTTGGGGGGGGGGGGGGCGGAGGGGAGGGATGGATTGGTTTCTCTGCCAACATTTCATGCAGGGGCAGATTTGTTGGATTGGGAATTAAAACAACGTTTACGACGCATGCAGGGGCAGATGTGTTGGGAGGAGGGATGGAAGTTAAACAAAGGCATGAGAGCTTTAATTGTTTTATCAAGTTTGAGATACAGTATAATCCCGCTTTTCGGGAATAATACGGACATTTTTCTTACTCCCGAAGGAAGACCCGTATATTTTCGTTACGATTAACCAGCGGACACCCTGCCGTTAATGCAGACAATGGGCAGTTTTCACGCGCAGACAGAGACAATCTCTCAGACCGGCCATCACATAAAAAAAAATAATATCGTTTTTTCATGGCACACAATGTTCCTGATTCTAGTGTTGAAAATTTGGAAATTGAAAGGCCGCCCTACGCTGAAAGTGTCACGTTCTTTATCTTTTTATTTGAAAGAAAGTTACTGCACCTGCAACTTCGGTTACCTTTTTTTACTAGAAGTTTAGCTGTGATACTGAATTGTCGTTTGTCTGTTATGACGTAAATTACGCATTTTATTGTTTTATTCATTTTATATATTTTATAAATTACATCATTTATGGGAACTTGGTCAACACAGACACCCCGTTAAAAAGGAAAGTCTCCGTGCTCCATGCGGTGGGAGTGCCATTGTATGAGGTCCTAAAGTGAATTTTGCACGTCCTTACATTAAACCTGTTGATAATTTAACAGACTCCTTAGCCACGCCCCACTACACCTATTCCACGATGTAGTCGACTTTGAACAGTGCTTTAGATAGCAGAAGTACATTTCTTTTGCTGACTGTTTTTAGCCCTCCCGACCGATTTTGTTTCAACAACATAACATAGCTTGAAAACAGAATTCGAATTGGTGAATTGATTTTCAGCTGCCGCTATTGTCATTAATATTGATAAAATGTGCAAATACTGAAGTTGTTTATGAAGAACAAAACAATATTTTCACAAAAGAATTTTATGTTGCAATATTTAAATTTTTCAGACTTAGAGATGGGCCATTTTATTTTTGAAGGGGGAGGGGTTGGGTAATTTTTCTGAAAATGAACGCTGTGCACGAGTTTTTTTTCCCTCTACTTTTCCTTGCAGGATTTTTTGGGGGTATTTGCCCAACCCCCCCCCCCCCCCCCCCTTCTCAAAAATAAAATGGTCCCATCATGATCCCGCTACCCCGCTTTTATTGGAAATCATCTCGTTCGCGTTTCAAGCAAACCAAAAACGCCTCGCTCATTTCGTGAATCTATGTTATGGGTTGGGTGATTTGGGGTATGCTTGGGAGGAAATAGTAGTTTTTCTCAAAGGATGTATAAAATTTAGTGAAATAAGAAATCTTGAAGATTTTTAAAATTCACTAAATTCTAATTTTAATTTTAATTTCATAAAATAAATGAAGTTTTAAAATTAGAATTTGTAGTTGATAATTAATAGATGGACGCCTAAATAGTCCATTAGCAACTTGGGGTGCTCTTGCGTGGGTATCAACTGTCTGTTGGTGTTCCAAATCTCATTTTCTTTCTTCTATCCCTTCTTTAAACATCTTAACATTTTATTCAAATTCAGGTAAAACCCCGCCTTAAGCTGGAATCACTTTTAATTCTGTACTCTTTTGTAGGGTCATAACTGGGCAACGAATTTTTTTATCAATCTCTATAACGCATTGCCAAGTCATTCTGATATCTGTTGATATGATCAGACGATTTGTCTATTTTTCATTAATGTCTATTGTTTCCCTCTTGGATGTTTTGTCGGCATCGTTTCACGTCACCGACAAACACTTTTAAAGTACCATATCTAAGGGCACATTTAAACAAAGACAAACCTGTAAACAGCGCAGATCCTCACCGCAAGGTTAACAGAAAGATGAGAAACTACCCGATACTAGTTCTAAGAAACTACCTCTTCGTACTGGGGATCTTTGCCTCAGTTCCAACTGCTTCTAAAGGTAAACATCTGTCATGCCTTTCAGATTGTTTTTCGTAGTTTTAGGGGCCTGGCTTTATTTTGACTTTATAAGGTTATTCAGTGTTTTAAAAAGTTGTTTCTGTAAATTTCCTTTCACTAAAAGCTTTCTTCTCGTTTTGCTGCATGTGTTTTCAAAAAGCCTTCAGCCAAGGATCCTTTGGTGGCCTGGATTATGTCAACTTTATGATGGACGAGTTTTCCTACCTGAACATCACCAGTCTTGGAAGAAATCTCCTTGAACATCAAAGCGATTGCGGGTTTGCCTGTTTAGAAATTCCTCCTTGTATTTCCTATAACGTGGCTGCCTTCCCTGACATCGACGGAAAACTGCTTTGCGAACTGCTCCCATCTGACAAGTATAACAACTCGGACAAGTTCATTCCAAGTCAGTATTTTCATCACTTCAGTATTCCGGTAAGTAGAACTTCTAATTTATATCAACAGAGTAACAAATATCGCTTTATTACCAAAGATGCTGCACAGTTTGGCTTTCGGACGATTAAATTACAATGCAAACAATTTTTTAATGTCAACAACCGCAAAATCTATCGTTTTTGCTTAAGGAGATTGTTACCATGCACAAAACTTCTCTGTGCTTCACGTGTAAAACATTTTTTTTTCAATTATTAATTTTGATTAAAGAAAAAAGAAAGGACATCGAAGTTTTTTCATTGCCCATGGTTATTTGCTGTTTGGAAGTAGCCATAGCAACATAGGGTACCTAGAATGTTAACCTCCCACAAACCAATAATTCTATTTATCTACTAGATGTCACTTTTTTTAATTGACATAATCGATCAAATCGTTATTTTTCTTTATTTATTTCTCTTGTTTTTTCCTCATCAAGTTCCCAAGGCCGGTCTGAGTAGGACCTTCAATTCCCGTTCTATACCAAATAATATTCCCGAGAAACGAGTTAGTAGCATGTTTATTTATCCATACAATTTATATTCAGGGAACATTTATTTTGTCTCCCTGTATCAGCTGACCTTAAAAGTTGCAAAACTCGATCGGCCTACGCGCTGGAGATACACTAAATTGTCTGTTATAACCACTGACCCCACCCAAAAGCACCCCGGCCGGTTTATAGTCAAATCTACCCGATACGATAAAATAGACTGCATTGCGGCTATATATGCTCCCACTGAATATAAGCCAGCCGCCCACTTTTTTAGTTTCTTTTTATGAACTTTAACACAGGGCATTGTACAACTTCAAATAGAAAATTCGGAAATTATAATGCAAATAGAGTGTGGGACAAAAAGTGAAATCCGTGCAACTCAGAAATTCTAACTAGGAAAAACAGCGTCTGAATTTACAGCAACTTCATAAAATTGAATGAGATCTTCACATAACATTAAGTTTATAAGCCTGCCCAAAACCCCTTACGAAGTTAATTGTAAGTTCAGGGCTCATAACCAGGATTTTACGGTAGCAAACGTTCAAATATTTTGCTGACTGTTTTTAAATTTACCCGATCGCAAAATTTTGTTTCAGTTAAACGCTGAATGACATTGAAACATGAATGGCGAGTTGATTTGCAGCTGACATCCATTTTCATTAAATGTTATGACAAAATGTGCAAATCATCAACTATTCTTTTTTTTTTCAAAAAAAAATTAAGAAAATTCGCGGTTGGATTTTGTATAACAAACAACTTTCCAGGCTTATTAAGTTGAATTTAATTTCGTGTCTTCTTGCTGAAGCATAATAAAATGTTAAAGCTGCTTTTATTCAGTTTTGGTTAAAGGCAAAACGAAGAACGTTTTCTTGCTGTTCGGTATTTATTTTTTGCTGTTTTCATATCACCGTAGCAACAAACGTTAGCTTAAGTGGTCACCTGTTACCACAGTCCAAATTACCCACTGCTTGTTTCGTTATTTTTTTTGCGCAAAGGTTCGAAAAAATTAAATCCACGAAGCGTATTTCACACCCAACGAAAGGCACAGAACGAAATGTTTGTTGGCTTATAGACCAATATCACGCTAGCATGGCACAAAAATATAATTAATTTATTTGGGAAATGAGCCCAGTATCAAATTCAGCATATCGATATTAATAAAACTACAAAGTTTTGTAAAGATTGCTAGAAAACTGACGAAGATATGAAATTTTGAAACTGAGCATTTTTACAAAGAAATGTATGGTGGACGGTCATAGAGTGACCGTCCAGCCTCGTTTTCGTGTTTTTCCCATACATTTCTTTGTAAAAATTAGGCCAGAGTACCGAGTTTCAAAAGTTCATATCTCCGTCAGTGCATGAGCAATCTTTACGAAACTTTACAGTTTTACTAATGTTGATGCGCTGAATTTGATACTAGCGTGATATTGGTGTATTAGGGAGAAGGGTTAATAGAGCTGCTAGGTGGGGCTTATTAGAGAGAGGGGAGGGGCTGTTATAAGTTATCGAAAAGCCAGTTGTTTACATAAATTTCAATACGCTCCACAAGCGTTAAAAATAACTGCACAATAGTTTTCGATGATCAAGTTACAGACATTTTTAATGTCAACAATCGAAAACTGGATCGCTTTTACTTAGCGAAACTGTTAAAAACACTGAATTCCTTGGCGCTCTATGTATAAATAAAAAAATAACTCTCAGTTTGGATTTGAAAAAGAAAGGATCAAGGAGTTTCCTTATTCCACATTATCATTTGCTGTTTGGAAGTAACCATAGCAACAAAAGTTAGCTATAATGTTCACCTGCTACTAATCATTAAAGATAATTACCTACTGCATAATTTTTTAAATTCATTTTTCTCAAGGTCGGTCTTAACAGGGCTTTTCGTGCTGTACAAGTGACCGAACTGTTCGCGTAAAATTGAACGCGTCAGTAGCATACCACTTTTATTTGCAAAATTTTATTGAAAAACATCAATTTAGTCTCTGTGTAGCAGGTGGCCTTGAAAGTTGCAAAAAAGGATCAATTTATAAGCTCCCCGGTTTATAGTCCATCTGCCCGGTAAGGAAAATAACCGCCCACCCTGTCAGACGCCATTGTTTAGAAATTAGCATAACAATAAACGTCAGCATTGCAGCCACCCGTTACCAACACTCTAGCTATTCTAATGCACTTAATCCAGGGGCACGAGAAACGTTTATGAAAACGCTTCAAATAGCGTAGTACTGTCTTTCCATATCATTTTGGTGCCTTCAAAGGAAACTATATGAAAGATAATACAATATGACCTTTTCGTTTCATTCAGCTGAATATTTCAGCTGCAGAAATTTTAAGGGAAATGAATCTTATCCCACGAATTTACAAACTACTTCTCTTTTCCGCAAATCCTAGCTGGCCTTATTTCCAACCCAAAACGGCATTTTTTTATCCCTCTGAAAACAAAATCTGTTGAATTTTCGGATGTTACGACAGTTTAAGATGACATTTTTGTAAAGAAAACTCTAGTTTGTAGTGTAATTTATCACGAATTTTTAAGATGACTGATGCCGCCTTCCGAATAGCTTTTCAACCGAAACGAGTCGTTGGCGCTCCTGTTAATTGTCGTGGCGCTTTGCAATGTAGTTAACTTTGCGCATAAATGTTAGAGAAGTAATGGCACACACGAGTTTAGCATTCTCAGGTCCAAGAAAGGAAGCAGTCCTTTGATGACTTACGAAAAATTAATTTTGAGCGATTTTGTCAAACACTAAGCCCCACGAAAATAGGACACTTAGATAGACCAATGGTCATTAATGATTCATTTTTTTTTTTCTTTGTAGTCTCCGTGTAGCAGTTCTCCTTGTAAGAACAGTGGCAAGTGTGTGTCGCTGTACGAGGTAAACAGCCATAAGTGTGTTTGCAAAGAAGGATTCACGGGACAAAACTGCGAAACAAGTATGACACGTTTACTGTGAACATTTGCAAATATCATATCATAATAGCAAGCCAGTGTTGAATTGACAGAGAGTGAGGTTTCTTATTTATATGAATTCTTGAATTTTCTCCGCTTAAAAAACGCCCAGGTGTTACGGTATGGCATGCAATTCAGTTGTGAGAGTTTTTTAATTGACTGTTGTTTTAATTTGCAATTTTGCGGGATCTAATTTTTGCGATTCGGTGGGACTGAATTTTCGCGATTCCCAGCAAATCGAATGGGCTTCTACATATTGATATTCAGTAAGCAATTCATTCCAGAGAAATGAATCATTTCGAAGTGATTCCTGCGCCTTTATTGCATAAACAGAAATCTATGTGCAACATTTTTGTAAGCAAACGGCCGGTGATACTGAGCCAGTAGGGAAATCTTAGCAGTGGGGTAAATTTTTGGAATTGCGGAAAATTATATTTTTGCAAATTATTTAAAATTAGAACCACCTTAAGACTCATGCCATACGGTAATCTACAATGTTCGCAATGCACTGACTTAAGGTGGCTCCAAGTAGTTTTTTTTGGGGTCACACTTCTCTTTTTGAATGCGCTTATACATAATCTTACTTTAGCTCAATGAATCTGAATTTGATATCAGATGTTAGGCTTGGATGAAAGTTTTGGGCGATGCCCTTTTCATGCTAATTGGCGTTTCCATAGCAACGGTAAACAAACATGGCGAAAAACAGTTTTTCCTAATTATCTTTCGATTTTGGGGCTACCCGCGACAAGCGAATAAATGCGTTATTATTTACACAGTGTAGCACACTAAATGATAAAATTTCAAACAAATTAAACTGTTCGATTTTGAATAAATCGCTGAAACATTTTTAACATGTGTTTTTTTCATGTTTGAAATATAAGCTGTCAAAACGTTCCATAAGTCTCTCAAATTATCATTAACTTACCATATAAAGTTTCCTCAGACTTAAATTATTACTCCCTGCAAAAAGCTCTGACTAAAAGATCGAGCTTTTTATTCAAATGCAGTTTAAAAAGAGTGAAAACGTCAAGCAAAACTGCATTTGAATGCAAAGCCCGATCTCTTTATTGCCGAGGAGTCAGTTAGAGCTAATTGCAGGGAGTAATAACGGGCTCAGAACAACTGGACCCAGATGAATAAATTTATCATGCGAAAACCGAATCCAATAATTGTTTTATTGTGCATATTCCTGAGCTGCACTTGTAAAGACAAGAGCACGCACAAAAAGTGATCAATGCACAGCAGACAAACTATTGTCTGTAGGTATGACGTCACTTCTACATATATAAAATTCATTGTCTGTACGTATGACGTAACAGAAACAGCACGCAATAATTAGCTGCGTGCTTATTGCCAATCAAAATCGAGCTAGTGACACCAATGTACAATAAATAAACTTCTCTTGCAGATATAAACGAGTGTGAAAGCAATCCATGCCTGAATAATGGAACATGCACTGACAGAGTCAATGGATTTAACTGTACTTGCCCACCAGGGTTTGCTGGTAATCGATGTGAAATAGGTTAGAAAAGTTTATCCACCAAACAAGAAGTTTAGTAACCACATGCCTAAACAATGCTACATTCCGGGAAGTTGGTTTAATTATTAAAGAAGGGTTTAGTTAAATTATCAAATTGTCAAACTAGGTTAACTGCGTTGTTAATTTTCAGAATTTTGATAAAACAGGATTTAAACCGAATTAATGCAATGAGCTGTGATCATTTCCGTTGCAGATATAAACGAGTGTGAGAATAGTCCATGCCTCAACAACGGAACTTGCACTGACCGAGTCAATGGATTCAACTGCAGTTGCCCACCAGGAATTACTGGGAATCGTTGTGAAATTGGTGAGAAGCTATAGCAAAGAGAAGACAGTGCATTTTGTTCAAGCAAAAGAAATATTATTATTTACTTGTAATTATGTCTGTTGCAGATATAAACGAGTGTGAGAACAGTCCATGCCTCAACAACGGAACATGCACTGACCAAGTCAATGGATTCAACTGTACTTGCCAACCAGGATTTGTTGGGAATCGATGTGAAACAGGTTAGAACATTTGTAATGACCAAACACGTAACAAAACATAGACTGCATGAATAGTGAATTAGTTAAACCAAACTGTTCAATGCCGCGACATCGGCAAGTGCATTTCTGACTTACGGTTATACATACATACACACATATACTTTATTGAGCATCCCTGATGTGGGCTTTTAATTCACTCGCCGTTGTTGAGAATCCGACTATACGCTTCCCGTTAAACAGCAATACAAACGATCGTTCCTTTTTAAGAACATGCTTTTTGTGCTAACTGCCTTGGTCACCTGGCCTTTTTCACACTTCAGAATATTGCCCAGTTCTCGCTTACTGTTAACAATGATGTTCTATCCGGTTTAAAAATTTTGCTTTAGATGCATCGATTAACTCTTCCAAATTGGCAGAGTTCCTAGCGCCTGTGGTTGGAAATAACGCTAAGTGGGTGTTGTGTTACCGCGCCACTGTTCACGGCTGGGCTGCCAGTACCTTCCACAGCAGGTGTGATGGAAAACCCAACACAGTCACAATAATCAGAAATGGCCCGTACGTGTTCGGAGGATACACTGATGTTTCCTGGGGTAATTATTTTGTTTGTATAGAAGCAAATGTGACAAATGTCCAACTTACCCGCAACCCCTCCCTACATTACAAATACACCCGAGTTTGTACACAGTCATGTTCTTTTAGCACCCATGAATGATTTTAAAGACTAAATTCTACAAACGCCGACACTTAGAGTATTAAAACATCTGAACCTTTTAATATTTTGTTCTTTAAAAACGTGAAATTACACAAGACGATAATAAAGGCCGCGCGTGAGAGACGCGTGGGAGCCGCGTGAGAGCCGCGCGCGTGCGTTAAGAATATCATCACCACCCTCCAGGTGACCCAGTAGAGTTGGCCATCAACTGGTAGACAACAAAATTTCAAGGAAGAAAAGGTTGAACGAACTGTACATTCATATGCAGTGGACACATGCTTCCCAAAGGGAGCTTATTTGTTTTTCTTACGCATCAAAGTAACAACTATGTTTTCTTGTCCTACTTTCAGATACCAGTAGCGGCTATAAAAATACTCTCAATGCGTTCATTTTCTCTCTCCGCGACAAAGAAGGGCTAGCACCGTTTAAGAGCATTGTGGCAAGTCGACAATACGCAATTTACTGTTATACAGGTTATGGTCCAACATTTGGTGGGCACGCCATCTACATTGCTGATAATGCGAATAGTAATAGTAATTCACGCACATACGTAAGCAGTAATTACGTTACTCCAAGTGGAGTAAAAGACGAGTCCACAATCCTGTCTGGGACTCATAACTTTTCACCTGACGAGGTGGAGGTATTCTATCTCGGTTGAGTTCTCTTCTAACTCTTTCACTCCTAAGAATGGTCAGATCCCAGGGGGAAGAACTCCCATGTAAGAGTGACGGGGATGTCCCACGGAAATTTTAAAAAGAACCCCTAAGGGTACCAGAATCTCGGAACAAGGGGCCATCCCTATTTAATGTTACTCCTAATACTTAGATGAACCAAAGGAAATCATTTTCACATTTTTTAAATAGCGATAAAGTTGGTTTCATTGTCAAACGTTTTACTGATCTTTACTGAGCAGGAAGATTCTGCAAGCAATAACATCTGAGATCTGTACCTTTTGTTTACTCTAAATGGAACCAAAATAGCCATACTATATAAAAATACTTGTATATTTACCCACGAAAAGGTACGACAAATATCACGTTACTTTTACAAGGGAGATTCCCCCCCCCCCCCCCCCGCCCCCCACCCCGGGAGCTGCTAAGTTCTCAATTTGAAATAAATATTAAAAGTTTTAAATTCAGTTTTTGAAGCATACTGCAAAACTTATTTAAAAATTTGGCACTTCAAGATTCCATCCGCAGAGTCGACGGTAATCTAGGAGGTAAAGTGTTAAAATGTCGTCATCGATATTTACTTTTTCGGCTAAAGCTTATAAAGTAAATATCTATGAAGACATTTTAACATTTTACCCCTTAGAGTACCGTGTCTGCGGATGGAATCTTGAAGTGCCAAACTTTTAAATAAGTTTTGCAGTATGCTTTTTGCAAGCTGTATTTACTTTAACATAACAGGGTAACAACTCTAAGAAGGCCTGTTTCGGGAGAAAATCAAAATTCTTCCGGGAATCTGAAGATTTTGCCCGGAATCGGGAGACCCAAAAAAAGTATCGGGAAACATGAGAAAATGTTTTTAAAATTTCGGGAAGTTTGAAATTTTTGCGATTTTGTCTCCCAAAAAAATCGGGAAGATATCCCAAATTTTCGGGACAACTATCAGTTGCACACAGTATTGCGCTCAAACAGCGTTTATTACAGTTGTCACACCCACCCCCCCACCCCCCCCCCCCCCCATTTAAGATATCACTTTATTTAAAAGACGTGACCAGGAGAGGCATCATCGCCTTTTTCAACGCTTCTGATCGTGTGCGTATCTTGCTAGCGATACTAAAGAGCTCGACGCAGGAGAATTGTTTTTTTCAATACCTTTAGTCAAAGTCTTTTGCCTTACTTCGGATGCTCTGCACACTAACTGGCGCGCTTTAAAAGCTGTAGTATTGTTAGCACTGGCAAGCCGGACCGATCAGTTTCAAACCAATATATGGCAATATATATGGCATTATAAATGATATGCATGGCATTATTATATGGCATTATTATATGGCAATATTTCACAATTATAGCGCGAAAGCGCGCGTGATATCGCCTAATACTTAGCCGACGAGGCCGTAGGCATTATATGACAATATATGGCAATATATGGCATTCCATGTCTGTCTTGAAACGTCGGGGTATGTAGGCATTTGTAGTTATTTCTAGCTGAACCAGCGCTAACTATTTGGTGGAGGGAACTACATTCTCATTTCTGATAATAATTATAATAGCCATTCTTAGCAATTTATAGACAGAATATGGCAAAATCATTCTATACTGCTCTGTTCCATTTAGATCGAGACCAGTACACAATCCTGGAGCACGCACCTTCTCAAGTGAGCTACATAAACGTGTTACTCTTGGTTAAGTCCTGCACTTACAAATGTCTCAAAACATTTTTCAATATTCTCGAGTGCCACGGCAAACCACGTGGGGAAAAAAAACATGATAGTAGCGGTAACTCGTGGTCGCTTTTTGTTGGAAAAGCTTTCTTTGGTCTCTTCGTTGATCGTCGAACTGTTTTGATCTATGCAAAAAAAATGTTCAAACTGCAGCTACAATATTCGTCGACAAAAATCGTTTAGATACTGGATTGAGAATACTGCCATTTTATGATTTCAACATTTGTAAAACATTTTGTTCGCAGCGTTGCTGCTAATAATGACCCCTTCAAAAGAACGCCAAGAATCGGCCTCTCCCCCTGCCTTCCCTCCACCCTCCCCTTACAAAATCAACTCTTGACAATTACCAAAAGAGTGTACCAAAAACATTGTCGAAGATTGTAGCTTTCTACTTTTACTAAAGTCATGTCAAGAAATACAACATGCATGTGGCAAATTTTACACCATTCACGTGTTATGACCTAAGCGGAGTCAGTCACGCTTGTATGCGTTGTGTTTAAAGGTTGGTAGTTCATTTTTAAAACTAAAGACATTAATTAACAGTCGATAAGAGGCAGACACGACACCAGACCCGCGGTATGGCCAGTACATTACGCAAGCGCACAATCATCTCACCCGGATAGTGACAGCCATGGACAGCTGTTTTGTCCTTGTTAGGATTCATGAGTATATGACATAGGCGTCCGAACCCAGTGAACCAAGCGGGAATGGTGTTGTGTGTGGGTCTTGTTGTCTTTGGTTTATTTTAAACTGAACCACCAACAGTTTTTGTAAAATGAGACTCCTCCTAAAGAAACACACACACAAAAAATCACTCCGATATAAAAATACAAATATGATGTCTGCACGTACGAGTTATAACTCGTTTTAATTTGTTGGAATATAGCTAAAATATATAACATGTTAATAAATAAAGTCATTGTAAATGGAGCGGTTTACAATTTGAGTATCGATAGTAATTTCAACTTTCCTTTGGTTTTGGATTACAACGTGCGTCATTGGTTAAAAAACGCAACACACTTTTATCAAATAACCAAACCAATCATGCGCTAATCTTCACTTGCTTGCACGCGTTTTCCCGCGCTTGGCACCGGCTACAGGTATTTGCTTTCAATTCTGATTGGTTCATTGGATTGCGTGCGTCTCTTGTGGTTGATCAGAGTTATTACTTGAAAACTTACTTTGAAAACCGCTCCAGTATATCTAGATTTGTTTTATTACAATTGTTGATTAAAGCAATTTATGGGAAACTAATGATCTCATTATTTATCGCTAAGTTTTGCAATGTTTGACTGTATTAGTAAGTGGCAAAATAGTAACATAGGTACACCACACTAGCTCAAATTGAATTCAGTCATCAACGGTTATTTCTTTTTCCTTTGTTGTTTAATAATGTTGTTCTGCTGAGATTTGATTTAATTAATGTTTAACTAAAGTTAAGCTTTTGTAGAGGAAACCCATACTTTCATTAATCAACTATTACAACTTGATAAGGTAAAACCATATGGCAATATTAGTTTTAATAGACGGGAAATAATATCCCGGGGTTTCCAATATAAAAATGACGGGGATTTTGTTGACGTGGAACCAAATTGTTTTTCAGACCCCCGAATAGAAAACAAATTTTAAAACATTTTGAAAGCTATGGCGGATAAACTCAGTTCCGTCGCCTTTACCGCATAGTTCCACTTGCATGGTAATTTTGAAAGCAAAGCCGGAAAGTAGATCTGTACCGCTCTTACTTCAGTAAAATTTATCCCAATAGCGATTACCCCTAAAGGTATCAAAAATCCATTTTTGTCTCGCCCGTCACTTTTATCAATAGCTGAGACAAATTTAAAATATCTAGCATACTGAGTGTTAACGAAATACCGTAAAATGCCGTTTATAAGAACTGGGCATAAACAACTTCGTAAGGGTCTTAAACTACTGGCTGAGAAGCAAAAAAGTATTGTGATAAATAAGTGCTGTTTAGGTAAATTCAGTAAATGTTTGTAAACAATTGCTGTTAAGGAACTGTGGTGTGCTTATATCTAGGAGGGAGTACAACCAGAATACTGTTTTGTTACCAAACTGATGGCAAGGCCTATAGCCGGGAAGGGCTTATAAGCGGTATTTTACGGTAGTTAAGAAACATTTAAAAAATATGTATAACTGTCTTGCGCCTGTTTATTTAAAGGAAGTAGTAGTTTGAAAGAATATCTAAGTGAACGCATATTCACGTAAGTAGTATTCTCCAAAAATCCTCTTTTATTTGTGTCTTAGGTTGTGCGAGCGCACATTACAATTTAATATTTATGTGATTAGACCCCCCAAAAAATGGTTCATTAGCCCACATAACGGTCACCATGTATAAACGGGTATAAAACAGTATAATCAACCAATCAGAAGCAACATTTATAACCACAAGTATCGGTTGCAGTAATGTGAACTGTAGTAATATTTGATTTATTTTAATTAATAATTTAATTTCATTCCATTTATAGGGGCAATGTCACGGAAAGTTTGCTCTTTTTAGATCAAAAACTGTACTAAATATTTGACTGAAGTACTTTTGTTCTCACACAAAGTGTTCTTAGAGCATCGACAGGAAAATATCAAATGATTTCTCGAAGAGATTGGCGAGAACAAACCATAATTAGATTTAGGCAGATCAAAGCAGATTCTTCCCTTTTGATTTTCCATCCGTTCTATCAGAAGCCAAAGACACTTATGTATAGTCTCAGTACAGTAGTATACTAATTGTTAACAAAACCTGGACATTATTTCTAAGGTTGCGTTTTTTGGGGGAGAATGTGATCTCAGATCAGATGGATTTTTCATGACCAGTAAAAAAGGTATGCATGATGAACCTATTGACTCGCTTGTGTTATCAGTCTGCTCGACAGATAGTTTTCAAAATATAAGCAATAAAATCTTACCTGAATTGCCCATGATATGAAATCGTGAAAGAAACAAAACAGCGAACAGAACGAGTAAATTTGCACGAAAGACCGCTTGTCAGATGTACAAAAAAAATCGCTCAGATCACGAATCTAAATATCCGGTTTAAGATTTGATCTGAAAAATCTCACTGAAGTATGGATTCAATGGATTCATGATCTGATTTTAGATTTTAGAAAAAAAAAACGCAAAATCCTTTTTTTTTTTTTTTATTCAAGAATCCGGATCGTTCGGATTTTCCCAAAAAAGAAACGCAGCTTAAGTCTTCATTGGTACCAATAAATGTTTTTTTGGCTTTTCAAATGATACTAAAATAAAACACATTGCCCCTTTACGGGTTTTCGCCGTGGTAAAAATAAAAGTGCGTGATGTTCCTTTCCCAAGACAACTTTACCACGGTAAGTATCTGTTGGTACATAACAACGATCAGTTAAAAGCCATTATGACAGGTACCAAGTTATTTACCTTGGGGTTCAATTTGTAAACCCAGGGTAATATTACGTAAAGGAAGCAACCGATTCCTTTTGTTTGATTGATCCGCTATACGTACCTTGGTATAAGAAACTCAATTACCGGCAAATTTGCTGAAGTAGAAAAGCGGGGTAACTTATCTCTTTTACCACGGTGTTTTTACCCACAGCTGTTATTATTAAGATGGTTATTCTAACAAATCGAAATGGATTTTGATTCATGGTAGACGTCTTCTACTTTGTCATATACATGTACAATTTGAAGAATAATCATTATTAAATGTCTTTATTTACTGGCAATTTTGTTTGATACTGTTTCCTTGCAATATTTATACCGCGTAAAATGCCGGTTATCACCCACCTCCCCCACGCTTATTAACCCAACTGCTATACTAAAAAAAGAACGGTACACCACAGGTACTTAACACTGCAATTATTTGCAAACGTGTACATTAAATTAACTGAAACAACGCTTCTTTATGACAATATATTTTGCTTGCCAGCCTAAAAACCCTTACGAAGTTGCATACGCCCAGGGCCTATAACAAGCGACATTTTGTAGCCTGCATGGCAGGCGTTCTAAGGGGAAGGGGAAGGGAGAAAATTCGGGCGCGCGAGAACGCAAAGGGCGCGCGAGGGAGGGGGGAAGGGAACGCCTGCAATGACGCCATTGTTTTCTCCAACCCGCCTACTAACTGTGAAATGTCTGGCTGTCAAATAATGCAAACTGTGAAATGTATCGCTTTTAAATAACATCCAATCGAAGACGTTCGCGGGAAAATCTCTCGCAAAGCACGTTCTCAGGTTTCTTTTAATTTTTTTTTTACAGAAAAATAAAATCGCATGGCTGATGGTGATAATATTGTAAAGCCTAAATGCGTTCGCCCGAAAAAGGAAAACAATTGCAACGATGTGTGTCGAGTCTGTTAAACAAGTTTGAAGGTTGAATACGGCTATATAAAATCCTGCGTAAATTGGTTTAAGCGATTGCTGAAGAACAAATCATTTGGTGTTGTATGGGCTGAGTGGCTAAGAAATGTATCTGGAATTATTATAAAAAAAACTGCCTTGGCTCTTCGCAACCATGCTGCAGAGTAACTGTTGGATGCCAAATCAAACGCTGTTACTAAACAACGGAGGTTTATTCTAGCTCCACTAAGACACACTCCTCAACTACAGAACTAACTAAGGAGTTAAAAATTATTACAAGAATTCATGATTTCAAACTATTTCAATGCAGTGGAATTGTAGACTACGGCTTTTTGAGACTCTGATCTAAGACGCCAAAATCCGTGATGCCTGAAACACATTAAATCACGGGCCTGAGAAATTTAATGGTTCTGACACTTTAAAAGCGATAAAAAACTTTAGCCGATAAGTATTCATCTTGCAACAAAACGTAGCCAAAGAAACCGTAATGAATGCCAATAGCGCTAGCACCGAACAACGGCATAAAGAAATAAAATAATTTTAACGGCTCTGGACAGCACGAAATCCTCCTATCAATTTGAAAGATAATCTGCCGAGATCAAAAGGTCAATATTATCGAAGAGAACAAATTCATAACCGCAAATCCCCAATGTCCCCCTCCTTAATGCACAATTCTCTCTGAAGTCTTACTGGGAAAGCTTAAATTATACCTTAGGCTTTAAAAATACTTTTCTGCGACGAGTGGGAGTCGTGTTTAGGCTGTCTATGGAAGATGAGACTTATGCCGAAACCAGTCAGTAAAACCGCCACCAGGTCTTTTCCTTCGTACAGTTGTTTCACTGCTGTCTTTTGTTCTTCTTTCAAGTTGAACATGAGGCCTTTAGTTTCCAATTCTAACAATAATTCCCGTAAAACAAACTCGAAATCTCTTCCCACTTCTTCAGCCATATTTATATTTGGCGGAGTATGTATGCTTGAAAGATCGATCAAGTTATTCCAATAGCGTGATGTTGATTTCAACCAATCGGAACAAGGTATTAAGTAGGCGATTGACACATATCAAATTCTAACCAATCGCGATTTTACGCTCAGAATCTGACCGGAAAAGACGGGTAAAACAATGGCGTCATTGCAGGCGTTCCCTTCCCCCCTCCCTCGCGCGCCCTTCGCGTTCTCGCGCGCCCGAATTTTCCCCTTTCCCCTTCCCCTTAGCCCTTTCCCCTTCCCCTTAGAACGCCTGCCACGCAGGCTAGACATTTTGCGGACATTGTGACACGGCTGAAATATAGTGTTTTCATGATTATGGCCAGGAGCTTACTTTAAGCTTGCTTTACTATCATAAAATAGGAGAAAAAGATCACCAAAACGTTAACTGGTTAACGCTAAGAAAAAAATGATTAAAAATCTGAAAAATTCCACCAGAATGGAAACTTTGATTTCTTGACCGCCTGTCACGAAATTAAAATTGATGAACTGTAATCCACTTCCATCCTTGTAATCCTGCACGTTTTTATCAAAATACTGCTTCTGTTTTGTTCTATAGAAGCTTTTTTTCCAATTTAGTTATATTTTTCGTTGCATCTGGCGTTATAACATGGAAATTTTTTTAACGCTATTTCGGCGTTATTTCGACGGAACAGTGTGCAGGACTCACAGTGTGTCCCTTTTGGTAAGAGGTCATTTCCAAGTTGTTAAGTTGTGTTTTAGTCCCAAAGCGTGTCCGCATATTGAACGGTGAAATCAAATTTGCCAGAATTGGGGATAGACAACTTAACTTCAACCTTATCACTCCCCTCAGGATACAAATATAGCATTGAACTTCTGAATTACTACGTAAAAATTAGACAACATTGGCCAAGTTTTAATTTATATTTCCATAGGAAATGGTTCCTTTAGAACAGAGTCATGAGATTGGATAGACCAAGGGCGCTTGCATTTGTCAGAAATGGCTGGCAAGACCGGTCAATTTGTGAACAGAATGTATATTTTTGAATAGGTTCCTACAAGCACTTCAAAATGATGGATGATATCTACGAATTGACCGGTGTGGATGAACAGTACAGATCGAAAATAATGTCATACTATTTACGAACTGACCAGCCCGTGCTGCCAATTCTTGCATATGGAAAGTGCCCAGGTGCTCACGGGATTTCGCGCGCTCGCTGGGTTTTCCGCGCACGCCTGCCTTTCTCGTTCGAGTACGAACGCCAGGCATAGTATACAGCTCGAGGCTAAGTTTCTCTACCGAGAAAATATACCATAAAATACCGCTTATAACCTCCCCGCTTATAAGAACACCCGGTCATAGGCCCATTAGTTTGGAAACAAAACATTATGGCGGAGCACTTGCCAGGCCGAAGGCCTGGCTGCGCAGCCCCATACTCATAGAACCTATGTCGTCATTTTTCATGGTCATGGCTAGCGGAATGTTTCGCGGGCGCGCGTGTGCCCGTCTGCCCGTGTTGGAACAACATCCGGGATCTTGAAAGCAGGGCTTTGTTTTTCGCGCGGCCACACAGCCGTGAGCTGGGCAAACACTTTAGTTCTTTTGTTGCGTTTAGCGGAGAATTAAAGTCGTTATTTCCCTGCAGTTTTTCGCGGTTTGCTACTCAAGACAGGGATACTAATTAAGGGATACTCAGAAGCTGCTTTAGTGGAAAAAGAAGAGCTTTCAGGGGTAAAATCTTGCTTCGAGGAACTATATACGTTTTTAGCAATGCGAAGAGATGGGTTCGTTTTACGGATTTCAGCACCAAAGCGGAGGTTTAAAGAATTTCCAAGTACAGTAGCCGCCGGAGGGACTTAAAGGCAAAACAAATTACATTTTTCGATGGGAATTTATCTTGATATCAATCTGTGATTGACATTTTGTTTGTGTTCTCGTTAATTTTGGAGAATTGTTTATAAACGTGTAGCTTAAATTCAGTTGTATTTTAATTTCTTGAATTTCATCGAAGACACGGCTCGGCCTCGATGCACTGTAATTGTACGCGTTTTGCTTCTAAACATAAACTAATTGAGATTTCAATAAAAATTTTTCGAAAGAAGATTGTGTTGTCCATTTTTATGTGTTTGTTCATTCATTACATAGATTGAAAAGCGATTTTATGTAAACAAAACAAGACTTAGATTTTATACTCGCGTCGCCTTATGCAAATATGTTTGTGTATTTTGGCAAATCAGTTTCTCGGGCATTTTTTGACAAGCAACAACTCTATTTTATTCGGAAATTAGTCGTAATAGTTATTCTTGACGGAGAAAAAGTTGTTTTTGTGAACTTTTGTACGGTCTAAATGTACTGTGCAGATGGTCGGATAATACTGCTTTTCAGAATTGCTAAAATTGAAAAATAGCCCGGTCGTCAATCTTAATTCTTGTGCTTCCGACCTTTCACCTAAGTTAAGTTTCACCTTAGTTAAGCTTGTTCAGAGGGTCTTCAGAGGGTGCCGCTGTTAGGCTAAGGCTAACTATATATATTTCCGATTGTACCGATAAGCATACCACAGCTCCTTAACCCTATTCAGACTGGGCTTTTTTAGGCAATCTGTGACTGGGGGGGGGGGGGGGGCTCCTCGGACCCCCCCCCCCTTTATATCTCTGGAACCAGTAAGGCTAGGACCATGAAATTTTCACACAATGTTCATCTCCAAACAAGGAAACCTCACACCCAGTTTTGACCTGCCACACCCAATTACGACGTCACAATGACGTCATTTTCGTTTTTCCGACGTTTCTTTGATATTTTTCCATCTAGATACTTAAAATATCAAATATAACTGTAAAATCATCTCTTTAATATTAAAACATAATAAATACAAACAAGGACACACTTGTAAAGCGAGAAAAAGCAAAAAAAAGCAATAAAACTATAATTTTGAAATTATTGTCATTGTCGTTATTGTCCGCCATCTTGGATCCGCCATCTTGGATCCGCCATCTTGGATTTCCTTTTTTTTTTGTTTAAACTAAAATTTAAGCTAGGAGTAATTGGAGATAAGGGTAGTGCGTTCGGCGGTTGAAAGGGGGGATTTTGTGTTTTGGTTATTGGGATAGATGAATATGTCTATGGCTATTGTCAAATTAAGGGTTATTGTGTACAGTGAAACCTGTATTTACTCTGTGTATGAAGACGGTAGGGAAAGTTTGGTAGCAGAAAAACAAATTAAATCCTTTGAAGTTTGTTGTAGTTGTCGGTAAAGAAAAGTGCTTGGCGGTCCCTTGGGAAAAGTGGAAAAAGTGCACCAAATTTGCATATGTCAAAACGGTAATTTGAAACCTGAAAACACGCTGGCGAAAGCGAAATTCGCAAGTATTTATATAAACAGACTATGCGCTTCTACAAATTCTCCGTTTTCTTTGTAGTTTCGCTCGCCAAATTAAGATTAAGCTTTTTTAAACTCTCAGCCTTCATTTCAAGCTCAGTCACGCCATCCGAATGTCACGGCGGTACATATGTCTCCCTCTATTCTTGCTCAATTCTCGTTTGTTTGTCTCGTTCGTGTCAGCCGAATCATCGCCATGATTTGATTCTCGCTGATTAGCATATTTTATATGTTTTAGGACACACTAAGCGTGTTGTGCCAGCGTGTTGTGAGCGTGTAGTCCGGTGAAAACTGCAAAAAAGCTTCGAAAGCAGAAGGACGCACGAAAAGCACATGGAAATACACAATGAGAGCAAGGTTGAGATGAATGACCTTCAGCAATCTAGCCACGTGAGTTAGTTCGTCAAAGTGAGGCAAAACGTAAGCAAGCGCCTCAAAGCGAGGCAAATGTGTGTTGACGACGACGAACCAAAGCAATCTCGAAAAAACCTCCCTTATCAGTTGCACAGGACACCCAATAATGCACAGAACTCCCAACACAAATTAGGAGTTGCGTTCTCGTACCTCGAACGCAAAAATATCTAAAAGAGAAAAGGATCAGAATGTATAAAACATGTATCAAACTAATGTTTATTATCCAAACAATGAACTTAGAAGCGTTATTTAATAAATAGTACAAAATGTTTGTCCATAAGTAAAAGAGAGCAAAAATTTACCTACCCCTCCCCCCAAATAATTGATGTTAAAAATTTTTGATGTCTTTCAAGAACTAGTCCCAAGAAAAAAACTATTCTAACAAGAAATTGCACTATAAGTCAAAGAACAAGGTCTTAAAATAAAAAAAAAAATCACCATATTTTAATATTTTGAAAACCTATGTGTCAAAAACCGGTTGCCATGGCAACATGGTTAATCACACTGACATATTATGGATACTAAAATGTCCCTAGATAAATTCTAGGAAAAGTCAGAAAACTTCAGCCTCATAGCTATTTCGGTGTAAGAGTTATCACAATTTTACTGGAGGGGGGGGTTCGGAAAGCCCCCCCCCCCCCCCCAGTCTGAATAGGGTTAACGTCCAATCTTCACAAGAAAATACACCTAATTTACTGAAACAACGGTCCCTTATCACAATATTATTTGTTGGTCAGCCCCCCACCCCCCCCCCCCCCCCCCCCAAAAAAAAAAAAAAAATCTTACGAAGTTGTATAAGCCCGGGCTTATAAGCGGCATTTTTGAGTTATGCTGCCTTTACTCAAAGCAAAACTGGTAATAACTGGTATTATTAAAAATTAGCCTTTTAGTCTGGTTCAACACTCGAAAACGTGTGGAAATACGAGCCATTCCAAAATATTGATCTCTCAGACGAGACATTTGCTCCGGGCGTGCGCGTTACCAAAATGAACTATTGCTCATAATTATGTATGCGCTACTGTTTTGCTTTTGGATTTCTATTGTTTTGGCTTTTGTTTTAGTTTTAAGAACGGTATGCATAACTAATTTATGGGGTTAAACGGAAATCTTTCCGGCTGAAAAGTGCAAAATGACGGAGGTTTTTCCGCTCGAACCAAAGCAAATTTCCCACAGAAATGTTTACTATATTCCGATCTTTCCAGAACCGAGTGTGGATGTTGACATTGCGCCTGTTAAAATGAGTTAGAACGCTTAAAGCGATGACTGCGAGGTCGAACTCCATACAAGCTTTTATACGAAATTGCTTACTTCAAGGTAAAAATGACGGTACTTTTTTTAAAAGTTTTTAACGTTTCTAGATAAAATCATAACCATATTACAAGAATCCGAGTGTGGATTTACGAAAAGTAAGGGACTGTGCAATAAATATCTGGAGGGGGGGGTTCTAAAATTAGCAAAGTAGGCCTTAAAATAAAGTTGCACCCCCCCTGAATTAAAGTTAAAATAACTTCTTGTCCACCCCCGTCTAGAGGGGAGATTACTTTCAACCCCCCCCCCCCTCCCCAACCTCCGATCCTCCCTACATCCCTCTTTACCTTTACACTACTACTGGTATGTCTGCATCATCAATAAATAAAACTTGGAAGCTGCACTCCACATAATTGTTGCCTGATGAACCACCTTCATATTCGGTTGACTCCTCCTCAGAATCACTTGAGGTATCATCATGAGAACTGGAGGGCATGTTTTCATCATCATCTTCGATGTCTTCATCAAATGTTCTTGCTACAGAACCATCTGCATGCTTAAGTATTCGCTCAACTAATTGTGCCTTGTTTCCAGATACCATTAGACCTTCTTGCCTTAGATAGAGCCGAAGTTGCTTGTTAGTCAGTCTTTCAACATCGTCTCTGCTCTCCCAACAAATATCTTCTGGAATGGTGTTTCTTTCAAGATTTCTTTTGTCTGCTTTTAGAGCCAAGAATTCAAGGTGCTGAAGATATCTTCTGCAAGAACTTTCGTCGATGTTAAGCTTTAAGCATGCTTGCTGTATGGCCTGGTTATCAGAAGAGGTCACTTTCTTTTCAACAAACATCTTCTTCACTTGTACACTAGGAAGGATACTGTCAACCTCGCTTGGAGCCAAACGAGGTTCATCAACTGGGAGATACTTTCCTGGCGAGGACGGATCAAGGGCTGGCAATGGAGATCGTGTAATGGGAATGCCACCTGTCCAACCTTCTTCCTCGCATTCATCGCAGGATGGGTCACATGAAAACTTCAAGTACTCAAGGTAGTATTGTCCTTGCTTCACATGGGCATCTTTCATCTTTTGAAGCTTTGAAAAAACTCCGTTCCCGCATATTTTGTGTCGTTGCTGTGGAGAAGCCTTCCTCCATTTAAGAAGGTACTTCGAGAGATGAAGCAGGATGTGACTTTCCGGATGGTAGCTGGCAAGGGAGATCAGGAAGTCATTCTTTCCAGGACCCGATTCGTCATGAATGCGCTGTGCAATTTGGTTGGCCATTGACCAAGTATTTGCTTCCTCCCAGGCAATGCAGTGTTGTTCTATGTCTTTCAAGCACATTCTTTCCAATTCTGCAGTAGGAAGCCCATGAAAAGGGTCATTGGGTGGGGCGACCGGACTTCCTGTCGTAAGAGCTTCTCCAATTGCAGCATTAGTGCGTTCTGCCTCGTTCTGCGCCGAGTCATGCGGCGCCCTATGCAAACGAATACGATGGTCTGATTCAAGCAGAAGGCACACCAGAAGGAACAAGTCCTGGACTTCTATATTATGGACACCTGCTCCAGGACCTTTGTCTGTCAATTCTAAGACATTGGGGTATGGTACAGGTCGCTCTGGGAAACGTCTCATTATATCATAAAGCTTCTTACAAGATTCGTCGGTGCCTTTGATGTCCTCAGGAACACGGCATGTCTCCAGTTTCTTTTTGAGATCTTCTACTTGTTGATAGATAGATGAAATGCTTTCTGCCTGTGATGGAGGAATGTCATTAAGGCTGACTTGAAAGTCTTCTACTGCAGCACTTAGTCCATTGTGTAGAGTGGTCTTTCTTTCCTCTTCATAAGGCAATTCTTGTGTGAGAATATCTCCATTTGCATATTCTGTGCAAAAATGATACAGAAAACAATGGTGTTGGACTCTTAGTAAAAACGTACTCAAGCTTGGATGCAGCGAAGTTGGAAGACAAAAGACAGTGGGAAATTCTTCTACCAGACGTATCTGTTCGGATGCCCACACTGCTCCTGATGATCCCAATAGCTTCTTATCTTTCGGTCGCACTGTTACAAAGGACTGGTCAAAGGTACGAACCAAGGTTGGTTTCTCATCAACATCACTTACAGTCCATTTCATTGCCCTAAATGCACTGGGTGTTACTTGATTCTCCACTCCGACAAAGTCATGCTCTTTGTACTGATGCGGTTTCTCAGTTGACATGAGAATCCCTCTTCCTTTCGTACCATACCAACCAACATCAGTATCAGCTTTTACAGTGGCTTTATCATCCATGCTAATGTCAAGTGTAAGGGAAGCAAGTTCTTCATTCTTATATGCATCCGTCCGGACAAGCTTTACATGTGCCCGTTGATGATGAGTATCTATGTGACTATCCTCTAAAGTTTTCTCGGGTTTCTTACATGTAAAGAAAAATCTCCCATCAGACGCTTTGTGGTGACGTTTGGCCTCTCTCGTGTTACTCTTCCTGGGTTTTTTGCCATAAGGCCACTGTACGTGAGCTTTTTATACACGGCTTGCCTTGCTCTTCTAGATAGTGATTTGCAATGTCCAACAGATCAGCCTCTTTGACTCGACTCCTATCACAATACAGAACCGAGTCTCGGCGTCTTCGTTCTGCACTACTGTCGCTTTCTAGGGTTTTAACCACAAGTTCCATAGTGTCTTCATCAAACAGAGTGGATCGACCTGCACCCTGCGCCCTTGCTTTGAGTCTGTTTTCTTCAATAAGAGTTTGTGCAATTC
>JAJGOT010000566.1:0-90000 GCA_022457155.1 Cladopsammia gracilis | reverse complement strand
GCAATCCACACAAACACAAACAGGGTAGAGTGAGTTCACGTTTATTGGTCACTCAGAATAAGCAGAGGTTAATAGATAGATTTCCAAAACCCTTAGAATCATGGTCTCGAAAGGGATATCGGTTACTCATCTCAGATCCCTGTCTAGAACTCTGTCAAAATCCTCGAATAACGCAGGCTCTGTCACCTCCTCCGAGCTTAGAATTGCATCCAGGAGTACTCACTTAATACTGTGAAGTTTGGCATTCTGACAAGCCGTGATTGGATCAAATTGCCAGTGTTCACGCGTTTTCCTTTGCCTTTTTTCATACAACGTGAGTCCACACAGCGCATCACGATTGACTCTTATAACTGATAACACGTGAGCCCACACAGCGCATCACGATTAACTCGTATAACTCATAACACGTGAGCCCACACAGCGCATCACGATTTTTTTTTTTTTTTTTTTGGGGGGGGGGGGCGCTGCAATAAGGCAATGGAGGAGGATGCTTTACCAGGAGTAACGGCACCCCAAGATGGAAACCCAATCCCGGAGGAAACGACCCATCTGCCCGAAAATTCGTGGCAACAAGGGAATGTCCTTTATGACAAAACGCTTGCTGGGTCATTCCACCGATCAAGGGTTACCGAAAATAAACAAAGCATGTCACTTTGGCGCATTGCCACACCTCCTTAGTGGGCCCACAGCCACACCCTTAGTGGGCACATAGCCACACCTGTTCGGCGGGCACACAGCCACACCCCTTGGATGGGTATATCCAGATCCTCTCTCCGTTCTCTGACAACAGCTAGGCAGCCTACAAATATAAACAAATGCAATATAGGAGTATATGAGCAAAGCACAGGTAAAACTACAAGAAGACCAGTCGCGTCCGGAAAAATAATAGGGGTGTAGCCCGGCACAGTAAATCCATAAAAGGGCCAAGTCATAACACAAGACCAGCATGCCCGGATGAGCATCCTTGCATAAATTACCAGCCATGTGCTTGCAAAGAAACGACCAACAATCCGACAAATATCCAAACTGCCCTTTGTTCCACGGATCGCTGATTAAGAATGGGAAATTATTGTTCCAGTCACTTAGAACAATTATGAAAAAAAGGGACCAAACACATATACCGGCGTCCACTCCCTTTATTAACTCTATATAGCCAACCTACAGTAAAACCTCAACTCTCCTAGCACCCATACCCAATACTTATACCCAATACTCACACCCAATACTCCACCCAATACTCAAACCCAGTATTCACACCCAATACACACACCCAAAACTTACACCTAATACCAGGAGACGAGTACTCGGTGGGATTGATCATCCGGGATTTGCCCACCATCAGCGATCCCGTTTATGGCGATCCATTTAACAGAGCGGATTCTAGAACGGTCTAACGCTGCTTTAGGATCAAAGTGTCCTCGTAGTTCCCATTCTGGAACATCATAAAGCACAGTTTTCCTCGATCGTTTCGTAGGGGGCTAAAAGAAACAGAGGAATAGACGGACATTAAAGACCTAGCAGAAACTGGAAGTAAAACGGGATCGGTGATGGCGAACAATCCCGGCGCAACTGCTGGAGTCGGGCACAAAGGGTATAAGATTACTCTGGGATGTTGCCATCACTCCCCAACCCCCCAAGAGAACCCAAGACCCAATGAATGCAGGGGTGTGAGGGAAGTAAAATATGTAACTTGGCAAGATAAAACAAGAACAATATGAGGGCCAGTATAAACACTCAAACTTTAACAAGAAGCTTGAACTCGTGGCGCCTTTAACTCATTGCAGCATTGATTCCCAAGTGATTTGAGTGCTTTTACAGAGAAACATAAGCTTAAAATTATGTCTAATCAAAGGCTCCTAAGAGCCAACCCGAGAAGAAGAAATGCTAACGCGTAACGCGTAACGCGTAACGCGTAACGCAATATTGCCGTAAGCTTACGTTTTCACACTGACACAGTTCGATATATATATTTTTAAGTCGTGAATACGACTTATTGCGATTACTGGAGAAAAGTCACTCCCCATCGTAAACTTTAGGAACACTGACACTGGTTGACATGCGCCGGTTCTCGTTTGATCACCGATGTTAAGCCCTGTCGGGCGAGGTTAGTACTTGGATGGGTGACCCCTTGGGAATACCTCGTGTCGTAGGCTTATCATTTTCCTCCATTTTTCTTTCCTTCACTCCCTTTCATTTTTCATTTTTTTGGTTCCGTCAAGGAGCCACTCGTCCTGAGGAGGGCAAACTGAAGCCACACGGTCATGAAAACATAGCATACCTTCGACGATATTCCAACGACAACAAATGGGCGACGAAGTTGTCCGTAATTTTCATTTTCGCTAGTAAACACATTCCTTCGTGTTAATACTAGCTACGCATAGAGGAAGGTTTTAAGGTTTTAGAGATCCTCTTTGGTAAAATATATTGATACGTGGATCTGCAACATAAGGGAAGTAGTCATAACATGTACAATCTAAGAGTACCCACCTTGTGTAGGGTAGGAAAAGGTCCCCGATGGTTGTTTCATATTCACGACTTGGCTCGCAAGGAGCCTTTGATTTTAAATTAAACGTAAGGATTTTTGACGAACGAAAACAAAAACTACATCACTTCCATAATGTCCAGTTAGAAAAAAGAAAAAAAAAGGAAAAAAAAAAGAAAAAAAAAAGGGGACTTTATGGAGATTCGAACTCGAGCCGTCCGGGACTAAGCCACAAACTCAATCACTGCGTTGCCCAAGAACAAAACATAGGAACTAAATTTTATTATTTTAAGCCAGATACGCATCAGAACGCGTGTTTAGATTGCAAAATCCTTTTAGATCGATTTTAATGTTGCACTAAAAACTCCAAATGCGAAACATCTGTAAGCTTATTGTTGTCTATATTCGTTTACATCAAATTAATTATTGTTATCGTTGGATTCACGTTGAATTCCTGTTACGAAACGTGTTCGTAACAAAGCATTTGCTCACTAAGTTTACAGCTGATGGAAGGAGCGAGTGAGTGAGTGAGTGAGAGAGTTAATTTTATTTAAACACCCTTGCCGATAACCTGTTCATCATGCTTTCACGTATACACGGGTTTAAAAGTAAGACTACACTGCATTCACTAGATTCAGTAGCTGACACTTAAGCTCGACCCGGAGCTCGATCGCTAAGCAAATGGCAAGTTTAATATAACTTATAAAACACAGAACTTGCCAGAGCAAAAATCCCACAGGAATAAGCGGCGAACACAATATCAAACGGTCCTATCCATCCATGAACGCCTTGAATTGTCTTGAAAGTGTGCAGTTGTACGCAGTAGTTCTTTATCTTGCTTCTCGAGTACACACACGGAGAGATTTTACGGTATGTATTTCATGGCCGAAAGCCATATAGTCGTCGATATAGACTTAAATATGCGTGCATAAATTTGCATGCGCTAATGTGACACGAAAAAAAAAACAGAAAAGTCAACGCCGGATTTACAACTCGTGTGCTTCGCCACGAGTAATGAGGAAACACATTACACAGGAAGGTAAAAACTCGCTTTTCTCTCAAGGAACCTATTTCGATTGAGGGCATCTGCGAGCAAAATGACACGGCTTTTGGCACTTGAAGCATCCGACGTCTCTGGACTGGACGCCCCTATAAGCACGTTGTGGAGAAAACCCACGCTGACTAGACGTTCCATGGAAAGCCTGATCCTGACGAGGTCCATACCAGGGTCTGGCTTTAAGCTTTTTTGACACTAGGTTGGCGAACTCCTTTTCCACCTCATCGCCCAGTAAGCGTGTCACAACTTCACCCATGATCGGGCCATTCGGAGGTCTCTTGCATTGTGACAGGACAGCTGCAAATTTTTTCACCTCTGGGTGGCCATAACTAAAATCTTAAGATTAACTTATACTGGCTACAACCAGCGTGCCGGCTACTATATAGACTCAGTTGACCTAGGAGTCAAAATGTAACGAATTAGCCTATGCTGGCTACAAGCTGCGCGCCGGCGACAACCGGAACAGAAAAAGTATAAATTTCGTAAATAGTTGACATAGAGTTAAAGCATAACCAAATTAGCCTACACTGCCTACGACCAGCGCGCCGGTTCAAGCCGACTAAAGCAAGCCGACAAAGCCATAATCAAAACTTAGTCAACGCTGGCTACAACCAGTGCACGGCTACAACCAGACAAAAATACATCGATTTAATTGGGCTAAAGTTCAGAAACCTAGCCAATTTGACCTACGCTGGCCACAACCAGCGGACCGGCTACAACCAGTGAAATGTATTAATTGAGTTGAACTAAGGTTAACTAAATCTCAAAGTATAGCTAAATTAGCCGACGCTGACCACAACCAGTCAAAATATGTCAATTTAATTGAACTAAAGTTCGAAAACATAGCCAAAATAACCTACGCTGGCTGCAACCAGCGGACCGGCTACAAAAGTCAAAAAATATATTAATCAGTTGAACTAAAGTTCAGAAACATAGCGAAATTAGCCTACGCAGGCTACAACCAGCGGACCGGCTACAACCAGTCAAAAAATATATCAATTTAATTGAACTAAAGATCAAAAGCATAGCCAAATTAGCCTACGCTGGCAACAACCAGGGGACTGGCAACAACCAGGGGACCGGCTACAACCAGTCAACAATATGAATTTAATCAGTGAACGAAAGTTAAAAAGCATAGCCAAATTGACCTACGCAGGCCACAACCAGCGGACCGGCTACAACCAGTCAACAATATGAATTTAATCAGTGAACTAAAGTTAAAAAGCATAGCCAAATTGACCTACGCAGGCCACAACCAGCGGACCGGCTACAACCAGTCAACAATATGAATTTAATCAGTGAACTAAAGTTAAAAAGCATAGCCAAATTGACCTACGCAGGCCACAACCAGCGGACCGGCTACAACCAGTCAAAAAATATATCAATTTAATTGAACTAAAGTTCAAAAACAATGCCAAATTAACCAACGCTGGCTAAAACCAGCGGACCGGCTACAACCAGTCAAGGAATATATCAATTTAATTGAACTAAAGATCAAAAGCATAGCCAAATTAGCCTACGCTGGCTACAACCAGTAAAGGAATATATCAATTTAGTTGAACTAACGTCCAAAACATAACCAAATTAGCCTACGCTGGCCACAACCAGCGGACCGGCTACAACCAGTCAAGAATATTAATTGAGTTGAATTATATTATAGAGTCCGAAACATGGCCAAATTAACCAACGCTGGCTACAACCAGCGGACCGGCTACAACCAGTCAAGAAATATACCTAATTGAACTAAAGTCAAGAACGTAACAAAATTAGCCTAGGCTGGCCACAACCAGCGGACCGGCTACAACCAGTCAGAAATATATTGACTTAATTTAACTGAGTCTAAACCATGACCCAATTAGCCTAAGCTGGCTACACCAGCGCGCCGGCTAGCAACTGGCCAGAACTCGCACAATTTTGTTGACCTAGGGTCAAAAAAAACGGAACCAGGTTTCGACGCTGGAAATAACCAGCACGCCAGCTAAAACAGCGAAAACTAACAATTTGTTGACCTGGTATAAGGAGGAATCTTAACCTATTCTCACCGGGGATTCCTTCAAACAATGGTGAAATTCAACATATTACGTAACTTTAAACCCAAATAGAAGCGTGGGAATGGGTTACGCAACCTCGGGCACGTTGTTGACTATATAATCTTATTCTGGTGCGATCAGTCGTTCATAACCTCAAAAGTCCTTTCCATAGCGCTTGGGGAGGATTAGCCAAGTACGTACAAGCCCTCAGTACCGTATCATCGCTGCGCCGTAGTTTTTTGTTTTATTAGCGACTTTAAGATCCACTACGGAGAGGCTCGGCTACGGCAAAATAGTGAAAAATTACTTCCGGTGACGTCACTACTTGTGGTCCAAGGCAGCTTTCCCGCCGTAGGACGGCTGTGTGGTACGGCAAACACATCGACTTGACGGAGTGTTCACAACGTGAGTAAAATTCAGTATTTCTATCAGATTTAAACTCGTTAGAATGCAATTAAACTCGTCATAATGCAAAGATCATTCATTTTTAAAATTTTTAAATTGATTTTGGGTTTTATAACGTTCATTTAGCGAAAAAAAATTGAAGTTTGTCAAGCAGTATTCAGATGGACAAGCAGAAATCGCAAGCATCGTAAGTTCGAAGTTGTTTTTTTTATTATTTTTGCTCACCTCTAGTCTCTAAAACAGTGTATTTAGAGAGATAAATTTCATGCAGCTTTTTATAATGTAGAACGAGTTGTCTCGAATATAAATGTTTTTTTTAAGAACACGTAGCCGGAGAATAATGTTTTCGATCCCATTTTGTATATTAATTTCTGTCGATTAGCTGATCAATGGTTGCTGAGTTTGCCCTTTTTAAGCTCTTTGTTTTGATGACAATCAGTACCTTTTATTATGAAATTTACCCCTAAATAATGACAAAAACTTTGTTAGAGCGAAAGTTTTGAAATTTCACAAGCACTCTCAAGCAAATCGAGCGCCAATAAGCTTATATGTAATCGGGACATTCCAGAATATCCACAAGTCTTGATTGTAGTTTTTCTCCTCATCTGAAAGAAGTCAAAAACTCAAAAATCCTTTACGCATTTAATATCTTATTGACCACTCATTGTATCTAGTTATCATGGTCAATGTCGAGCTCGACATTTCCATTTGACATTTCACTACTGTATCTCAAAAGCAGGAAATAGCTTTTTGCGCTTATTTTGTCAGTAATACCGAAAAGAATTAATAAAATACAAAACCCTCAATTCTTTCCAAGAAACCATTGTTTCCCAAACAAACAGCAAAGCAAAAAACTTGTTCAAGGTTACATTTGTTTACATCGCCGAGTCGCCGTACCCGGTTCATTTGAATTTTGCCGGGAGACGGCGTAGTCGGCCCAGTCTCTTTCGGTTGCATCAGCCGTAGCAGAGGTTCGCCGTAGTGGATCTTAAAGTCCTTATTTTTCATCTTGGTACGCGTCCTAGTCATCCTCGGTTAGTGTGCCATTCGCTTCTCTCTGTGTTATGTCAGGGATAGTACTTTTCCTTTTTTGCCCGCAAGCCTTTAAGTTTGTTACTAGCTTAGAGTTTGCGCTCGCTTTTATTGTAGCTTATTACCTTGGCCTTGTTTCATGCAATATTTTGCATTAGCTCATACGTTTTCGCCGTGTTATGGAATTTTTTCACTAGCTATATGTTTGCGGTGTTAGATGTAATTTTCTCTCGAGCGAATGTGTTTGCGCTGTTAATAAAATTCTTCACTAGCGAATATTGTTTGCGCTGTGAGATGTAATTTTCTCTCGAGCGAATGTGTTCGCGCTGTTGGATGGAATTTTCTTACGAGCGAATATGTTTACATTGTTTATGGAATTTTTCTAGCGAATATGTTTCCGCTGTTAGATGGAAATTTCTCACGAGCGAATGTGTTAACGTTGTTTATGGAATTTTTCTAGCGAATATGTTTCCGCTGTTATATGGAATTTTTCTCACGAGCGAATGTGTTTACGCTGTCTATGGAATTTTCACTAGCGAATATGTTTCCACTGTTAGATGGAATTTCTCACGAGCGAATGTGTTAACGCTGTTTATGGAACTTTTCTAGCTAATATGTTTGCGGTGTTAGATGTAATTTTCTCTCGAGCGAATGTGTTTGCGCTGTTAATAAAATTCTTCACTAGCGAATATTGTTTGCGCTGTGGGATGTAATTTCTCTCGAGCGAATGTGTTCGCGCTGTTGGATGGAATTTTCTCACGAGCGAATATGTTTACGTTGTTTATGGAATTTTTCTAGCGAATATGTTTCCGCTGTTAGATGGAAATTTCTCACGAGCGAATGTGTTAACGTTGTTTATGGAATTTTTCTAGCGAATATGTTTCCGCTGTTATATGGAATTTTTCTCACGAGCGAATGTGTTTACGCTGTTAGATGGAATTTCTCACGAGCGAATGTGTTTACGCTGTCTATGGAATTTTTCTAGCGAATATGTTTCCGCTGTTATATGGAATTTTCTCACTAGCGAATGTGTTTACGCTGTCTATGGAATTTTCACTAGCGAATATATTTGCGCTGTTAGATGGATTTTTTTTTTCTCACGAGCGAATGTGTTTACGCTGTTTACGCCATTTTCACTAGCGAATATGTTTTGCGCTGTTGGATGGAACTTTCACGAGCGAATTTTGTTTACGCTGTTAGACGTAGCTTCCACGAGCGAATGCTTTTATGCTGTTAGATGGAATTTTCACGAGCGCATACGTCTGTGCTGCTAGATGGAACTTTCACGAGTTAATATGTTTTCGCTGTCAGATGGAATTTTCGCGGGCGAATATGTTTACGCCGTTTAATGGAATTTTCGCGAGCGGATATGCCGGTTCGCGCTGGTAGATGGTACTTTTCATGAGCTTATATGTTTACGCTGTTTAACGGAATTTTCACTAGCGAATATGTTTGCGCTGTTATTTGGTGCTTTTCATGAGCGCGTATGTTTGCGCTGTTTTAGCAAAAAATTTTACAAGCGTATGTATTTTCCGCTGTTTGTATGGAGTTTTTCACGAGCGTATTGTGATCGCTTAGCTTTGCTTTATGGAATTCCAGCGAGCGTTAACGATGTGTTAACGCAGCTAGTATGTTTACGCTGTTAAAGGGACTTTTTTATTATAATAACAGATTTGTTTGCGCTGGTCATGGAATTTGTCACTAGCACATATGGACCCTTTCATTACATAATTTAGCAAGGAATATTTTTATTTGCGCGGCCTTTGAGAATTTCCACGTGTGCTTTGTTTTAGCTATCAATTGGAGTTTCCACAAGCGTATGTGTTTTGCGCTGCTATATGGAATCTCCCACCAGCAACGCGTTTGTCCTTTTTTATACGTGTTAGAGGTATGACTGTACTTTTGTAGGTTACCAATCCTCTGTTTACGGAATTTGCTGGCAACAGTTGGTTAATTGCAGCAGGCAAAATTTTTTATGCATTTGATCGGTGTTTTTCATTATACTTTAACCTAGGCTCAGCCCCAGCAACCGGCTTGTTTCTTTCTCTGCTCGTTCTCTCAGCTATGCAGCACGTCTTTTGTGCCGCGTAATTTGGGTCTTTAGCGAGGTTTTCGCGCCAAATGTATTATGTTAAGAGTGAATTAAATCCTCGCGGGGAAAAGCCTTCATTTATCTTAAGGAGAGCACTTCCAGGCCGACCTTAGTGGACATCAATTCTAGTCTGTTTTTCTAGCTTTATTATCTTTTAGGGTTCGTCTTATAGTTTGTATTCTGGCTGTTTCCGTGTGTGACCTCCTTTGCGAAGCTTCCTCGAAGGGATTGTCTAATATCCTTCATTGCTCTGTCCGTGGACGGGGTATTTCGGGGTCGCTTCGCTTTGGGGTTATACCTATCCCTTAGTGGTGTTTCTCTTCCTCAGCGCTCGGAATTACGCCGTGCGCCTCCGTTTGGTCTGCTTGCTGGTGTTCTGTAGGGTTAACCCCAAGGCGCAGCGGCCCAGGTGCCCCCATTACGATAGGTTTCCTAGTTATTGGTTACGGGCTTGGTTACACGGTACTTTTTTTTTTTTTTTTTTTTTTTTTAAGCCCAAACCTTTTTATTGTTTTTTTTTTTTTGTTTCTGTTTTTGGAGGTAGACATTCACAGACTTACGATGTCTAGGGATGGAAAAAGATTCTACAACGTTATCATAGAGCTTTTGCCTTTTCCGGGTTGCTTTACAATTCTGTTTGCCGCCCTTCTTTAGGTATTTTTGCTACGGTTGGTTTTCAGCAATTCGTTAGTGTCGCTCTCTACTTCCTTGTGCCCCTGTAGTGGTGGTAGCCGTTAGTGCTCATATTTGGCATACAACGTGGTGACTATTCTCACCGGGGATTCCTTCAAACAATGGTGAAATTCGACATATTACGTAACTTTAAACCCCAAATAGAAGCGTGGGAATGGGTTACGCAACCTCGGGCACGTTGTTGATTATATAATCTTATTCTGGAGCAATCAGTCCTTCATAACCTCAAAAGTCCTTTCCATAAGCTTGGGGAGGATTAGCCAAGTACGCCCCTCCCTCCTCCTCGCAGCGATGATAGCGCACGCTCCAGGGAGCTACCTACTCGCTACCGCCTCGGGCTGACCTTTCCCATATCTTATCACATCCTGAGGCATTGTTGGTAGGTAGCCCCGGTGAGAATATATCACAATTAATGTAACTGTATGAAATAAATGACGGGCGACGTGTTTACCTCTAAATTCGGGACTTGTGCCGCTTGAGCCGCCTGAGCTGGTTGAACTACAACTGGAGCTGCTGGCGCTGGTAGCGCTGGAGGAGCTGCTGCAAGAGCAGCAGCTGGAAGGGGAACCGGTAACACAGGACGTTGTTCATCAGCCATGGCGGAACTTCAGCGAAACTCACGATCAGAAGTTCCAAGCGTTGAAACACGACAAACAACATGTTTTGTCCTTCTTATACCTTTGCATACTAAACTAAAGGGTGTGAACTCCGTGCTTATATCGCTTTCTCATTGGTAATCAGCTCCCGTGGAATTTTTGGGCAATTTGAATAGTCCATTTTACAGTTGTGTGCTTGGTGACCTTGCCTTTGAGTGGAAGTGAGGCTGGAGGTGACCTTGCTTTGATACAAACCTTACTGCCTTTCATATGTTAACAAGAGGCTACTATTGTAGCCTACACTCATGCGCTTGCGTAAGAAAGTTTTACGGTTTATTTTAAACGGGTCACGCACCCCTCCCCGTCCCCCGTCAACGAATTGTACATGACAAACATTGTATCATCACACAAGACATGTTGATTGAAGCTACCAATTTTTCTATACTCGCTTGGAATATTTAATATTTAATTTGTTGATTCCTTATCAAACCCACACCAGTCTAATACTTCCCAGACCGTGAATTATTTGTATTTCATTGGGTTATTCCAAAAAGAATCCACCCCTCCCCCCTCCCCCCAACCGACGGACGGCAAGACTGTTTGACCCCTCCCCCTCCGCCCGCATTTCCTGGCCCGCTAGACCCCCACCCCCCACCCCCCCCCCCCCCCCCCCTCCCTCCCACCTGTATTTCCAAGCCCCAGAGATGATGATGATGATGATGATGATCATCATCATCATCTTTATTTAAAAACACGGTAAATACATCAGGCGTTAACAATTTAATATAAACTACAACTTAATAAAAAAACTCCTCCTGCCCAGATTTCCAATAAATTTTTGGAAGTTCTAAATTTATCTGAGATAATGAAAAAAATACATGTAATCGGATTCAGGAGATTCTGCTTTTATAATGTCAAAACTGTGAAACATTTTAATAAAAATATTGCGTGACGCATCATGACCCCCCTGTTTGATTTCATATATGCAAATTTCGTGTGAAATGTAATTCGATTCATGATCATGAATCCAAAATATTTGTTCTAAAGGTCAACACGTTTCAATGAAACTCATATTTCCTTGAATGAAAATGTCTTTCCCTTGAATAAAAGAATTAAACGCTTATCAGAATTCAGTGATTTTCTGCTTCCGGAAGGCTTGGCGATTTATTTAACTGCAGCGCGGGCGAATTCATCACAAAAGAATATTTAAATTCTGCAACCTGCTTTATTTATATCTAGTGCTTTCTAAAATTTCCGACTTTTCCTGTGTATATAGAATGCCATTCTTATCCGTAAAGATGATTCGCATAATGTTTTCGCGAATCAAAAAATCTTGAAAGCAAACTTTATTTTAGAAAACGCCAATCGCAATTTGCGTTTAATCGCAAGTTTAATCGCAATTTGCCTTTGCACAGGAAAAAGGACAACGAATTCTCTCAGTTGAACGTTTTATTCAAATATCTATTAGTTTAGTCTCAAAAGCAAAATGCGTTAAATTATCGCATCGAGGAAGCCGTGTCAGCAACGCAAGCAAATTTTAGCACATATCGAAGAACAAACAGTCTATGAAATATTTCTTACAAAGTAAATGGACATTCAAAAATGTTATTTTCTTTACCGTAGTTTTCCAGGAATGCTTGAAAATTCTTAGTTAAGTCTGTCGCTTCGCGCTTCCAGATGTCCCGCTTTGTTATAAATCACAGGAAGATTCCATCGCTTTCAGCTCTCTAACTGCCACTTCGGAAGTATAGAAATCGTCTTAAGGACTTTTTCTTTTCATTTCGATGTCTTAAAAGGCGTGTTTACATTTTGGTAATGGAAAATGAACGTCTGAAAAATTGAAGTGTAGAGTACAGAATGAGTCATATTTGTTTGAAATCTGAATCTTCTCTGAGTGACAAACCGGTTCTCTCTAGTCCCCCCTAAAATCCAGACATGCGCTCAGTAGACGGATTCTGATTGGTGTAACCTTCCTGAAGCCTTTTATAACAATAGGGGACAAAAATAATTTTCTAGGGGAGGCAGGGACGAGTTCGCGTACACTTAAATATGCGTGCATAAATTTGCATGCAAAATCGTGACACAAAAAATAATAATAACAAGAGGCTCCTAGCAGCCTATACTCATGCGCATGCGTAAGTTAAGAAGATGATAAGAAGACGATAAGGAGATAAGGGTTGTCACTCGTTCACACGGCTCAGAAGTACGCTCATTAATATGCAACTTATCATAACTCATTAGCATATTTTAATTAGAAACAAGTCCCTCACGTTCTTGTTGAGCGCAAGTCGACCCATGCGTTCGTTCTCATGGCAGTGTGTGTTTTCACAAACAGGCACTTTTTTCAAAGGTGTTGTATTTGTCAGTATTATTTTAAGAAGAGTACAATGTAACTGCAAGCTAACTGAAAGTTTGTTCTTAAACGAGTGTCCTCTTGAGTGTTGTGATCTACGTGAACCCGTGTACTTCGAACTTGTTCACACGGCTCAAGGGGACGAATTCAGCGCACAACAGGCAGTACAGACCCAGAGTAAACAATTAAGTGTACTTTTGAGTGGTGTGATCTACGTGAACCCGTGTACTTCGAACTTGTTCACACGGCTCAAAGGGACGAATTCAGTGCATAACAGGTAGTACAGCCAAAGTAAACCCAGAGTAAACTAGTGTCCTTTTGATTGTTGTGATCTACGTGAACCCGTGTACTTCGAACTTGTTCACACGGCTCAAGGGGATGAATTCAGCGCACAACAGGCAGTACAGACCCAGAGTAAACAACTGTCCTTTTGAGTGTTGTGATCTCCGTGAACCCGTGTACTTCGAACTGGTTCACACGGCTCAAGGGGACGACTTTCGTGCACGAGAGGCGGTGCAGCCAAAGTGAACCCGGAGGAGGTATTAAATGTGGGTATTTAATAACCATAATAATCTAATTGCAGGGTGGAACAGCATAGTATGGTTGTTCCTTAATCTTTAAAACAACAAAGAATACATCGATTAATTTCAACCAGATTTCACAGGCAAGTTTATTTAAATTGGTATTCTATTTTTTGATATAGTTTTTCACACTTAAGCTTGGTCCTCGTGAATGCTGTGAGCTACTTGGACCCTGTAATTTCATGCTCGTTCACATGGTTTAAAGAGACTGAAGTCAACCGTTACCTGGTTAATTAGCAAATTTACTTGGGTATAGTGGTTTTATTTAAGTACCCAATTTTAACCTGAGAGAAATTTTAAATGTGACGTCATGGAAAACAATAGAAATTGTACTATATTTATTAAGACACTACATGAATAGTGGGCTCTAATTGGTTCCCCACATAAACCGACCAATGAAGTGTCCAGTTTTGTCAGTAAGTTGCCAATTCAACTTCACACTTAATGTTGCTTTTATGCTCATCAAAAATGCAAATAACCCAATTGTTTCATGCCATTATTTTATGTATATATGCCAGGTACATCTAACCAACTTTACCCAGGCAAATTTATTTTTACTCTAAAAGCCTTTTTACCTAGGTAACACTGCTTGGTGTAAACATGATGGCTATTGCGAAGCCCCATTATCTCCATATCTAATATCTAATTGTGAGAATTTAATGCTGACCCCCTCCCCCTCCCTATCTCACCTCCCCCCCCCCATCTCACCTCCCCCCCCCCCCCCAACTGTAAATGTTCTTTTGCAGAAGAACATTATTTTAAACAAGCATACAACCACTAACCCACTGAGAGCAAACTTGTACTTGCTTATACTAACAACAGCTGCAGGCAATAACCAATAAACTTGTTTGCCTTGCTCTCGAGCAACTGTCTACATACAAATCCCTTAATTTTTTCAAATATTCAAACGGTTATTAAAACTCACCCTTTAATATCAAGGCTTTTGCGTGACAAACTTGGCCATTTAACTAAAAGTTATTTCAATGTATTCTTTTTATTTGTGGTATTTTTAAGGTTATAGTTCATAATTAAACGAGAAGTGGATCACGTGATCCCCTAGCTGCAAAGAGTCGACCATTTTCATGTGCACTTGGTCGTTTTACTCAATGTCTGGTTAGTCTTTTATTCTTTTTTAACACTTGAACTGATAGTGAATGTGAATTTGACACATCATATCAAAAACAAAAATTAGCCCCTGCAAAATGACATAAAAACAAAAACATTCCACAAAAAGCCTGTCCCACCAGAGTGGTTTCTTTTGTTCTAATTTATTTTTGCACGGGCAGATTTTTGTTTTTGACTGTAGCGTGACCAGGCTTGAGAGATTTGAATGTTTGATCCATCCAGACATATACATCATTTTTGGTCTTTAAATCATTTAACAAAAAAAAAAGTTAAAAGTTTCTCACCTTATAGTCTGGGAAAAAAATTACTTCTCTCATGCACAATTGTGCTGGACAGTCTAACTTTTTAGTGTTCTGCACAAGCTTCTTCTTTCTCCTGGTATAGCCATGGTCGCTAGATTCATTCTGTCAACAGCATAGTTTTTTATTTAATAAAGTTAATAGTTTGTATGGCACAAAATGAACATGTTTTAATATTATAAGTAGACCTGGGCCCTTGTCTTTTTTGGTTAAATAAGCAAATTAATGCATTTATAAGACAGACAACATTACTATTTACATCATTGTCATCATCAATCCTTATTGCTCTGTATGTATACTATTGCCATCAAAATTAATAATTTTACAGGCTTTCGTTACAACATTCACTGTTTCTTTGTTTTGCCAGCAAAATTAAAATCATACACTTAAAGTATATATGTGTTACAGTTGTACCTCTCTCTGGCTATATTTCCTCTTTGCCCCTATGTTCCTGTCCTTTCCATGATGACATTCTAGCAACTTCTCACCAAGAACAAAAAAAGGCACTCCAGAAAATGGGATATGTTCATCCTTCCATAAAACTTTGTGGGGTTTTGCAGAAGGATCTGCATGTTAAAAATCAATGTTTTGTTAAGCTTGATTGGTAGCTTTGGGATTAAAGTGGTCACTTGATAATTACCCATCCACTGTTTGTGCCAGCTGGCTAGCCATGTGTCATCTATGTGGCCATTCACCCATTCACAATAATAATAATAATAATAATAATAATAATAATAATAATAGTAATAATAAGCCCTAGGCCCAAGGAATGGGCTCGGCTACTATGTTGTAATGTGGCATAAAGTTAAAGGAGATATGATAATAATAATAATAATAATAATAATAATAATAATAATATTAAAAATGCATTAACAAGAGTATATAAAAACCTATACAAATGTAACTACTTAGTTACTTATTTTATTAAAAATGTTATTGTAAAAGAAACTAATGTTATTGTAAAAGAAACTAAATGTAATATAGAAACTGAAACTGAACTGATTTATAGCCATAGGGGTATAAATATTTTGCCAAGCTGATACAAAATGGGATATCAACATTAGATCTGATACAAACATGGGATATCATATTTATACCCCAGGCATCATGCCCTTGGGAGGGGGGGGGTGGGGGGGTACTCCTTATCTAAGCAATACAGGTCTGTGCTGTATCAAAGGATATACTTTTTGAGCCATTTTGGTCAGAAATAGTTATCGATTTTGCCTATTTTTGGGCTGAAATATGGTATGTTTGTTCGCAAGGTACTGGCCATAGGTTGTGTAGTGTGCCCCCTGTTTATTACAGTTTTCTTTATTTTGGAACCCAGGGTATTATTTTGGTCAACTCCCCTAACCTCCAGAGACAACTTACCTCCCCCATATTTCTGTATTATTTTATGAAAATTAAGCTTCCTTTTGATCCCACGGGGAATCCAAAATTTCCCTCTGATCTTTCACGTTCTCAAGTACTGATCTAGGACTGGAAGGTTACTTTCATAATAAAAGCGACGGGAATGTTCTTCGGGAGTTTAGATTTACCAGAATGTCGTCTTATCGGACATAGCCCCTTTTTTAGTTTTACAATTTGCCCTGAGGGACGTTATTGAAGATTCTCTTGGAATATCATTTGGCGGGAATAATTCTTTGTGGATCATACAAACATGAACGAAAACATCACAATAATCGAAACCCAGATTCTTATAACATTATTAAGCTTATTACCGGTTCGTCCGAAGTCTCTAGGAGCACGAACACAGCAAAATCTACTAGTTGTTGCAGTTTCGTATGCATCGACTTTCTCTTTTGCTTCCTCAATGCAAGACACAGATATCCACCGTTCGCCTGCCATGCTTTCGAAAAAGCCCGCGAAAAATTTTCTGGATCCTAGTTGATGATTTGTAACAAAGTTGTGACAGTATAATATTTCTGCCCCCTGGCTTCCGGTGTACGTCTGGTTCATGTAGACATATATAGATCACAACGTTGGCAAACGAAGACGGATCAAGAGAACACAGCATTATATTATGTGTACATGTATTTATTGCCATTTTATTTGAACTACATCCAAACAATGCTACCCTGATCGGAGAGGTTCTCTTTCAGTTCTTCTCAAGTCGTCCCCTTGAGCCGTGTGAACAAGTTCAGAAGTATACAGGATCACGAAGATCACAACACTCAAAAGGACACTCGTTTAAGAACAAACTTTCAGATTTTCAGTTAGCTTGCAGTTACATTATACTCTTCTTAAAATAATAAAAAAATACAACACCTTTGAAAAAAGTGCCTGTTTGTGTAAACAAACACTGCCATTGAGAACGAACGCAGCTCAGATATGAAGCGAACGGTCGGCTTGCGTTCAACAAGACCGTGAGGGACTTGTTTCTAATTAAAATATGCTAATGAGTTATGATAAGCTGCATATTAATGAGCGTACTTCTGAGCCGTGTGAACGAGTGACAACCGAAGATAAGAAGATGTTAAGAAGATGTCCGACATGTACTCCTTTCCTCTACTCCTACGAGTACTCCTTTCATTCAGTCATCGTTCCTGCAAACCACATTGTTTACTATTGATTGTTTTGGAAATGAAGGCTGTACCACAATGAAGGGAATGATTCTTCTATGTCTTATATATACCAAACATGAACATTGCTAATGTAAGTAGGGTTGTAGGAGAAGCTGTCGTGACACTTGAGTAACGCTCTTTTACCGGAAGTGAGAGTAGCCGGAAGTCACTAAACAGGAAGTGTAGTGGTAAAGCTATGAACCGGAAGTGTACAATTTAAAATATGCGTGCATAAATTTGCATGCAAAATCGTGACACAAAAAATAAAAATAACAAGAAAAACGGAGCCGAAACTTTACCTCATGCCGCTTCGCGCATGAGTAACAAGAGGCTGCAGGCAGCCTATACTCATGCGCATGCGTAATAAAGTTTTATGATATATTTAAAACATGATTAGAAGATGTCCGACATGGAGAAGAGTTACTCCTTTCATTCAGTCATCGTTCCTGCAAACCACTTTGTTTACTGTTGAATGTTTTGTCAATGAAGGTTGTACCACAATGAAGCCAGTGATTCTTATAAGTCTTATGTATACCTAACGTGAACATTAGTAACGTAAGTAGGGTTGTAGGAGACACTGTCGTGACACTTAAGTAACGTTGATATCCAATTTGGAGGGCTAAGGCTTATAGATTTAGAAACTTCAATTAAATCGTTAAAAATAACCTGGCTTTGTAGGATTTTTTTCTCACGGATCTGCACCATGGAAAGCCTATATTAATCACCTGCTAGAGAATTACGTTGGAATTTTTTATTTAGATACAATTATGATGTTAAAGATTACAACATTCATTCCACTTTTTACAGTGAATTTCTCCAATGGTGGGTTGACTTTAGAAATAACTTTTCTACCAAGCCTCTAATATCTGAAAGTATAATCTGGAACAATAAGCTAATTAAAATAGATGGTAAGAGCGTATACTATGAGAATTATGTTTAAGCTGGAATCATTTTTACCAACCAGATGCAATTTAACAAGGATAACGTGGAATCATATAACATTGCAAAAAGTGAAGGATTAAGACACACAAACTTTAAACGTAGTCAGGGATTCGATGTGCTATTCCTGCTCGATCACTTAATAAAATGAAAGTGAAATAAATTCATTAAAATTTCATTATGAAGAAAAAATATTTGATCCGGTAATATGCAAAAGTAAACAATTTTATGAATTACTTATTTTAAAAAAGGGCAATGATATCCAGGGGCTTTATTACTCGTAGCGCAGCCGATGTGTTGCAAATAGGCCATTTCCGAGTTGCCTTTAGCCTCTCTATCAAAGCGAGGCTAGGTGCGAAACCTTTCATATGAAAATAAGATTTCATTCACATGCAATTAAAACTTATTTGCATGTGAATAAAAACTCATTTTCATATGAAAGGTTTCGCACTCAGCCACGCTTTGATAGAGAGGCTAAAGGAAACTCGGAAATGGCCTATTCTTTCTTTTTTTCGTGTCACATAAGCGCATGCAAATCTATGCACGCATATTTTAGTTTATGTCGACGACTATATGGCTTTCAGCCATGAAATAAATACCGTAAAATCTCTCCTTGTGTTAACTTGAGAAGCAAAAGAAAGAACTACAGCGTACAATTCCAAGTTTTCAAGACAATGCAAGGCTTTCATGGATGGATATGACCGTTTGATATTGTGTTCGCCGCTTATTCCTGTGGGATTTTTGTTCCGGCAAGTTTTGTGTTTTATATAACTTGTAATTTGCTGAGCGATCGAGCTTTGAAGTGTCGGCTACTGAATGTAGTGAACGTAGTGTAGTCTTACTTTTTAACCCGTGAATACGCGCAAGCGTACTGAATCGGTTATCAGTAACGGTGGCTAATTCACTCACTCACTCACTCGCTCCTTCCATCAGCTGTAAACTTTATAGTGACGCACTCAAGTGTGTTAAGGCTTGACTCAACCAATAATTTGGTGGATTTTTATTTCAAGTAAAAGCATTTATCTAATCTTTATGAAACTTAGCAAGCATTTTGTTATTCTCGTGTGTGTCCATTTAATCAACTTTTTCTTGTCAAGTTTGGGTCACGTGACTTGCATTCGCCGTATAACGGTTAAAATATATCAACTGAAATGGGGAATAGATAGTCACATTATATTCATCTTTTTTTTATTCCTTTTTGCATGACTCCTAGTAAGAGCTTAATAATGCTGCCTTTTAATCGTGTCCATATGTCAACGGAAACCGCCATGTGACATAACAGATGTCAAAATATCTGACAAGTCATATGATGGATACCGCCTTAAAAGACGGAGTTACATTGGCAAGGGCCTGATAGACATTTTGAAGTCGAAAGTTTTCAAACATTCCGATTGCAAACGTACCCCATTTTAAAAAAACATGTTTTGTGATGTCATCAACCAGGAAATATCACGTGACGGTTGGTAAGACTTTCGTTAGATCAAACAAGATAAATATTTATTGCCTTAAACTCCACGAGCGAGGAAAGTTATTTTATCAAGAAAGAATGGGTTTCTTGAAAATCTCTGCAGAGAGTCCTTCTTGAGGTAATGCTTTGTTACGAATGCGTTTCGTAACGTTTTCGTAACAAGAACAACGTGAATCCTGCGATAACAATAACTAATTTGTTGTAATCGAATATAAACAACAATAAGTTTAAAGATTTTTGTTTTTGGACCATCGAAGCTTGATGAGAAGTAGAACACAAACCGCGGCGATAAACATATTGAACTTATTTATTTTTGATAAAACTTTTATCAAAAATGAATAAGTTCAATATGTTTATCACCGCGGTTTGTGTTCTATTTCTCATCAAGTTTAAAGGTGTTTCGCATTTGGAGTCTTTAATGCAACATTAAAATCGATTTAAAAGAATTTTTCAACCTGGACACGTGTTTTGATTCGTATCTACCTTGAAATAATAAAATTTAGTCTTGAATGAATATGTGTTCCCCAATAGTCACAATAGTGTAGTGCAGTGGTTTGAGGTTTTGGCTTAGTGCCGGGAGTGACAGTCGGGAGGCCCGAGTTCAAATCACGCTCAGGGTCTTCTTTTTTATTTTCTTTTTCTTCCTTCGCACTGGACATTGTGAAGGTGATGAACTTTTTTTTTGTTGTTGTTGTTTTTTGCGTTTGTTAAAAACTCTTGCGTTTAATTAAAAAAAATATATCGAACCGTGTTAGTGTGAAAACATAAGCTTACCGTAATATTGCGTTACGCGTTAGCATTTCTTATTCACGGATTGGCTCTTTGGAGCCTTTGATTACACATTATAATTTTAAGCTTTCTACGGGAATGCTCCACCTCGAGGTCCAAACCGTTACCCTTTCATACTGTATACCGTTTTTGACCGAAAAGGTACCCCTTTCATATAGCCTTTACGTGCGTCTGTTTGATATATTTTAAAAAGTCCTTTTTATAACACTTAAATGACAGTTTTCCTTACATTTTTTATGCTTCAACTCGTGTTTTCACTCTCCTTTCCTATTTTTTGTGAAATCCATTCACTTTCATATACTTCTGTCATAAATTATGTAATTTAACTACGTCACAATACGCGCGACATGTAATTAAAAGGCAACAACAAAAAAAAGTTAGGAGACGTTTAACTCGAAGAAGTTATTGTTTGTTGTTACAACGTAAACAGTTGTAACGTTGGTGCCGAGACCCTTGTAGGAATGAGCAACGAGGAACTGAAACACCACAAGGCAGTCAAAGGGGCATACAAAGGACATTGCAAACAAGACATCAAACGCGCGGAGCGACGTATGGCCGATACTGAGGCTACAAACATCATAGAACTGAAGGCAATTGCACAGCGACTCTCAAGACGATTAGACGAAATAAAGGCTATGGATTCCGCCATCTTGAGCGCACTAGAAAAGTACGAAGAGATAAGCGAAGAGGCAGATCAAGCATTGACGTTCCAAGACGACATCTATTATTGGATTCTTAAACTGAAAGAATTTGTGACAGACGAGTACAAGCATGCGGTGAGTACGTTCCAAGCCAAACCAGCAGTCTACATCAACTTTCCAAAACTACAAATCCAATCATTTGACGGAAACAACTCGAATGGCTTACGTTTTGGGATAGTTACAGTAACGCAGTACACAACAATCATCAACTGAACAATATTGACAAAATCAACTACTTGAAAGGATTGATAACCTGCATCGCAGCGCGCGCAATTTCAGGGCTACCAATGACGTCACAAAACTACGAAAAAGCCATTGAAATGCTAAAAGAACGCTTCGGAAGAAAACAAGTTCTAATCAACGCACACATGGAATCGCTTTCAAAAATCACCACACCCTCAGCTGATGTGCAGCAATTACGAAAATTTTACGATAGCTGCGAGAGCAACATTCGTGCCTTAGAAACGCTGGGAGTCCAGACAGATTCATATGGCAGTCTGCTAATCCCAATACTACTAAAAAAAATTACCGGAACAATTACGTTGTACAATATTCAGAACAAATCCGCAGGCAGATTGTACCCTGAATGATTTACGAACAGCGCTTTCGCATGAAATAGACACGATAGAAAAGAGTCAACTTGCGTAAGAAAACGATCCAAGCTCAGTCGTTGACGACGTTCTCATACCGACAGCTGGCGCCTTACTCACAAACACTCGATCGCCCCCTATACATCCGCAACATCCGCCACCAAAAAGCTTCAATACAAACGGGAGATTCGAGCTAAAACCATGCATATATTGCGAAGGTAAACATCGCCACGTCCAATGTTCGAAAGTAAAAACGGCAAAAGAGAGAAAGATCATATTGGCGCAGAAAAATAAATGCCTTAACTGCCTCCGATCAGGCCACACAAGATTTCAATGTCGTTCAAGAGGAAGATGTCTAAATTGCGGACTAAAACATCATACGTCGATCTGTGAACCAAGCGAGCCTAAACGAGATTCAAGTGAAAAACAAGAAGACCGACAAAACAGCAGAAACGTCACCTCCGCAATGACAGCCTTAGCAAGTACAATGACACACAAAACTACAATAATGCAAACTGCACTGGTCACAGCAAGCGGACCAACTGCGAGATGCCAGGCACGTATCCTTATCGATACCGGATCACAAAAAACATTCATTACGCAATGCCTGAAGAATAAGCTACAGCTGAAAGCTACCCAGAATGAGGTACTAGACTTAACCATGCACATTTGGTTCAACCAAGGGTACTCCGAAATCCTACGATGTCATAACACTTACCTTAAACGCGGTAAACAAAGAGGTGAAAATAACAGCCTTAGTCACGCCAACCATCTGCCACCACTCTCAAGCACCCAACACACGGAAATTCCTGTCGAATTCAAAGCTCTCACTTTCGCCGATCCACTAAACGCAGAAGGTGATCGCACAATAGATATACTTATAGGAAACGACAACTACGCCCAGATCATTTTGGGAAACACAAAGAAATCACAAGATGGGAGATGGATAGCAACACAAATCAAGTTCAGATGGCTTCTCTCCGGACCGGTACCCAGCGACGACTACAGTACACAAACCACACTCAGCACATCATGTCAACTGACTGATGCACAGCCCACAAGAAACGATGACCTCAACGAAACTCTCACTAAGTTCTGGGAGATAAGCAAAATCCCAGACGAATGCAAGGACACTGAGGCAACAGAAGTCCAGAAACGTTTTCAAGAGACCATTGAATTCAACAATGTTACCGGCAGATATAATGTAAGACTCCCATGGAAGGACAACAAACACAATCTGCCAACAAACTACAATTTGAGCAAGAAAAGACTGAACAGCTTACGAAACAGTCTAAACAGGAAAGACCCAGAACTTGTAATGAAGTATAACGATCAACTCCTTGAGCAACTTAACCTCGGGTTCATAGAGAAAGTCCAAAACCTTGATCGTCACGAAGGTGTTTTGCACTACATGCCTCACTTCCCAGTTTTCAAATCGGACAGCGCGACAACAAAAATGCGAATAGTCTATGACGCATCTGCCAGAACGTCACCTAAATCATCAAGCCTCAATGATTGTCTACACACAGGACCAAATCTGATGCAAGATTTAACAGGCATTCTCTAAAAATTCAGAAAACACAGAAAGGCCTTCTCTGCAGATATAGAAGAAGCCTTCTTACAGATCGAACTGAACTCCCTAGACAGAGACGCAATAAGATTCCTTTGGCTTAAAGATATAAACCAACCAGTTGTCCGTAAAAACAACTTGGAGGCTTACAGATTTTGCCGAGTTCTATTTGGAGCGACACCCTCGCCCTTTTTATTGAACGCAACAATACAATATCACCTAAGTCAAAAGGACAACTGGGTAGCACGTGACCTCATGGAGAACATGTATATGGATAACGTGATAACCGGAACCGATTGCGAAAATAAATCCTTGAAATATTACTCGTTATCGCGAATTTACCTACAAGAAGCAGGAATGAATCTACGTCAATGGACTTCTAACTCAGAAGCTCTAAATCGCAAAGCACAAGAAGATAATATACAAGCAGCTCGTACGACAAAAATCTTGGGACTCACCTGGAATTCAACAAGTGACACGCTTTCACTTTCACTCGAAAAAATGATCAGAGAAAGAGATGCTATGGCAAATACAACAAAACGAACAGCACTAAGCTTCGCGTCAAAATTATTTGACCCGCTCGGCTTTGTGGAACCTATTACAATAAAGGCAAAAATTATGATACAGGACCTATGGAAGCAAACCTTAAGTTGGGATGAAAGTCTACCAGACGAACAAAAAGAACAGTGGCTAAAATGGACTGATGATATCAACAATTTAACCTCGATTGAAGTACCCAGAAAATACTTCTTCGCAACTATTACAAAAACACAATTGCACATATTTTGAGACAGCAGCCAACAAGCTTATGGAGCGGTCGCTTACTTAAGAGGATTGTCAGCTGAGTACGATATATACACCGCATTCCTCATGGCTAAAACCAGAGTCGCACCCTTGAAAACGACGACACTGCCACGACTACAACTATTGGCCGCACTCTTGGGGGCAAAACTTTTTCATTACCTAAACAAAACCTTGCAGCTTGTGAACAGCAGTGAAGTTATATACTGGAGTGATTCTCAAGTTGTCTTATCATGGTTATCTTCCAACAAACAACGACAACAATTCGTTCAAACTCGAGTTCAAGAGATACAAGAAATCACGTCATCCCAAACGTGGAGATTTTGCCCGACATCTATGAACCCAGCTGACTTGATAACCCCTGGAGTTAGCACTATTGTATTCAACGATAAGAAAAGACTATGGTTTGATGGACCTCCATGGCTTAGCAAACCAGAGGAACAATGGCTTCCATATCCTCAAATTTAGTTCACGAGGAACTTCAAAGCCTACAAATGCAAATTGTCACAAACGTTGAAGAAGATCCGAATATACTTAACATCATTGATATAACAAGATACAGCACCCTAGTCCGTCTACTCAGAGTCACAGCCCGAGTTATCAACTTCACGAGAAAATGGACAAAAAGTGAAGTATATAGTGAAACTTTTACAGCGAATGATATCGCGGAAGCCAGAAATATCTTACTAAAAGCTACTCAACATAAAATCTACAGACAAGAAATTTCATACCTGAAGAGCAAAGACAAATCCAGACAACCTGCCATTATAAGACAACTCGATCTTTATCTTGACGATGAAGATCTTTACGCTGTAGTGGTAGACTACAGTATACAGATCTGCCTCACGACACAAAATTTCCTATCCTCATACTTAACTACACTCATCGTTCAATCTAATATGCATAAGTAGGTCATGCATGGTGGAGTACGAGAAACATTAACTCAAATCAGACAGACATATTGGATACCTCAAGGTCAACAACTTGTAAAAAGAATCATATCAAAATGCGTAACATGCCGAAAAGTCCAAGGACCACCCTTTCGTTCTGTACCCACACCACCGTTTCCACAATAAAGAGTCAAACAATCACAAGTCCTTCAATTTACAGGGATCGATTACGCAGGCCCTCTTTATGTCCGCGACCAAACAAATCAAACTTCGTCTAAAATGTACATATGTCTTTTCACATGTGCAGTAGTAAGAGCCGTACACCTTGAATTAGTAGAAGATCAGACCACCGATGCCTTCCTTAGAGCATTCAGACGATCCATAAGCCGTCGAGGAGTTCCGGAATGCATCATTTCAGACAACGCAAAAACTTTCAAAGCCGGAGCTCAAGAACTTCAAACAATCAAAACTCTTTATGCATGAATGTGTACTATTCAGCTTAACTTGTCGGCCCGGGAGAGTGTCATAAATAATGTAATTTAACTACCTCACAATACGCGCGACATGTAATTAAAAGGCAACAACAATAAAGTAAGGAGACGTTTTACTCGAAGGAGTTAATATATATACATTGCCCAAGCCTAACAGCGTCGCACTTTGAACAAGCTTAACTAAGGTGAAACTTAACTAAGGTAAAGGGTTGGAAGCACAAGAATTAAGATTGACGAACGGGCTATTTTCAATTTTAGCAATTCTCAAAAACAGTATTACGCGACCGTCTGCACAGTACATTTTTATAGACCGTACAAAAGTTCACAAAAACAACTTTTCTCTGTCTAGAATTACTAGTACCACTAGTTTCCGAATAAAACACAGTTTATGTTTGTGATGGCGATGCGAGTGAAGGTAGAACTGTACTATAAAATCAAAGTCTTGTTTTGTTTACATAAAAATCGCTTTTCAATCCCCTATCTAATGAATGAACAAACACAAAAATGGACAACACAATCTTCTTTCGAAACAATTTATTCAAATCTCCATTAGTTTACGTTTAAAAGCAAAACGCGTACCATTTATTATAGCTCATCGAGTTCAAGCTTTCTTTGATGAAATTCAAGAGATCGATACAACTGAATTTAAGCACGTTTTAAAATCAATTCTCCAAAACTAACGATAACACTAATAAAAAGTCACTCACAGATTGATATCAACATAAATTCTCATCGAAAACTGTAATCTGTTTTACCTTTAAGTCCTACGCTTGCTTGGAAATTCAAATCTCCGCCTCTGGTTCTGAAATCCGTAGAAAACAAACATCTCCCGCATTGATAAAAACGTAATACATGAAGTTCCTCGAAGCAAGATTTTATCCCTGAAAGCTCGTCTTTTTCCACTAAAGCGGCTTCTGAGTATACCTTAATTAGTATCCCTGTCTTGAGTAGCAAACCGCGAAAAAATGCAGGAAAATAACGACTTTAATTCTCCGCTAGACACAACAAAATAACTAAAGTGTTTACCGAGCTCACGGTTGTGTGGCCGCGCGAAAAACAAAGCCTTGCTTTCAAGATCCCGGATGTTGTTCAAACACGGTGGGCGGGCGGGTGGGCAAACATGAGCCCGCGAAACATTCCGCTAGCCATGACCATGAAAAATCACGGCATAGGTTCTATGAGTATGGAGCTGCGCAGCCAGGCCTTCGGCCTGGCAAGTGCTCCGCTATTATTTGTTGTTACAACGTAAACAGTTGTAACAACTTCAACTCGTGAAATCCCGACCCTTTCATATACCTCCAGCCTCAAAAAGGTACCCCTTTCTTTCGGGCGGAGCATCCCCGTATAGCCCATTATAGGGAGTGAACCCCCCCCCCCCCCTTCCCCCTCCGCCTCCCGGGAAAAGCTCTCAACACACTCGGAAATCAGTGCTGCAATGAGTTAAAGGCGTCAGGAGTTCAAGCTGTCAATGAAGCTGTGTACCCGGGGCTGTGTACAGCTTCTTGTTAAACTGAAAGAGGATTTTGGACGATGATATTACCATGTCAAAGGATTTTCCTAATTTGAAGTCTGTTTCTTCCGAAGCTTTTGTTAGAAGTTTTCAATTTAAACTGTTAGACGATATTACATTCACTGATACGCGACTAGCTAAAATAGGTTAATATGTTCCACACGATACTTGTACATTTTGCGAAGTTGAATCAGAAACGATGTATCACTTATTTTATCAATGTTCTTTGACATATCTCTTTTGGAAAAACTTTGAAAATTTCTGGTTCGTACTTTCAAGCCACCGCGAGGAACTTATGCTACAAGACGTGTTTATTGGAAAATTAGAAAAAAGTGAATTGTTGAATTATTTTTTAATCCTTGCAAAATTGAACATTTGGTTAAGCCGGAAATATTAAAAAATTCCAAATTTTGATGTATTTAAAGAATTAGGGCCTGGTCGCACTACAGTCAAAAACAAAAATCCGCCTGTGCAAAGATCGAGGAAAACAAAAGAAACCGCTCCGGTGGGACACGCTTTTCGTGGAATGTTTTTGTTTTTAAGTCATTTTGCACGGGTTTATTTTTGTTTTTGACTGTAGTGCGACCAGGCCCTTAGTTGACCTGAAATATAGAACAGAGAAATATACGGCAGGAAAAAAACAACACGCAGAAAAAAATTCAGGATAGATGGAATTTGTACATAATAAATAACAGCTAGATCATAAGTTTACGTGTAGGATAATTATTGTAGATATATTGTTGAGGTGTTGTTAACAGGAGTCGTTATAAACACTTTTGTATGCAAAATAATGGCAATAAATATGTGGGGGGAAAAAGTGGTCGATTTGGGGAGGAGGAAGGAGTCGGTTTGGGTTGGCAATTGAAACAACATGTTTTCATGCAGGGAAAGAATTGTTGGGGGAAGGGTGCATTGGTTTTGGAACTTAAACAACATGTATCCATGCAGGAGCAGATTTGTTAGGAGGGGGGAGGGGGAGGGATGGACTGGTTAGCAATTAAAACAACATATATTCTTGCAGGGGTAGACTTTCAATAAAGTCCTTCGTCGACTTCGTCGCTCACTCGGCCGCTTCGCGGCCTCAAAACCTCGCTTCGCTCGCTTTACTGTGAAACCCGTGAGGTCGACTTGTGGCAAGTCTATTGCAGGGGCAGATTTGTTGGAGGATGGGAGTGAATTTGCTGGATTGGGAATTAAAACAACATTTACGCATGCAGGGGCAGATTTGTTGGGAGGAGGGGTGGATTGAGATGGAAATTAAAATGTTATTAAAGTCAGAAGTTAAACAAAAGCATGGGAGCTTTAATTGTTTAATCAAGTTTAAGATACAGTCCAACCCCGCTTTACGGGCATTAAAACGGACATTTTTCTTGCTCCCGATGGAAGACCCATATATTTTCGTTAAGATTAACCCGTTTATAGTACGGACACCCGTTAATGCGGACAATGGACAGTTTTCACGCCCAGACAGAAACAATCTCTCAGACCGGTCATCTCATAGAAAATTAATCATTGTTTTTACAGACAATGTTGCTGATTGTAGTGTTGAAAATTTGTAAATTAAAAGGCCGCCCTACGCTGAAAGCGTCACGTTCTTTATCTTTTTGTTTGAAAGAAAGCTACTGCACCTATTTTTACAGATCGGTATCGGTTATCTTTTTTTTACTTGAAGTTTAGCTGAGATACTGAATTGTCGTTTGTCGATCTGTTATGACGTAATTTACGTATTTTGTTTTATTCATTTTATATATTTTATAAATTACATCTTTTATGGGAACCCGGTCAACACAGACACCCCGTTATAAAGGAAAGTCTCCGTGGTCCCTTCGGTGTCCATATGAACAGAGTGTTTCAATAACATAACATAGCATAAAAACAGAAACCGAATTGGTGAATTGATTTTCAGCCGTCGCTATTGTCATTAATATTGATAAAATGTGCAAATACTGAAGTTGTTTTTGAAAAACAAAACAATGTTTTCGCAAAGTAATTTTATGTTGCAATATTTAAATTCCCCCTCCTCAAAAATAAAATGGTCCATCCCCTATTAAGGGGCGCTTTACCACTTAACATGGGTTTGTTGGAAATATCTCGATTGCATTTCAAGCAATCCAAAAACGCCTAGCAAATAGATGAATCTATGATATGGGGTGCTTTGTAAATTTTTGGGTGATTTTAGGGTATGCTTGGGAGGAAATAGTTTTTCTCAAAGGATGTATAAAATTTAGTGAAATAAGAAATATTAAAGATTTAATGAAGTTTTAAAATTGGAATTTGTAGTTGATAATTAATAGATGGACGACCAAATAGTCCATTAGCAACCTGGGGTGCTCTTGCGTGGGTATCAACTGTCTGTTAGTGTTCCAAAACTCATTTGCTTTCTTCTATCCCTATTTTAAAAATCTTAACATGTTATTCAAGTTCAGGTAAAACCCTGCCTTAAGCTGGAATCACTTTTAATTCTATACTCTCTTGTAGGGTCATAACTGGGCAACGAATTTTTTATCAATCTCTATAACGCATTGCCAAGTCATTCTGACATCTGTTGATATATGATCAGACGATTTTTCTTTTTTTATTAATGTCTATTGTTTCCCTCTTGGATGTTTTGTTGGCATCGTTTCACGTCACCGACAAACACATTTAAAGTATCATATCTAAGGGCCGCATTTAAACAAAGACGAAACTGTAAACAGCGTAGACCCTCACTGCAAGGTTAACAGAGAGATGGGGAACTACGCGATACTAGTTCTAAGAAACTACCTCTTCGTACTGGGGATCATTGCCGCAGTTCCAACTGCTTCTGAAGGTAGACATCTGCCATGCCTTTCAAATTGTTTTTCGTAGTTTTAGAACCTGGCTTTATTTTGACATTATAAGGTTATTCGGTGTTTTAAAAAAGTTGTTTCCGTAAATTTCCTTTCACTAAAAGCTTTCTTCTCGTTTTCCTGAATATGTTTTCAAAAAGCTTTCAGCGAAGGATCCTTTGGTGGCCTGGACTTTGTCAACTTCATGATGGACGAGTTTTCCTACCTGAACATCACCAGTCGTGGAAGAAATCTCCTTGAACATCAAAGCGATTGCGGGTTTGCCTGTTTAGAAATTCCTCCTTGTATTTCCTATAACGTGGCTGCCTTCCCTGACATCGACGGAAAACTGCTTTGTGAACTGCTCCCATCTGACAAGTATAACAACTCGGACAAGTTCATCCCAAGTCAGTATTTTCATCACTTCAGTATTCCGGTAAGTAGAACTTCTTATTTATATCAACAGAGTAACAAATATCGCTTTATTACCAAAGATGCTGCACAGTTTAGCGATTAAATTTGCAATGCAAACAATTTTTTAATGTCAACAACCGCAAAATCTATCGTTTTTGCTTAAGGAGATTGTTACCATGCACTAAATTTCTCTGTGCTTCACGTGTAAAACAAAATTTTTCAATTATTAATTTTGATTAAAGAAAAAAGAAAGGACATCGAAGTTTTTTCATTGCCCATGGTTATTTGCTGTTTGGAAGTAACCATAGCAACATAGGTTACCTAGAATGTTCACCTCCCACAAACCAATAATTCTATTTATCTACTAGATGTCAGCTTGACATAGTCGATCAAATCGTTATCTTTCTTTATTTATTGTTCTTGTTTTTTCCTCATCAAGTTCCCAAGGCCGGTCTGAGTAGAACCTTCAATTCCCGTTCTATACCAAATAATATTCCCGAGAAACGAGTTAGTAGCATGCTTATTTATCCATACAATGTATATTCAGGGAACATCTATTTTGTCTCCCTGTATCAGCTGACCTTAAAAGTTGCAAAACTCGATCAGCCTACGCGCTGGAGATACACTAAATTTTCTGTTATAACCACTGACCCCACCCAAAAGCACCCCGGCCGGTTTATAGTCAAATCTGCTCGATACGGTAAAATAGACTGCATTGCGGTTATATATGCTCCCACTGAATATATGCCAGCCGCCCACTTTTTTAGTTTCTTTCTATGAACTTTCACACAGGGCATTGTACAAATTCAAATAGAAAATTCGGAAATTATAATGCAAATAGAGTGTGGGACAAAAAGTGAAATCCGTGCAACTCGGCAATTCTAACTAGGAAAAACAGCGTCTGAATCTACAGCAACTTCATAAAATTGAATGAGATCTTCACATAACATTAAGTTTTTAAGGCTGCCCAAAACCCCTTACGAAGTTAATTGTAAGTTCAGCGCTCATAACCCGGATTTTACGGTAGCAAACGTTCAAGTATTTTGCTGACTGTTTTTAAATTTACCCGATCGCAAAATTGTGTTTCAGTTAAACGCTGAATGGCATTGAAACATGAATGGCGAGTTGATTTGCAGCTGACATCCATTTTCATTAAATGTTATGACAAAATGTGCAAATCATCAACTATTCTTTTTTTTTTTTTTTCAAAAAAAAAATTAAGAAAAATTCGTGGTTGGATTTTGTATAACAAACAACTTTCCAGGCTTATTTTAACACAGCTTAAAAGCTAAATTTAATCTCGTGTCTTCTTGCTGAAGCATAATAAAATGTTAAAACTGCTTTTATTCAGTTTTGGTAAAAGGCAAAACGAAGAACGTTTTCTTGCTGTTCAGTATTTATTTTTTTTTTTTTTTTGCTGTTTTCATATCACCGTAGCAACAAACGTTGGCTTAAGTGGTCACCTGTTACCACAGCCCTAATTACCCACTGCTTGTTTCGTTATTTTTTTGCGCAAAGGTTCGGAAAAATTAAATCCGCGAAGCGTATTTCACACACAACGAAAGGCACAGAATGAAATGTTTGTTGGCTTAATAGAGCTAGGTGGGGCTTAATAGAGAGAGGGGAGGGGCTGTTATAAGTTAGCGAAACGTCAGTAGTTTACATAAATTTCAATACGCTCCACAAGCGTTAAAAATAACTGCACAATAGTTTTCGATGATCAAGTTACAGACATTTTTAATGTCAACAATCGAAAACTGGATCGCTTTTACTTAACGAAACTGTTAAAAACACTGAATTCCTTGGCGCTCCACGTATAAATAAAAAAATAACTCTCAGTTTGAGTTTGAAAAAGAAAGGACCAAGAAGTTTCCTTATTCCACATTATCATTTGCTGTTTGGAAGTAACCATAGCAACAAAAGTTAGCTATAACGTTCACCTGCTACTAATCATTAATGGTAATGACCTACTACATAATTTTTTAAATTCATTTTTCTCAAGGTCGGTCTTAACAGGGCTTTTCTTGCTGTACAAGTGACCGAACTGTTCGCGTAGAACGTGTCAGTAGCCGGATGCCGCTTTTATTTGCAAAATTTTATTGAAAAAACGTCAATTTAGTCTCCGTTTAGCAAGTGGCCTTGAAAGTTGCAAAAAAGGATCTAATTACGTGTTGGCGTTTATAAGTTCCCCGGTTTATAGTCCATCTGCCCGGTAAGGAAAAAACAACCGCCCACCTTCTCAGTCTCCATTGTTTCTCATTTGCTGTTTAGATATTACGATAACAATAAACGTCAGCATTGCAGCCACCCGTTACCAACACACTCGCTATTCTAATGCACTTAATCCAGGGGCACGAGAAACGTTTATGAAAACGCTTCAAATGGCGTAGTACGGTCTTTCCATATCATTTTGGTGCCTTCAAAGGAAACTATATGAAAGATAATACAATATGACCTTTTCGTTTCTCTCAGCTGAATATTTCAGCTGCAGAAATTTTAAGGGAAACGAATCTTATCACACGAATTTACAAACTGCTTTCTCTTTTCCGAAAATCCTAGCTGGCCTTATTTCCAACCCAAAACGACATTTTTTATCCCTCTGAAAACAAAATCCGTTGAATTTTCCGATGGTACGACAGTTTGAGATGACATTTTTGTAAAGAAAACTCTATAGTTTGTAGTGGAATTTATCACGAATTTTTAAGATGACTGACGCCGCCTTCCGAATAGCTTTTCAACCGAAACGAGTCGTTGGCGCTCTTGTTAATTGTCGCGGCGCGTTGTAATGTAGTTAATTTTGCGCATAAATATTCGAGAAAATTAATCGACGAAAACTATTTCCACAGATCGAAAATAAACGTTTACTAGTCATAAAAATAGGTAGGGTGGATTAACTTGACTTCTTTAACCACTTGAACACTACTCTCAGTTACAATAAACAGAACGATTTGTAGATCAGAGACAAGCATTCAGTAAGGGCACACACAAGATAAGCATTCTCCGGTCCAAAAAAGGAACGGTATCCTTTGATGACTTACGAACTGAATTCATTTTGAGCGATTTTGTCAAACACTGAGCCCCACGAAAATAGGGTAGACACTTAGATAGACAAATGTTCATTAACGATTCATTCTTTTCTTTGTAGTCTCCGTGTAACAGTTCGCCTTGTAAAAACAGTGGCAGGTGTGTGACGCTGTACGAGGAAAACAGCTATAAGTGTGTTTGCAAGGAAGGATTCACGGGACAAAACTGCGAAACAAGTATGACACGTTTTCATAATTATCATAACACAATTGCAAACTAGTGTTGAATTGACAGAGTCAGGTTTTTTTTATTTGTATGATTTCCTTAATATTCTCCCCTTAAAATACGCCCAGCTGTTACCGTATGGCATGCAATACAGCTGTGAGAATTTTTTTTTTAATTGACTGTTATTTTTGCAGTTTGCGGGATTTAATTTTAGCGATTTGGGGGGACTGAATTTTCGCGATTCGCAGGAAATGGAATGGGCTTCTACATATTGATATAGAGTACTAAATTGTGACGTCACAAAAACTAAAATTTGTGAAATTATGGGATTTGATTAGATATTCGGATAGGGTGTGACGAAAAATGCCCGCTTGCCAAAAATCAGCATGTTATTGCAATTTGGGGGTGAGATATTGGCACCGTTATGCTCTGATGACGCCATACAAATCCTTCTAATTTTGCCCTTGGTTCATTATAGTTTTTAACACTGTAACGGTCACTTTTGAAAATGTATGTAGTAGCATACGAAACGTCAAGTTTTATCAAAAATGAATAAGTTCAATATGTTTATCACCTCGGTTTGTGTTCTATTGTTCACAAATTTAGTTTTTGCGGCGTCATCATTTTAGTATTCTGTTGTAAGCAATTTATTCTAGAGAAATTTCAAGGCTGTTGCGCGTTAGAAGAAGTCGCGCGCTAACGGAGGAAAAACAGAAAACAAACTCAATTGAAAGTTGAAATGTGGGCTCCTGCGTGGACGTTTTGTACAAGGAAGAAAGAGTTTGTGTGATTAAAGGCATAATTGTTTGGATTTAAACGTCAAGAGGTCCAGTTAGTTTTTCTAAGGTTTTTCTCAGTTTTGACCGTTCTAGTTTGGGAACAATTTTTGGAGGCACCGAGCAAAGGAGGTGGCGAAGAAATCGAAGATAAGGACATAAACGCCGTTATCGAAAGCCTTGAAAACGAACTAGAAGAAATAAGCCAGCAAGTACACGAAGTAGTTGACGCGGCCAAGACTCATTTAGCACAAAGAGCTGTTGACGGGTCAGAAGACTCGATTTCTGTAAACTCAAATTTAGAAGAGCCAAAAACAACTTCAGAAGTTTACCGAAGGTCAAACCTGGCAGAACAAAGACGCCGCGAAGTTGTCGATGCAAACTTAAGATTTGAGAGACTAGCACGCGAGCAAAAAGATCAGGATCAGGAAAGAATGCAAAAAGATCAGGAAGAAGAGCAAGCAAACGGCCGCCCTATAGCTCGCAAGACAACGAACTGAAGAAGCCTGAAAAATCGCGGAATTAAATGAAGACAGAGCCAGATTGGCGGAAAGTGAGATGACCAAAACCTTTGAAGCGGGTAAAAGATTCAGCAACAGCGACCTCCCACAACATGTAGCTTCACAGCCGGTGAGAGTGACTCCAATCAAGTTAAAAAGGTGTAGCCTTACCGGTATTTTCGGACGATGACAAGATGGAGTACGAACCATGGAAGGCTGCATTCATGTCTGTTGTGGATGAAGCGCAACTAACAGTCAACGTGAAGATGTTACGCCTACAAGACAGTTTATCGGGTAGAGCCTTGAGAATGGTGAAAGATCTCGGATACTCGGAAAACGCGTACGCACGAGCAAAGGAAAAGCTGGAAAGCAAGTTCGGAGGTGAGAGGCGAATTCAGTTAAAACATCTGACGACACTAAGAGCGTGGAGAAAGTTACCACCGAGGAACCTTAGAAGACATGGAAGAGTTTTTAGCCGTTCTCGGTCGCGTCCTGGTTTCAATGCGAGACTGTGGCCTAGAAGGGGAACTGAATGGTCAGAGCCACAACCTTACCGCAAAAGAGAAGCTATCGGAAGAAAACGTACAGGCATACAAATACTGGTGTTTTGAAAGACAAGAAGAAGATAACTTCGAATCCATCGTACGGTGGTAGAGATGAGGGTGCAAATTATGGATGAGGCGCAAGAAGAGACAGGAGAGTACGGAAACAAGGGAACCAATAGACCAGAGGAAGAGAGGCGTTTTAACAAGGGTTTCAATACGACAAGAAAAGGAAAGAAGTGCATTGTTGACAGCTGCACAGAAAACCATCCACCTTGGGTATGCAAAGCCCTCAAAGCGTTGTCTGTACCAAGAAGAAAGGAGGTGATTGCGCAGACCGGTCGATGTTTTCCTTGTTTAGTGGCGGGTCACCAGAGTAGAGATTGCCATAACGCACGACAATGTGGAGTCAATGGGTGCATAAGCAACAGACACAGCAGCTACCTGCATGAATACGATCCAACGCAACGACAAGTAGACGGTCAGACCAGCCAACTTCGACCCGGCAGAAGCACCACCATTCAGTCAGAGCCAACAGCCAAATATACGACCCGAATTCGGATCAGGTTCCTTTCGTGAAACAAACCACGCACCTTTCACTGAGACTGGTCAACAACCAAGAGCGAAGACACACACAACCCTCCACGCCGAACACGTATCATTAATGGTTTTGGCAGCCTTAATCAGTAGTGGACAAAAATCGTTGAAGGTAAACATCATGCTAGACCCCTACTCCACTGGTTCGTACGTGTCAGAAGCAGCCGCAGAAGAACTTACATTGCGTGGTCAACCGCAGACGCTTAGGATTGTGCCTGCAGAAGGCGCAGAAGTCACAAAGCGCTCAAGTAGAGTAGAACTAACAGTAAGCAATATTGAGACCGCTTTCTTAGCCAAACTGGAAGCAAATGTATTGAACAACATTACAAGTGACACACCAGCCGTTCAATGGTCAGAGCTTAAGAACAAATGGCACCACTTAAGTTCGATTCCATTTCAACGAGCAGCCAAACGACATCAAATCGACGTGTTAATCGGAAGTGACCATCCCTTGTTTCACCGCGCGTTACAAGAGATTGTGGAAATAAACCAGACGACCCTGTAGCAAGACTGGACACCCTGGAGTGGGTTTGTTTCGGACCAACACTAGTGGAAGATTATCGCCGCAAAACCAAGTCTCATTTCACACGTACCTATCGAACCAGCCGCATCAGACCTATTAAGAAGTTTCTGGGAACTCGAGTCAATGGGAATCACGGAACCAAAAAGCCAAGCATTCACACCAGATGAAAAACTTGCCTTTGACCATGCACGGAAGACTAAACAGAAGACAAACGGATGATATGAGATAGGGATTCCTTGGAGACAAAGTGAACCAAGTTTCGAAAATAACTATGAGATGACATTGTCGAGACTAAAGATGCAAGAAAAGACACTACTTAAAAAAAGGCCCTAAAGTTTCAGAAACCTATGATCAAGTAATCAAAGACTACGTACGAGAAGAAAGGATACATCACAAAGATGCCAAAGACAGAAGAAAGCCAGTGGTTCCTTCCTCACTTCCCAGTAATATATATAGATAGGCTTAGCCTAACAGCGGAGCTCTCTGAACAGAAACGCTGTTGATAAGCTTAACTTAGGTGAAAGGTCGAAAGCACAAGAAAAATTAGAATTACAATTGACGACCAGGCTATTTTTCAATTTTCGCAATTCTCAAAAACAGTAAGCTTATTACGCGACCGTCTGCACAGTACATTTAGACTGCACAGATTCCACAAAAGCACACTGTTTGAGAAATGTGAAACCTCTCTTGAGTAGCAAACCGCGAAAAAAAGCAGGGAAAAATGATTTTGCAAACCGTTGTCTCCACTAAACACAACAAAAGTTTTTTTTTTCTTTTAAAATGTTTTATTTATCAATAACAAATCCCTAAAGTTTACAATATTATCCTGAGAGGCTAGTCATTTCCGGTTACAATAATACAAGGTCAGTTCCGGTTTACAGTCACTTGAAAGTCTAGTCCATAAGGGATTATTTATAAAATTCATTTCCGGTCGTTTGGTCCACTTGAAAGTCTTTTCTGGTTTGCACATGATTACTTTAGTCATTTCCGGTAATGAATGATGAGTTGCCAGTACCTAAATTATTAGTCACAAGCTTTGACTGTTGTATTCCACAAATATTCGGATGACACCACAAAGCAGAAAATTTCTGTTCGCGGTGGGGGGGGGGGGTACTTCCATATATGAGCTATATAGGTATGTGCCGCTGTGAAGGGTATGGTTTTCAGGCAGTTTAGTCTGGGATAGGGTATAGTAATCAGAGATTTTTGGTCTAGAATAGGGTATCATACACACGACTTCTTGGTTTCTTTCTATATATGCTGCATGTAATAAAAAAATAATAATTTCCCGCACAGAGTTATAGGCAAATATAACACAAACACATAAGCATAATATAAACACAGATAATTTATCGTTACCAGCAAGGTGTTTCTTTCGCCGTTCTCGGGATTATACAGAGTATTTCATAATGTTTCCATAATAGGGGAGCTTCTTGGTTTCTTTTCCACGGTAGATCTGCCCATCGATAATTAATTTGTCTAAGTTAAAAAAGGCCTTTTTATGTTCCTGTTTCGCTTTCTTTAAGACTGGATACAGTGCCTTGTGTATATCTTCCACTTCGTTTGGATAATCATCGGAGATCCCTATGCCTGTTCCATGCAAATTCTTTAGAAAAGAGCGTACATGTTCTTTATCTTGATAGTGGCTGAGTTTTGCTATGATAGGTCTTGTGTTGCGTTGGGATTCTTCTTTAGGTTTTGCACTTGACATCTGTTGAACGGCTTTCATCTGTCATGGCCGCCACGTGTTCATCACTGTCGTCATCCGTAGGTGCGCTATTCTCTCGTAATCGTTTTCGTTCTTTACGGTCGGCGGATGATTTGTCTTCTTTATCTTTCCCCATAGAGATATTGTTCCCACGAGCGGCGAAAGGCTAGAAATTTAGATGATCATTTCTCAAAGAGACGGACGCTATCAAAACGCGTCCGCCTTCAAAGAGTCACACTGCGCACCATTATCTGACCTACTGGCTTTGCGGTAAACCTTGGGCGACATCCAGGACATGTTTCTACTATACTTCGTACTGCTCTCCTTCCTTTTGGGACCCAAAATCGCGTGCGTAGCTCGCATAGGAGGCGTTCTACTCCAGTACCGTGGCCCAATTTCTCATGCTCACTTCTAATGATCAAATTAGTTACTGGATGATGTCTTGGCAAAAGTATCGGGTGTCCTGCGTCAAACGGCAAATCGTTAGCATATTTTAATCGACCATTCACTCTCAGGATTCCATAGTTGTCTGTTTGTAGACTTAACTGCAGCAGTGTTTTCTCTTTTTCGCCCCGAGGAAATGCTTCAACTTGCGCATGTCTGATCCAAACGTTTTCGGCACAAGTTAGTTCGTTGCACCTAAGGACGTTGCTTTCTTCTCTTGATTCCTTAACTGTCCGGCAATTGTACACAAAGCGCCGCACCCAACCTGTGACATGGATAAGTCGTGAATAACTCGAAAAGCGGGTCGGATCGAGGCGATCAAGACAGTTGGTTGTTTCGTTAGCTTGTTCCATCAGGTGTGTCAAGTTTTCTAACCTTTTTTTCAGGAGTCCATCATTCTCAGGCGTCGTCTTAGGTAACTTCTCTGGCCACATGCACTCTGAAGCTTGCAGGAAATCAGGGTCTTCCAGCCATAGCTTACTGTTGTTTAGTTCAGATGCCAACATACCTCTTGTGGGTAGGTCTGCAGGGTTGATTCCTCCTGGGACATGTTGCCATTGTTCAGGGTCTGCTGTGTCATGAATTTCGCTGATTCGATTTACAACAAATGGCTTAAAATTTCGGCTTGTGTTGCGTACCCAGTAACAAACATTGGTAGAATCCGTACAGAAGACAGTCTTGTTAACCGCGATGACATTCGTGATTGCTTTTGCTAGTCTTGAGAGGGCAGCTCCCATCAACTCAAGTCTCGGTATCGACATGACCTTTAGTGACGATAAACGGCATTTTGAAGCAATAAGTCGTGAACTGCGGCTGTGGTCTGTGTACTGACAAACTAAATAGGCTGCGGATGCGTACGCATCCTTTGATGCGTCTGAGAAGACGCGCAATTGAATATTTGTGGGGTTTGGACGGCGTAAACAACGTGAAATTTCGAAAGAAAACAGCTCTGGTATTTCAGATAGCCACTTTTTCCATTTGATGGAAAGTTCTTCACGCATGGCTTCATCCCAGTCACAACCAGCTGCCCATAGGTCTTGCATGAGGATCTTAGCTCGAACAGTAAAAGGAGCCAGGAGCTGAAGAGGGTCAAAAAATCTTGCAATACCACTCAATACGTTTCTCTTTGTCGGGGTCTTGCAGTTCTCCGCTGCCTTAGTTTGAAACGAAAATACATCCTTATCTGCTTTCCACAGGACACCCATAGTCTTCTGTGTAGGGGGTAACCCGTCTGTGATTTCTAGACTTGTAAGTCGGTCTGCTGATGGTATGTCTTCAATGACGGAAACATTGTTTGATGAACATTTTCTCAATTTGAAGCCTGCGTCTCCGACAAGTTTTGAAAGTTCCTGTCGCAACTTCTGCGCTTCCTTGACAGTCTCACAGGAATCTAAGACGTCGTCTAGGTACATCGAGTTGTCAACCGTTTCAGCAGCACTTGGATATTTAACGGAATGTTCCTGTGCGTGGGTCTGCAGGATAAACTGGGCACAGAAGGGTAACGCTGTATTTCCAAACAAACGTCGACTGAACTCATAGACATCAGGGTCTCTCGCGCTCTCAAAATTTCGCCATAAGAATCTGTGGTAGGGGCGATCGTTGTTACTGATTCCGACTTGAAGAAACATCTCGGAAATATCTGCAGATAGGGCAGTAAGAGCTCGCCGAAATCGGATCAGAACATCCACCAATTCTCTCTGTAACTTTGGACCGGGTAGAATTGCATCGTTAAGGCTCTTTCCATTGTACTTTGCGGCGGCGTCAAAAACAACGCGTACTTTCGTTGTGGTCTTGTCTTCTCTTATTAGCGGAGCTCTCGCCGGGCCGAAGGCCCGGCTGCGCAGCTCCATACTCATAGAACCGATGCCCGCATTTTTCATGGTCATGGCTAGCGGAATGTTTCGCGGGCGCGTGTGTGTGGCGCCCGAACGCGCCCGCCCCCCGTGTTGGGCAATTTTGAAACCAAAGCGAGGCTGTGTTTTTCGCGAGGCTACATGGCCAATGTGACGTGAGCTCGGTAAACACGTCAGTTGGAGCTGTGTTTAGCGGAGAAAACCGTTTTAAAGTATTTCCCTGCATTTTTTCGCGGTTTGCTACTCAAGACAGGTTTCACATTTTTCAAACAGTGGTCAAGACCGCATTTGAGGCTGCGTAACTCTGCAAATCAAGCGTTTTTGGAGGAATATAGAGCTAAGTGCTTATTTTTAAACCTGATTTCGTTTTAAATTGAAGCTAGTAGCTCGTCGAAGCATTTGTTTACAACTAAACTCTTTTGAGTTTAATTATTGTGCTTCCGACCTTTTCGCCTTTGTTTAAAAGCTTAATATCATTAGTTTATTGTTCTATATTGTGCAATTTTTTAGGTTATATGTTGGCTACACAGCCGTCAGCTCGGTAAACAGTTTAAAAGTTGGATCTTTCGCAGTGTTTAGCGGAGCAGTAAAGTCGTTATTTCCCTGCATTTTTTCGTGGTTTGCTACTCAAGACAGGGATAATTAATTAACTAAGGGATACTCAGAAGCCGCTTCAGTGGAAAAGGAAGAACTTTCAGGGATAAAATCTTGCTTCGAGGAACCCTCATACGTTTTTATCAATGCAGGAGCAATGCGGGAAGATGTCTTGTTTTTATTACGGATTTCAGATTTCAGAACCGAAGAAGCGGAGTTTTAACGAATTTCCAAGCGGTCCAGTGACTTAAAGGTAAAATAAATCACATTTTTCGATGGGAATTTATGTTGATATCAATTTTTGATTGACTTTTCCTTTGTGTCCTCTTAAATTTTGGAGACATGTTTATGAAACGTGCTCAAATTAAGTCGTGTTTGTTATCTTGAATTTCATCGAGGACAGCTCTGCCTTGATGCGCTATTAATGGTAATACGTATTCTCTAATGGAGATTTGAATAACATTTTTCGAAAGAAGATTGTGTTGTCCATTTTTATGTGTTTCTTCATTCATTACATAGATTGAAAAGCGATTTTATGTAAACAAAACAAGACTTAGATTTTCTGTCAGGCTTCACTCGCGTCGCCTTATGCAAATATGTTTGTGTATTTTTGCAATTTTGATTTCCAAATCAGTTTCTCGGGCAATTTTTGACAAACACAAACTGTATTTTATTCGGAAAGTAGTCGTAGTAGTTATTCTAGACAGAGAAAAGTTGTTTTTGTGAACTTTGTAATGTGCAGACTGTCGGGTAATACTGTTTTTTGAGAATTGCTAAAATTGAAAAATAGCCCGGTCGTCAATCTTAATCCTTTCACCTTAGTTAAGTTTCACCTTAGTTAAGCTTGTTCCTTTTCTCCAGCTCATTTCGATTTTTACCGTAATTTGTACTTGCAAGAACCTGTTAATTTAACATTCCAAACCGAATTTTTGAACAAACTTGAAAACAGATTAAGTGAGAACGAAATTTTATCCTGCGAAGGATTTTTATCTTTGGCTGAAATAATACCCACGCAATGCGTGGACTTTCTTCAGGGAAAACCCCCGGTTCAGACGGATTACCTCAAGAATTTTACGCTAAATTCTGGGATCTTTTGGGCCCTATTCTGTTCGAAATTATAAATTTAGTTTGGTAAATAATTCTCTCAGTGATTCAATGGAAGGAAGCGTGATTAGATTACTTTACAAGAAAGATGATAACAAAAACCTCAAAAATTGGTGGCCCGGCCATTTCGCTACTCAATGTTGATTACAAAATTTGTTCAAAAGCTCTAACAGACTTTCAAAAGTGTTACCCTCGATTATTTCAAGAAGATCAAACTTGTTCCGTCCCAGGTAGGACGATTTTTGAGAATTTATTTCTCTTGTGTGACACTCTAGATTATATAAATATTACCAAGTATCTCGCTGAATATTGATCAAGAGAATAGAAAAACATTGGTAAACTTTTTACCAATGTTTTAAGTCGTTTTGGATTTTGCCCTAATTTCCAGCGTCGATTTCTACATTGTACTGTCAAGCAAATATGAAAATTATAGTTAATGGTTTTTTGACTAAAGAAATTCCACTCGAGTGGGGGGTGAGGCTAGGAGATCCCCGGTCTCCACTTTTGTACGTTTTATGCGCAGACGTTTTGGCTACCAGTATAAGAAAGGATGATACTATTGAAGGTTTTCTCCTTCCAGAAGCCTGAGGAAAGCGTTTTAAAATTCACCAATGAATGCGGATGACTCCACATGTTTTATAAACGATATTTTTTTCTCTAGACAAATTGTTTACCTTACTTCACAAATACCAGACAGGTACAGGGACTAAATTAAATGTGGCAAAGAGTACAGAAGCCATGAAGTTAGGAGCTTGGTGCTCACGTCCGGACACTCCTTATGGCCTGACATGGGTGTCAAGAATGCGAATCTTGGGTGTCTGGTTTAGCAATGGTACTGCAAATGTGGAACCAGATAACTGGTTACCACGCCTTTCCAAGCTGGTTTAAAATTTGAACCTGTGGAAGGGTGTGGGGTGTTTTCACTCCCACCCTATCGGCACTACTCAATACTAGGTTTTTAGTCAATGTTAAGACTATTTTCTTTTACCTAATGGACTTCTGCTGACGACGAGAATGACATGCGAGCACTCTTTTTCATTAAGACCATACTTTATGGTATATGGGTTTTTCGAAACAAAGCAACTTTTCACAATGGCACCGAGAACTCTCGGGCCACTGTAAGGGACATAAGGAATGACATCACAACACAGTTGCAAATTGACCGGTGGGGGGGGTACTTTGCACATTTTTGGGCGGGGGTGTGCCACTGGGACTCTGAGACCCTTAACCTATACTATACCATTTTAGCTGCATTTTGCAACCCTATTCTAGACCAAACACCGAAAAATCCTACCCTATCCTAGACCTTTTCCAGACTCGCTATTTTGCAGAAACTCATTCACTATCACAGTCTAGGATACCAGGGGTCAGTAAAAATGTCGTACAGCACACCTTACCCATTATTAAATGCCATTTGCCAGTAAACCTTGTCTAGTGTCTCTAGTCTAAATTCTTCATGCAACTGATCAGTTTTGTGGAAAATCGAAACATCACTCTGGCTTTCGAAGGCTTAGTGTTCAAATTATTCAGATCAATGAGGAAAAAAACTATTAACAAAATACTTGCTAGATGGCGGAGGCATTTAAATTAGTTTCCCTCAAAGTAAGGGAAATTGGTAAATTTGGTAAAATTGGTATAGGGTGTTGGTGAATTTCAAAAGAGAAGAACTATATTCACGTGGTGTCGCAAAAGAAAAGCTGACATCATTTTCCTACAAGAAACACATTCTCGAATAGAGCAAGAGAAACAATGGATGAACGAGTGGAGTGGAAAAATTGTTTATTCGCATGGAAGTCCAAATTCTTGTGGAGTTGCAGTGTTAATTAGAAACGGCTTTAATTGCATAATTCAAAACACGGTGTCAGATCCCTCAATTATTATTCTTAAAGTAACAATAGAAGATAAAATTTATGTCTTAATTAATATTTACCCCCCAAACAAGGACAAACTGACCTGGCAATTTTTCAAAAATCTACATAAAACACTACTAACAGAAAATCTAGATTGCGAGGAAAATATTATTTGTGGTGGAGATTTTAACTGCCCGCTAAATCCAAAGCTTGACAAAAAAGGTGGTGTAATGGTACCAAGGAAAACCGCAATAGACAACATCCAATGTTTACAAAATGAGCTTGATTTGGTTGATATTTGGAGAATCAAAAATCCTCAGACCAAAAGTTACACCTGGAGCCAAAGCTCGCCACAAGTATTCTGCCGGTTAGATTATTGGTTAATATCAAACAATTTGCATGATTTTGTAGAATCAACAGATATAAATAACTCCAGCGATAAAAACAGATCACGCAGCAATTGACCTTGTTTTAAGGTTACAGTGTACCTTCGGGGGTGTCTCCAGTATAACAGCTCTAGCGTCTTAAGATTACACTTAATATACCTAAACCCAGATATCAAATTAAAGCTTATAGAGCTGGCTATCTAAATATGGAAACCATTTGGTAATAAAATGAATTGTCGAATTTTTTACGACGTCTAAATTCGAACGTCCGAATCAGCTTTAAAACGCTATAACTCAAAGCGATTATTATATTTTGCTAATTTGATTTGTTCTCGGGTTTCGGGACACGAAGCGCTAAAAAAACGTGTCGGCGATTTCCCATATTCAATTGCAGTGAAAAGTTACAGAATATTTTCGAAAAGGGGAGAAAAAAAATTGGAATGATCGCACGGAAATGGCTCTTGACGAAAAAGTTTTCGGAATTAAAAACTTCGCCGACACGTTTTTGTTGATTATATGTTAGCCTAGCTTCTGTCCAAATTTGAGGAAAATCGAACAAATTCCCTTTGAGTTGTAGCTCTTTAAAGTGTCCTTAACAAGCGAAAAATTAACTTTGAGAAAACGGCGCTTAAAAAAACATATCGCTTAATAAACAAACTCCGCCCACAAAAGTTATACCGTCATTTCTCCGTCAATTTTCACTATTTTTCGATAATTTTTTTTTGGATGAAAGTTCATCCTGTAAACTTTATTTTAACGCCAAAAAAAAAATTTTCAATAAATTTTCGATCTGAAGGTACACTGTAACCTTAAAGGACTCGCATCAAAGTGTCAAAGGTCCTGGCTACTGGAAAATGAATGTATCTCTTCTTGAGGATAAACATTACCTGAATGAACTAAAAAATAATTTTCCAGAATGGAAAACAACTGGCATAAATAACCTTTCAGTTAAACGCTCCGTCTTGGATTGGTTGAAATATAAAATCAGAAACCATGCAATTTTTTATTCCAAACAAAAGGAAAAAGAACGGAATGCTAGGGGGAAACTTTTACAAACTACTTATGAAGAAGCAACAAAGAGATACGAAGAAGTTCCTTCTATCATTAATCAAAACCTTTTAAATGAAGCGAAAGAAGTCCTAGAAAATTTTTACGAAGAAAAAACGAAAGGTATCATAATTCGCGCGAGAGCTCGTTGGCATGAACACGGAGAAAGAAGTTCAAAGTATTTTTTTAAATTTAGAAAAACGAAATAACGTTAAAAAGCATATTAGAAAATAATGGGTGAGCGGAGTCATTACAACTGATCCTTATAAAATACTTGAAGAACAGAAACGCTTTTATCGCAGTTTGTATGAATCACAATTCAATGACACCAACATCAAAATCAGTGAACCGTTTTTAAGCAATTTAAATATACCAACATTATCAGAAGAACAAAAACAATCATGCGAAGGTGAAATATCTTTTGTGGAATTAGAGTCTGTTTTGAACAGCTTCCAAAACAACAAATCACCTGGCAATAACGGATTACCAATAGAATTTTATAAAATCTACTGGAACTTAATTAGCGAATCCTTTATGGAATGTGTACAAGAGTCTTTTAAATATGGAGAAATCTCCAGCTCGCAAAGAAAGGCAGTCATCACTTTAATTGAGAAACAAGATAAAGATCGAACACTGATAGAAAATTGGAGACCTATATCTCTAATCATTGTTGATGCTAAAATCATTTCAAAAGTAATCGCAGTTAGGGTTAAAAATGTCTTGCCAAACATTATCCATCACTATCAAACAGGTTATGTGAAAGATCGCTACATCGGAGAAACGGTAAGATCGATTTTTGACGTCATGGAATTCACAGACAATGAAAACATTCCGGGCATTTTGATTTTTATTGATTTTAAGAAAGCATTTGATACTGTAGAATGGCACTATCTTTTTGTCTGTCTTAAAGCTTTAACTTTGGGCCTGACTTAATTAAGTGGGTCAAAACATTTTATCACAACATTGAGAGCTGCGTTATAAATAATGGCTTAGCATCAGATTTTTTTACCCTAGCGCGAGGTGTGAGACAGGGTGACCCACTCTCTCCGTACCTCTTTCTCCTAGTCATTGAAACCTTCGCAATTTCTATTCGTAAAGATCCAAAAATCGAGGGAATTAAAATAGGCAACAATGAAATAAAAATTTTAAAATATGCAGATGATACTACTGCGGTCCTTTCAAATTTGGACTCGGCAAACGCTCTATTTCAACAACTAGATCATTTTAAAAATTTATGCGGACTTGAAATCAACAGTTCAAAAACGGAAGGTATGTGGATTGGGTCTCAAAAGAAAAACGATGAAAAAACCACTCGGTATAAATTGGCCAAATGAACCCATTAAAGCCTTGGGTGTATTTTTTACATATGACCGATTATTACTCTATGAAAAAAAATTTCTGGGATAAACTAGATAAGATGAAGAAACTTACAAACATTTGGTCTTCAAGAGGGCTATCTATTTATGGCAAAGTTACTATAATTAAATCGCTACTCATCGCCAAATTAGTCTACGTGTCTTCATTATTACCAACTCCATCAGACATTATTAGACAAGTTAATCATATAATTTTCACCTTTTTATGGAAAGGAAAAGATAAAGTGACGAGGCTTTCGGCCATAAACACTCTCGAAGAAGGTGGTATAAAAATGATAGATATTGAAAGTATGATCAAGGCCTTAAGACTGGCTTGGCTGAAAAGAATTTTTAATAATAGTGATAGTACATGGAAGTTCTATTTAATACACCTTCTAAAACAACTTGGGGATTTATTAATCTTTGAGTGCAACTATTCGATAAAGGATCTTTCAACAATCTCAACTTTCTATAGAGAACTTTTGCTTTGGTGGTCAGAATTTCGAGATCTCTTCTTTGAAGAGAAATACTGGCTCTCTATAATCTGGAACAATAAAGACATTAGAATTGATGGAAAACCTGTTTTTTACAAAACTTATTACAACGCTGGAATTTGGACTGTCAATGATTTGTTACTAAATCTAAATAATATAAATGCTTTCGAAATAATGAGGAAAAAAATTCCAAAAGCCAATTTTCTCACATGGATTGGTCTTAGACACTATACCGTGTAACTTAAAAACACTTGAGGATAAGTTCGATATGCGCCTTTCTTATTTTAAGTGTAACAACGTTATTTTTGATATTTCAAAAAAGAAATCAAAAGACTTCTATTCATTAATAATAAGCAGGAAAGCTCAGCTACCAAACAATGCTACGAAACTAAGAAAAAATTTTAACTTAACTGAGGAAGAATTAAAACTTGCTTACGCCCTTCCTCATAACGTTGTATATGAACCTTATGTAAAAACCTTTCAATACAAAATTTTAAATTCAATCCTCTATACAAACAAGAAATTATTTAAAATTGGTTATAGTGTACACGAAAACTGTACCTTCTGTAACAGTGAAACTGAAACATTAGACCACCTCTTTTTTTACTGTTCTTTCTCGAATACATTTTAGAAACACTTTGAAAGATATTATTTTACGGTAACAAAAAATTTAAGAGTTCTTAGCATTCAAGAAATCATCATAGGCATAATAAACTCGCCTTGTCCCGTACTTAATTATTTAATATTAATCGGTAAGTTATATATCTGGGATTGTAGAAAAAAGAATATACACCCGTGCATTGAAGGTTACAAACAAAAAATCAAAATTAACTATCAGACAGAAAAGTACATTGCCTCAAAAAATAACGATCTGTTAAATTTTTATAAAAAATGGCCAGAAAAATATCTCTCTTTAATCTAGTTTCCCCTTTTTTTTCTTCTAGTTAGTGCTTTAAATGCATGTAATACGCGTTTTATAAAAAAAGACAGTAATTGCGCAACTGTTTTTTTTTTATCAAGATTATTTCCCAGGTAAAGAAACTGTAAGTAGCCGTAACTAAGTGTAAGTGCAAAGTAAGTAATGCCTGTTAGTAACTGTAATTGTAAGTAAGTAAGTAAGTAAGTAAGTAAGTAAGGTAATCATGTAAGTTTGTAATCATGTAAGTTTGTAAGTAGTGTTGTAAGTGTTGTAAATAAAAGTTCTGTTCGATGCAAAAAAAAAAAAAAAAAAGATAATGGCACTTCTTCCCAAGTCTAGAGTTACGCCTTCTTTACGAGCATTCGAATGAATTGGAGTCGATTTTGGCGGACCATATCTAAAGAAGCAAGGACGCGGAAAATGCAGAGCAAAGCAGTACCTATGCCTTTTTACATGCCTCACAACTAGAGAGGTACATCTCGAAATGGCGTATCGGCTTGACACTGATTCATTTATCAACGCCTTTGTTCGAATGACATCAAGGAGGGGGACACCAAGTTAAGTCATTTCTGACAACGGCACAAATTTCGTTGGTGCCGAAAGAGAGTTACGACAGTTGGTAGATGACCTCAATCACCACCGCATTATGAGAGAAACCAGCAAACAGCGCCCAATACAATGGAAGTTTGACCCCCTGCGGCGCCCCACTTCGGAGGAGTCTTCGAAGCTAGCTATAATCAAAAGTGCAAAACGAGCCCTGAAAAGCATTCTGGGAAATGCAGACATAACAGATGAAGAGTTACTCACAGCTATTTGCGGAGCAGAGAGCCTGTTAAATTCCAGACCAATCACATACGTCTGTTCCGATTCGAACGATTTAACACCACTTACGCCAAACCATTTCCTATGACAGCTTGGAGGAATGTATTCCCCAGAAGCACTCCATGATCAAGCCATCAATCCGCGAAAACGGTGGCATTGAATTCAGCAGCTTCTGAGTCAAGTCTGGAAAAGATTGCAAAGAGAATTTTTACCAAGCCTCAATTCTCGCAAAAATGGTTCCAGCCACAGAGAAACATTCAGAAGGGAGACGTGGTACTTCTTGTTGAACCCGAAGCTAAACGAGGAGAATGGCCATTAGGACGCGTCACTGAGACACATCCTGGTACTGACGGACAAGTGCGTGTGGCAAAAGTAGCAGTTGGCAAGTACGAGTATTTGAGATCAGTTAACCGCCTCTGCCCACTCGAGTACGAAGACAAAGAATATTGAATGATTGAACTGTGGGACAAATACTATGTATGCGGGATAGGGAAAATGTTCATGAACGCCGTTTTAATCTTTCGTTCTTTTTCAAGTTTGTCGTGAGCGCGCTATTTGAACTTGTATGTCAGCGCGCGCGCGCTTTATTCAAAAAATGATGATGAATTGTAAGTCGTGTAGTTGTTTGGTCGCGTGGACTATTTGTACAAGGAAGAAAGACTTTGTGTGATTAAAAGCATAATTGTTTGGATTTAAACGTCAAGAGGTCCAGTTAGTTTTTCTACGGTTTTTCTCAGTTTTGACCGTTCTAGTTTGGGAACAATTTTTGGAGGCACCGAGCGAGGGAGGCAGCGAAGAAATCGAAGAAAAGGACATAAACGCCGTTATCGAAAGCCTTGAAAACGAACTAGAGGAGGCGATTTTCGCGCTCGCGTGATCACCCGCTTAACTATCCCTAAGAGAAACGGTTGGTCGCATGCCGAGTAGCAATGCTAGGCTAAGTTTTTAAGTTGTTTTTGTTGTTGTTGTTGTTGTTGTTGGCAATACAACCATAGACTGGCTCGGAACAACTGGACCCACATGCATCAATTTGTTAATGAACTTCTCTTGCAGATATAAACGAGTGTGAAAGCAGTCCATGCCTGAATAATGGCACATGCACTGACCGAGTCAATGGGTTCAACTGTACTTGCCCACAAGGATTTGCTGGGAATCGATGTGAAATAGGTTAGAAAAGTTCATCTACCAAACAAGACGTTTAGTAACCACACGCCTAAGCAATGCTGCATGGAAGTGTAGGTTAAATTATTAAAGCAGGATTTAGTTAAATTATCAAATTGTCAACCTAGGCTAACCAGTGCGTTTCTAATTTTCAGAATTTTGAAGAAACAGGACTGATTTAAATTGAATTAATAAGATCGAATCGTAGAGTTAAATGCAATGAGTTGTGATCATTTCCGTTGCAGATATAAACGAGTGTGAAAGTAGTCCATGCCTCAACAACGGAACATGCACTGAGCGAGTCAACGGATTCAACTGCAGTTGTCCACCAGGAATTACTGGGAATCGTTGTGAAACTGGTGAGAAACTATTGTAAAGAGAAGATAGTGCATTTTGTTCAAGCAAAATAAAATAATTATATTTATTTTTCACTTTTACATGTAATTATGCCTGTTGCAGACATAAACGAGTGTGAGAGCGGTCCATGCCTCAACAACGGAACATGCACTGACCGAGTCAATGGATTTAACTGTACTTGCCAACCAGGATTTGCTGGATATCGATGTAATGAAACAGGTTAGAAAATTTATAATAAACAAACGTTATGTAATACTATCCATATGTATTGCAATTATTTTCCCAAAATGTTCAATGCTTAACATCGGCAAGTGCATTTCTGGCTTCCGGTCATTTAATAAAACAATTCACTCAGGCTTTTGAGCATCAGACTATGCGCTTCTTGTTATACAGCAATACGACCCACCATACCTAATTCCTTTTTATCTCCTGTAAGTTAATGTTTAACTTATAGGAGTTCATGTGGGCTAACATGCATTCTTTATGCATTTTTGTTAGCAAAATATGCGTTAGATACTATTAACCCTATTCAGCCTGGGCTTTTTTTGAGTTTCTGAGCCTGGGTGGGGGGGCACATTGTGCCCCCCCTTCGTAACTTCAAGAACATTAAGGCTACGACAATGAAACCTAGAGGGTACATAGTACGTCCAAAACTGTCTCCTTTGCGGTCCGCACAATGGAACGATGACGTCATATGACGTAGTTATTAGGTAATTAATTATGCGGCCGCCATCTTGGATCCGCCATCTTGGATTTCTGAATTTTTTTAAAACCTCTTAAAAACCGTCCAAATTCCCCCAAAATTTATGAAAACCAATAAATAAACGTTAAATGACGTAAAAATACAAAAGTTATACCAATAAACATTGTTTTCCTTCACTCAAAGGTATAAATATGCAACTTTCAAAAAACATGGCAGTCAAAATCTTGTTGCCATGGAAACATCAAGTCACGTGATAAAAAAATTGTCATATCAAATTGTTGCCAGATAAATTTTAGGAAAAGTCACAAAGTTTGATGGCGTTTGAATACATATTAAGGAAGTTATGAATGTTCAAAGTTAGCGCGGGCACTTTGTGCCCCTCCCCCCCCCCCCCCCAGGCCGAATAGGGTTAATATACTTTTTAGTGAATTTGTGGGGACATTCCAGTTGCATTTTATGTTAGCAAGATATTATCAATAAGAACACAAGAGTCGAGTGGCATGCATATTTTTGAAAGCGGTTTAACGAGCGCATGTTTGTGGCCTGACAAAGCGATATATTCATACATTGATGATTTAGTTAGCTAAGATTTTTGTTAGATACTATTAGTAGACTTTTTAGTGAATCTGTGGGGACATTCTTGTTGCATTTTTATTGCATTTTTAGCAAAATTTCTCGCATTTTTGTTAGATACTATGATTAGAACACACGAGTCGAAGCATATGTTTTTAAAGCTGTTTAGCGAGCGCACGTTTGTGGCCTGACAAAGCCATATATCCATAGGTTGATTTAGTTAAGATTTTAGAGAACGTTAGAAGAGAGAGCAATTTATTTGGCAGTATTTTATCAACAAATTGAGCTCTCGCTATTTCAATAATTTTAATACAGTGGTTTATTGACTTGACCTTCACAGTGAAGAACTGATGCGTGTTAAAATTTCATATAAAATCTGCCACGCTGTTTGCCTGTTTCGAAAAATGCCTCGGAATATATTTTTTCAGTTTGGTAACATTCCTACTGTTTAATATCTCTTTTTCATAGCGATGATTTTTAAGGCGTACGATTATGAATTCTATGTTTTTTGGAACATGTTGCAGCATATATTTCATTGTATCGAGCGTCAAAAAGTGTAACGTAATGTAATCTTATCTCACCTAATGTAGACTGTGGTCAGATATTTGTCACGCTAGAAGCGCGCTTGGTTAATATCCTTTACGATGCGTTTTTGAATGTTTGTCCAGTCTGATTTGTCAAACTGGTTGCTTCAGGACATTTGGTATTATTGATAGCACTACGTTTAACCCTATCCAGACCGGGAGGGGGGCGCTTTTGGAGCCCGCTCGAACTTTGAAGTTGTGTCGTTTCAAAACGGTCGATGCAATGACCACCAAATTTGGTGACTTTTCCTAAAATTTATCTGGAAACATTTTCCTGTTAGCGTCCTTTGTCCACCGACATTGAGGTTTCCATAGCAACCACTTTTTGACACCTATGTTTTACAAAATTAGCACTTTTCGCTTTAATCAAGATTATTTCAAAGTTTTCTTATTGAATTAATATTTTCCACTTAATTTAGCGATAATTGATCAAATTATGTATTATTGTTTATTAATTTAAGTTAATTAACGGTAATTTTAGGAAAAGGTGGAATATGAAATGTCAAAATCCAGGATGGCGGATCGAAGTTTTACTAAGGGTCTTTTCTCTCTATAATTTTATTATTGGTTCATATTTTGGATTGTAAAACATTTGCCAACAATAAACTAAGCTTTAGCAGTCCATTTGCTTTATTTTTCGGTGTTTTTACCGAAATAGACACGTTTGGACTAATTCAAGATGGCGGATCCAAGATGGCGGATCCAAGATGGCAGGCAATAAAATGGGAAATTTATTTACCCATCTGTGTAATTCCATTATCTCTAAACATTTATTGTCAAAATATCATAAAAATGGCCTTTTCACTTGAGAAAGTCTTTTTGAATTCATTAGGTACATAAAAAGCCATAATTTGCAAAGTTATCTGTTCCAGTTTAAAAGAAAATGTACACATCACTTCTAAGACGTCACATGCTGTTACCATGGCAATAAAGTGTACGAATTCATTAACTTTTACTCCTGCATCAATATGTGAAAGTTTGGTATGAACACTACCGTTTGTTTCAGAGATATGCCTTACAGAACGTTTCAGTTGGTTATTTCATTGTATATGACGTCATAATGACGTCACTGTTATTGTTAAAACAAAAACAGTGTTAGTAAACATAAGACTTCTATCAAATAGGTAGCTGTTAAAGTATTGTTGTTATATGTTCAAAATTGAGATAATATTGATGAAAGACTGTTTTAGCCAATAATGACAACATTATCCTGTGTAAATTTGGTGGCCATAGCAGAAGCGGTTTCAAAGTTACATGGGGGGGGGGGGCTTCTGGAGCCCCCCCCCCCCCCCCCCCCCGGTCCCACACGGTCAAAAAAAGCCCGGTCTGGATAGGGTTAAGAAAGAGAAAGGAGAGTTTGAGGTAAGCTGACATTGCTGACTGAGAATGGTTGTATGCTGTACGTTTACAATGAAGTTTTGTTGAAATAAAGTGTTTGTTAATTTCCATGTTATATCGTCAAATGTCACCAAATATACAACTAAACTGGATTAAAAGATTCTCAAGGAGAAAAACAGAAGCAGTGGTTTGGAGAAAAAATGCGGGATTAGAAGAATGGAAGTTGATTACGGTTAAGCAATTTTGATTACGTGACATGCGATCAAGAAATATTCAAAGTTTCGATTCTGGTGGAATTTTGTCGTTATTTTGTCTTTTCAGTAATTCATATTTTTCTGCGTTCATCACTTTTGGCTATTTTTTTTTCTTCCTATATTTTTGGATGATAAAGCACTGAAGCTCCTGGCCATAATCATGAAAACACGATATTTCTGTCGGGACAGTGTCTCTTTAGTTAAAAATGTCCTCGGTTAATTTACCCCATTTGCAAGTTATATAAGAGACTGACTAAATTAAACAACAATAGGTTTTAACGAACTAGTGCTTTCAATTTCCTTGTATATAGGTTGACAAACAAATAAATAACTTTTCAATAAGTGTGCTTTTAAAAAGCGATCAGAAACAATTTCACGAACGCTTTTGTAAGATGTGAATAAAAGAATTTTATTTTATTAAGGGGACTGTTTTAAGCGACATTATTTTATTTTTACTGAGTCATCGTACAGTGCACGGTGCCAGGATTAAATGTATTTTTCCGGTTGGCCTTTGATTTTTGTTTAATTTTTGTTAATTTTTAAGGCTCAAACCTACGCTTGTCAAATAGGCTCAAAATGTCAAGCGATACAACAACACACAACAACTTTATTTCAGTATTCCCATTTCTAAATACATGGTATTACCGAACCAATTACAATAAGTAAGGAAATTAAAATTACTTAGTAAATTACAATAAAGAAATCTAGAATAAAAATTAATTAATCAATTAAATTAAATTAATTTATTAACTGTAAAACAATCACAAGTACTATTGACTATTTTTGTTCTTGTTTTCATTGCTTGAGTGACAAAAGCAGCAGTAAGCCTGCTAATATGTTGATCAGTATAGAAAATATATATATAAATAAACCTCATGATAATCCAAATCTATTTTGTTTAATAATTTTGTCAAAAAAGGTATTTCGGAGCTCATCATATAACATACAGTGCATACAGTGAAATAAAAAACTGCATTTCATCTTCAACTGAATTAAGTGTACAGTGGGTGCAAATTCTAACTAAAGGTGTTCAGCAGTTTTAGGGATTGTAATTCGACCATTTTCAATTCTTAAGGTGTGATTTCCTATCCTGAATTTAGAAGCAATTTTTCTATGTTCAGGATATGGTTAATTAAATCGGAGTATTTCGTTTCACTTTTAAAGATCGAATAAAATTTAAGCTTTTTTATTTGCATTAATTAGATTGAGTTGGTGATTTTTTAGACGTGTTAAATTTCTTGTTTTGCCTTTGACAAGAAAAAAGATGGGATGCTTAAGTTTATCGCAGTCTTCTCAATATTGAAGTTTGTACAGAAAGAATCAATCTTACTAAACAAACCTGTTTTGTTTTCTTGAGCCATATCAGTAGTCATATGCGCCCCTTTTGACCGTTTTTGACAGCTACCCATCAAACCTAATTCTATTGTTCTTAAGCTCCGCCCCCTTTGTTCTTGGGACAGGTCTATTGTTTCTAACCCTAGCTCTATTGTTCTTTGACAGATCTATTGTTCTTTTGACGGATCTATTGTTCTCTTACCCTAAGTCATTAACCCTAACCCTAATTCAAAATGGCGCTAACCCTAAGTCATTAAATTCAAAATGGCGGATCTCATTGTTTATTCAAAATGGCGGAATTGAGTGAAATATTCAAAATGGTGGATCTCATTGTTTATTCAAAATGGCGAAACTGAGTAATATATTCAAAATGGTGCATCTCATTGTTTATTCAAGATGGCGAAACTGAGTAAAATATTCAATAGGGAGTAGTCGTGTATTTGCTTACCTAACCCCTAAATTCTGAGATCCCTTTATAGGGATACAAGTTCTCTTCCATGTGGGACAACATGGATGTGACACTTTGGATTTTTCAACCAGTACGCATGCGCAGTAGGGTTTTTGGTGTAAATGGGTTCAAATTCAATTTCAAAGATGATTGTCACACAAGTTCTCTTCCATATGGGAAACTTGGGTTAGGGGACACTTTTTCAGTCAGTACGCATGCGCAGTAGGGTTTTTTAACGAAATGCATGGTTTTAAGCTCAGTACGTATGCGCAGTAGGGTTTTTTGACGAAATGGGTTCAAATTCAATAACAAATGTAATTTTTTAAAAGTTTAATTTGTACATGAACACACTCAATAAATGTTTTACATTTTTAAACCAGTACGCATGCGCAGTAGGAGTTTTGGACGAAATGATTATTTTAAGACCAGTACGTATTCACAGTTCCTTGGGGAATGTCTCTATTGATTCATGCCCAAACATGTCCAAACATGCCCAAATATACCTTTTATATGCGCATGCGTACTACTGTAGGGACATTCATGTATCCCACATGTGGGCGAACGGAGTCGCAAATATAAGACCGTCGATCCGTCGTTTTCAGCATCTCACTTTAGTTCGCTTTAGTCATCTCGATTTTTCCAGCTCGCTTTATTCGTCTAGTCATCTCGCCGTAGTTATTTAGTCATCTCGCCGTGGTTATCTAGTCACCTCGCAAAATGTCAGAAAACATTTCTTCGGAGGATTTGAACGCATTCATGGACGCTTGGAAAACCCAACAGATGTCATGTCCTTCAACGGTGAGTTTTATTTTTTAAAATGCATCTGTGCCAATCGAGCTTCCCTTTACCGAACTAAGTAGTTAGCGTGTCGGGCAGTTACCAATCTGTTCCGATTTAATTTAAGGGTTTATGGGAGCCTTCCCTTTTTAGTATCCGTACAGAGTTATTTATAGTATTCGTACTGAGTTCATGGTCTAGGGTCAATTTAGTCTTTTAAAATCGTCTTTATGTTCATTTTTCGTAATGATGCAGACCTCGAACGACCTCTCCGACGAGGACTTAGTACATGCTGTGGAAACAACGGAGCGTCAAATTGCTAACCAACGACAACTGGGAGGCGGATCTGCGCAACCTGGACGCTTTGAGTTTTCACTCAACCCTTTCGTGGACCGTGTCAGCCAATCGCATGGAGTGCGCGAAAGACACTACACCACCACCGTACGTCAAGTGGGACGTTTTATCCCGAGACAATATTTAGCAGCAACCCTCACCAATGATTTACATCGCACCTTCAAAAACATTCTCCTCCGAGAACGGATACCTGAAGAGGATCAGGTATATTTCACGTTGGCCAGCAATCGTCTCACCAGCAATTATGGGTATCAGCGAGCGACCGCAGGGGAATGGTTGAATGGCAGTGAACGAGTTGAAAGAATGTTGCAGCAGATGTCCCGCATGCTGAATTCAAATGAAAACTTTGAAATGAATGACACCTTTAAACTCTCCTTCGTCCACGTCCGCGCCCCACCGAGTGGGAGTGGAAAGAAAAGAAAAATGAAGCCGGGTCACTCCAACCCCGAAACTTTCAAACGCTTCAAATATTCCGTGGTGGAAATCAAGAACAACGACGATCTTTGCTGTGCAAGAGCCATCGTGACAGCTAAAGCCCACATTGACAATCATCCTAAATGGCGGAGTTTCAAAATTGGACGAAAAATCCAGAACAATCAAGCCCTTCTTCTTCACCTCGAAGCAAACGTCCCTCAAGGTCCCTGCGGCTACGAAGAATTAACGAAATTTGCTTTTGCCCCCTCTCTCTTCGACTACCAACTTCTGCTAGTGGATGCCACGCGTGGATTCAATGTCACCTCTTTTGGACCACCCCAAGAGAAGAAACTGGTTCTACTCTACGACAATGGCCATTATGATACCATCACGACACTGCCAGGGTTCTTTGGTACCACTTTTTTCTGCGCCCGCTGTCTCAAGCCTTACGACCATGAAGGACAACACGCTTGTACCAATAATCCCGACCATTATCCAGCCTGTTTGCAGACGGGCTGTCCCGATTATACAGAAGCCAAGTGCCGAAACCATCAAGCATCCATCCCTTGCCGATCCTGCCAACGAAGCTTCCATGGAACCACTTGTCTTCAAAACCATCTGACACGTTCCTACAAGGGTAAAGCGGCCGATGTTGAAAATGTCAGCGTATGTACCCAACGCCGTCGATGCACTCAATGTTTGAAACTGTTGGTGGGTGTCAAGGAGCAAAAAGAACATTTATGCGGTTACGCTGATTGTCCTTCCTGTAAAGAGTATGTGGATGTCTCAGACCATCGGTGCTTCATTCAAGTCGCTAAATCATCGGAAGAGGAACGAGAAGAAAAACGGCGCAAAAAGAAACCGGTTAAACGTGGAGCCGCAGCTGGACTGGCTACATTAGCTGCTAATGGTGATGCCGTGGACATCGACATCGAGGAAGACAAACCACCCCTACATGTCTTCTTCGACATTGAAAGTATGCAGGACACGGGTCAACACGTACCGAATCTGGTCATTGCCCAAACAGAAGACGATGATCGCCCGCTCCGTTTCAAAGGTGAGCATTGTGTTCGCGACTTTCTTGAATGGCTCGACACTCTCACCGAGAACGACACCCGTCCAATCACCGTCATTGCCCACAATTTTCAAGGGTACGATGGTTATTTCATCGTGGACGAGTACCACAAACAGCACAGGATCGTCGATCAGTTGAGGAATGGGGCCAAATTGTTACAAGTGACATTCGATAACATTCGTTTCATTGACTCTCTCTCCTTTTTTCAAATGCCTCTCTCCGCCTTTCCCGAGACCTTCGGTTTGACAGAACTGAAGAAAGGCTTCTTCCCACATCTCTTCAATCGTCCCGAGAACCAGGAGTACGTGGGACCCATTCCAGACAAGCACTTCTTCATGCCTGAATCCATGTCCGTCAAAAAACATGCAGAATTTGACAAATGGCACGCTGAACAGGTGAAGAATGAAGTACTCTTCGATTTCTCGAAAGAGCTGACTGAATATTGTGAATCAGATGTGGAACTTCTAAAACAGGGATGTCTGACTTTCAAACGACTCTTTGAAAAAGAAGCCAAGTTCAACCCTTTTGACCATATCACCATCGCTTCCGCATGTAATCGTGATCTTCGCCAGAACCGAATGCAGCCCGACACCATTGCCTCGGAACCCGTACACGGATGGCGTCGGAACACGAATCACTCGAAAGTTGCTCTGGAATGGTTACTATGGATGGAAAATGGCATTGGAACAATTCAACATGCTGGGAACCAGGGCGAGTACCGTATCCCCCACACCAGATACACCGTGGATGGCTACGATGCAGCGACCCACACTGTCTACGAGTTCCTGGGTTGTTTCTGGCACGGATGTCTCAAATGTTATCCTAACCGAACAGAGTTTCATAAACGTCTCGAACATCGTTGCTTTGACGATGTGTATCAATGCACGCAAAAGAGGCTTCAGTTCCTACGCGACAAGGGATACCGTGTGGTTTCGATCTGGGAATGCGAGTGGGCGCAAATGAAAAAGGAGAGAGAGGAGATGAAAGCGTTTATTGTCAGTCTCGAGTTCGTGGACCCTTTGGAACCTCGCGATGCTTTCTGTGGGGGACGCACCAACGCGGTGAAGTTGTACCATCTGGCCGATCTCACCCAAGGAGAAACGTTAAAGTACTACGACTTCACTTCGCTTTACCCCTTCGTCAATAAGAATGGCAAGTACCCCTTGGGACATCCTGAAATCATCTGTCAGCCGGGACACACCGACATCACTCAGTACTTTGGATTGGCAAAGTGTACAGTGCTCCCTCCAGACAAGTTGTTTCATCCTGTATTGCCGCTCCGTCAAAACGGGAAACTGACCTTCCCTCTCTGTGCCACCTGTGTCGAAGAAGAAATGGTGAAACCCATGCTGGAGAGAAGTCGTGTGTGTTCCCACACGACTCAACAACGGCAAATCACTGGCACGTGGTGTACGCCCGAGTTGGTCAAAGCTGTCGAGAAGGGGTACGTGGTTCTCCACATTCACGAGGTGTGGCATTTTCCAAAGACCCAGACCGGTCTCTTCAAAGATTACGTCAACACGTGGTTGAAAATAAAGGAAGAGGCTAGCGGTTGGCCATCCCACGTGGGTAACGACGAAATCAAGCGCCAACAACACCTCAATGCCTACTACCAACACGAAGGCATTCAACTGGAGGACATAAAGATCGAGAAGAACCCCGGGCTTCGTTCTTTGGCGAAAATGATGTTAAACAGCATGTGGGGGAAATTTGGCCAGAGAACCAACAAAAAGCAGGTCAAAGAATTCAACGATCCAGTCAAATTTTCAGCCTTTCACAATTCCGACAAGTTTGACATTACCTATGTGGGCGTCTTGACGGAAGAGAGGGTGGAGATCCACTACAAGCACGAGATCGAGGACAACCCTGTCTCACCCAATCTCAACATCTTCGTGGCTTGTTTTACAACCTGCTGGGCCCGACTCAAACTGTATGAAGCCTTGGATCTGTTAAAAGAACGTGTGGTTTACTTTGACACGGACAGCATCATCTTCAGTACTTTGCCGGGACAACCAGAACCTCTTCTTGGGGCTTATCTGGGAGACTTTAAAGATGAACTGAAGAATGGTGACTTCATCGTCGAATTTGCCTCGGGGGGACCCAAGAATTATGGGTACATGACCCATAACAACAAACAGGAGTGTAAAGTGCGAGGCATCTCCCTGAACAGTGAGGGCTCGAAACAGCTCAACTATGGAGTTCTTCGTCAGAACGTGCTGGATGATATCCAACAACCTTTGCAGACGGGGGTTCGTCAAACCGACGTTGTTAAACCGTACCACATCGTGCGCTGCCCCGCAGAGTACTCCATCGAAACGGTACCTCAGACCAAGAAATATCAGATGGTCTATAACAAGCGGGTAATCGACCCCAACACGTTCCTGACCTACCCTTACGGGTATCAATGCCTCACCTCCGAGGATATGGAAATGGCGCAGCTCCTGTGCGATTTATAAGTCGGGCGCTGGTCAAGAGGACTGCAGCACACGTCCCGCATTGTAAATAGTTGTAAATACCTGTAAGACGGGCCGCTGATCACTAGGATCGTAGCGAACATGTCCCGCATTGTACACAAAGATGTTTTTTTTTCAATAAATGTTTTATATTCTTTGGCAGAAAATAATTTGTTGTATTGGAGTTGTTGTATTGGAGATGTATTGGGTAGGGGTACAAATGACACCAAGAGAAAACAAGGTACAAGTGATTTTTTTTATTTTAAAGTGACATTACAATTTTTTTTAACTTGAATTACATGACCAAAGGATACATGTCAAGAGTCTTAGAAGTTCATCCATTACAATTTTAACTTGCTCTTGGCTTGCATGATTCTTTTCACAATTTTTTCCGTTTTGTTCTTTTTCCCTAGGAGGCTTGTTATCTTTTTGATCATCTTGAGGTCCGCAGCATGTTTGTCCCTCAAATTCTTGGCTTTGGCATAATCCATGTCGTGTTGTTTTGAAATCTTGTCTAAACGATTGATCCCAGGATCCCACGTTTTAATCTCTTTTCTAAAAGGGTCCCAGGGCCCATGTACTGATAACCCGGTTTTTAATACAAAGATCACACAGTTTTTTTATTACTTGATATTCAAACAATCTCCATGTCAAAACTAAAATATGCCTCAAAGTTTATATTCTCGCATTTCACTCACAACCAAACATTGATAATCTGCACGATAACATGGGTTAACATTGGTTTCACGTTATCATTGTGGGGTGAATAAAATAAGGTCACGACAGCACCATCTTTCATACACTTTCAAACGTTTTATTGAATTCACAGGAGCTGTTACAAAAGCATACTTGTAATTTATCAGCGTATTACATTAGTTATGTTTAGTTTAATAATGTTCCCATCGTTTCCTGCTCCGTAACCTGGCCACCATGGGTGTTCTCGCCTTCCGTTTATTAGATGATTTTCGTGTTGAATCAGGCGGGGTATCCAACAACAAAGGGAGTGCCATTTCCTCGGGTGAAATAGAAGGCATCGTTTCTGTCCGGCGAGGAATTTTCGATTCCACTGTAGTCACAGGTGTCGCAGGCAGTTTTCTTGGTATTTTTGTAGACTTTGATTGAGATGTATTGAGGTCTCTTTTACTGGACGCGTCTGCAGGTGTACTTTCATCTGTTGTGCCGGATGTCTCTGTAGCAGGCAAAGGAACTGGTTTGGGAAGGACCACAGTCGGTTTTATCGCCGACTCCGTTTTCATTTGTCTTGTCAGCCCTTGATACCGCTGTAGAAGTTGATCCAACATGAGGACTTTTTGGTCTTCTGGTAAAGGAGACTCTATGATTTGCTTCATGTCTTGATCTAATCTCGTCAGAGTTGGAAGTTGAGCAGGAGCAGTCAAACGCCTTTCTGTTTCCATACTTTGCAGTAAATGTTCGGGTATAATCACCATCTTTTGAGCGTGCTTCATTTGAACACTTAACTCAGTAAATCAACAGCAAGGGGTGCAATCAGAGAAGCAAGGGCTGGTAAAAATCCTCCTTTTTGATTGAGCAGTTCCTTCTTCTGTTTAAGGCTCGGTTTCTTGCGGGTCAAATAGAGGAGCTTTGACTTGTGCGGTTTCAATCGTTTAAATGATGGTTTAGGTACTATGATGTTGCCTTTAAGAAGATTCAGGGCCACCTCCCCAATAGCTTCCATTTGACCTCTATTAGCATGGGTTATCATATCTTTTCGTTGCTTTCCATTGCTTTTAAAACACGCACAAAGAAAGGGTAGGTGTTGCTGGAATTTGGATTGATTTGCATTACTTGTCGGCTTTCGTTTTGTCCCTCTGGTCTGAGTCGTAGTGCCAGAACGTAAGGTCATATTGCCGCCGCGTTGATTAACAACTCTTGACTTCACTGTGCGACGTGACGTACACGCAGGCATGATGCTAACTGAAGTCTATGGTTAAAGGTCCATCTGTTTTATGCGTTTTCTTGTTTACGTAAACCACGGGGTACGTTTGTGAAACAGGCAGTATATTGCTACGTAATCTTAGGGTACCAGGCGTTCGCGGATGCAAATCTAACATTAGATAACCGTACGGTTGCGACGTTGCATCTTGGAAACTTTCCCATACGTAAGGAACGTGCCCTGCAAAGGCTTGTTGCGCTAACGTTCGAAAACCCAATGTGTCACGAGGATTATTAAAAGCAATAATGTAATGAGCATTGAGAGAAATGCTTCGGAAAAACTTTCCGGGTGGGAAAAGGTTCTGGGTCAAATAGATGCAAGTGACATCACAATGATGAGACACTTTTGTAAACAAATCCAGGATGCGTTCATCCTCACTACAATTTCTCATTAGATCATCCAACACGAGTATTCCTGGTCGGCAACTCATTGGAAATAAACTTGGAATATCCTCAGGAATACCCTCCACAAATGTCACTTGATCTGTCATCTCCTGAAAACATTCTTGCCACTGTCCGTAACAGTACACGATTTTACGAATGGGTCGCTCAAATAAAGAATCCACTTGTTGTAGTAATTGTCTTGTAAACGTTGTCTTACCACATTGGCTCGGGCCCGCTATCATAATACTGCTCGGGCATTTGAACTGGGCCATGTTGCTCACACGAAACGCGAAATGAAATGACGATAAAGATTCGAGTGTCTTTTCTTTATAGGGATAGCATTACGAGGAGAAAACAAAAAAAAAAGAAGAGAAAATACATCATATTCATTTTAAACAGCACTTTATTGATTCATAACGCCAACATTTTAATGACTTACAAGCTTGTTCATTCTGAAAGAATGGTGAACTCTGCCTAACGGTTGTCAACGATTTTACATAGCTGTGTACAAATTCGGCTACTTGTGCATCATTCCACTGTGTATCGTGCGACTTAAATTTAGCTTGAATTGCATTCATATCAACATTGCGTGCTCGATGAAATAAATAGAATAAACAGTAGTCTCCACAAGTGTCTGAAGTAAGTCCCTGGAATGGTTTATTGTTGTATCGTGTAACTTCTCGTTCTATGTATCCATCCATGCCATAGGTATCGGGAGGAAACCCGTAACTGTCAAAGAACTCAGTCTCCCACGGAGAGATAAAGTACATGGCCACCCAATGTGTCCCGGGCTGATCATGAGGGTCCGTATTTGCAATCATTCCTGAAGGGTACGTGTTAACAACAGGTAGTTTGTCTCTGGGGAAGACTCCTTGCATAATGGAGGCCACCATAGGATCTTGCAAAGCAGCTTGCCATAACTCAAAGGTAGTGTGCATCTCTGTTTCTTCAAGCACCCTGCGACAGGTCATACACCACACGTCTGTTGCGATCGATCTCCAAATGATTCTGGAATTCTGCGTACACAATTAAATTGACAACTGCAGGAGTCTCAGTGCCGAATTTTAAATACAGGTTGACATTTCCGCTGCGATTAGGAATCAAATGTTCTGGATGGCCACTTCCTGCTGGTGTTGTGTCAAAGCGAAATAAACCATACCCCTGCTCCCATTCTTCTCTGTCAATATCTATACCGTGACCACAGTTCATATCACCACTGCCAGAGAACAGGGTGTTGTAGCCATCGATTTTCTTGCCACCTATCAAGTCGATGCCTGAGTAAGGCATTTCTTCTCCATTGACTGTTAGACGAACAGCATTCAGAGCAAACAACTGGAAGTTGAATGGGTTCCTCCCCAAGTTTCCATTGTAAGCATCGTTTCGCACCATCCAAATATGATGCATTGGGGGATGAGACCATTGAATAGATCGGTCTCTGTGTGATTCAGCACACCTCTGGGAATGATCCTAGCATTTGTAGGGGTTCTTGTCAGTGTATAGATTGCAGGAAGCGCTTTCTGACCCGTCATGGTGTTTACGTGATCCAGTTTAGTGCTGTCTGCCACATGAACGGTCCGTACACGGAGCGTGCTTGACACAATTTGTAACTTGCAATCGTTGGCATCTTCACCACCCATCAGACTAAATTCATTGCTGTTTAGATCTATCTTGATTTTGATTTCCAATCCATCCAACAGTAACTTATCAATGTTGAATACATCACACAGGGGTACGCCAACCATTCCCACTTCAGCATCTCCAGTGGTAAAAGAACCTCTCTTTTTGAGACCCAAATTTCGATCTGCTGTATTATCCACCTCATCCATATGCCCAGCAGTGTCTTTGTAGTACAACGCTTTTGTCAAATAAGATTTCTTGGCCTGATCAGTAAAGTTAAGCAAGGTCTTGATATAAGCATTGTAAGCTTGTGTGTCTGATTGTTCTGTGACAAGGGTTTCATTGATCTTGATAGTGAACTGTTTGATGATAGAATGAAGAGCATTGTTGATCAACGTATACTTCTTCCCAGCTCCTGTCTCTCCTCCATTTCGTTTTGTAATTTTCACCACTAACCGCAGTTCAGTCTTGTTGATATCGATGTAATCTGATAGAGGCTTGATAACAAATTCAATGGGATTTGTTCCACTCTGAATCGGTTCATAGTCAATTCATTTACTTTTGACAATAGAAACATCGGTGACCGGCACTTCGAATAACTGCAAACTGGAGTTAACTCCTGGAGCAGAGAAGGGATGTGCTGAAGCCATACTCAATCAAAAATAGTCTTGAACGTTGCTGATGATGTTCTCGGTTTCTTGACTTGTCTTGTACTGACAGACTTCGCCTTTCGTTTACGTTTATATACTTTTCCACGCCCTTGTTGTTGCGTCATGTCCCGAAAGGCCTCAGTGAAAAATTGTTTTCCGGCAGCTTTTGCTCTCGTTTTCGCTGCTTTTTTTAGTGATTGCCCATTCATTACATCTTGAGCAATTTGCACTCCTGTATCTAATCCAGTGGACAGTAACCGTTTTCCCACTTTCTTTGCTGCGGTCTTGAGAAGAGGCGTTGCTGTTCGAAAGAGAGAACGAAACATTCCTCCCAATCCATTACCACCTTGACCATAAGGGTGTGTTCCTCCATAGATACTAATATCTCCTTTTCCTCGTTGCACAATAGGTATCACATAGCGCTGATAAGGATAAAATTGGTGGTTCATTGGTAGAAGCATCTTACAGAATTGTCCTTCGTCGAAAGTGTAATGTTACTCTGACAGCACCGGACGCAAATGATATCAGTTGACCAGTGTCGCTTCTTATATTGATTTCTACCGAGGAGAAAATAGATGTCCGAAATCGATGATAGGAAGGGCGTTTGATTTCGTCTGCTACCATTTCACCCGGTTGGCCGCGAGGTAATATCATACGCAGCAGATTGGCTTGTACATCTCCCACGACCAAAGATTCAACGAGATCCGAGTATACATACATGGTCTGAAAAGAATGTTTGGAGAGCATACCCCATACCAATTCATCTTTACGACGCATAGTGTTGGTGGTTGCTTCTAGGGTCACGCTCTTGTCCTTGTACATTTTTACAGCGGAAGAGGTATGGACTGTATAAACGGCGGGTATAAGTTCTTCGTGGTTCAGGTACCCCAAAGCTCGAGCTACATTCTTTGGTAACGTGACTTGAAATCCTGAGGGTAGGTACAATTCATAGTAATATTGGGCTTTTTCGTGAATGTAGAAACATTCTTTTCCTCCAAGACGTGTGATCGTTTTTCCACTCTTGATATAAATGTCTGGAAAGGCACTTTCTAATCCTGTCACCATTCCACTGATCAAATCCTCGACTGTTTTGTATGTGCCACGAGGTAAATATATCGGTAAGGTCCATGCCTTTTCACCATTGTAACGTAACAGATAGGACACCTGATTGCTGTGTATATTTTCCCAAGTATGTGGGTAAATAATATGCGTCATGGCCACTTCCCAATCTTCACTTAAATGCACTTGACTTGGGAGTCGCATTTTGAAACTGGAAGGTGTGTTCTCAGGATACTGTTCTATGCTTGCATCAATGGCTACGACGACGTAAAAGCTGCTACTCATCTTGTTCTTCTCCGAAAATGTAGTACAACGTTCACTGTTCCACCTTGAAATGATATGGGTTGACCACATCCACTTGTTAAATAGATGTCAATCGTTTGAAATGTCTTGGTTCTCAAGGGTAGATAGATTAAGTGTTCAGGCTGCTCCATAACTGTCTGTCGGAATGAACCGTGTGGTACCATTTCGTGTAACAAATGCAGTCTAGTGTCACCGACCTGCCAAGGCTCGATTATATTTGTGTGTACTTGGACTACTCTGTGTTTACAGCGACAGAGAGAGACTGTCTGAGGTATGACAAAGGTACCTGGAAAGGTGATAGAATTACGGATAGGTAGCACACACCACACATATCCAAAGTCATTGGTCAATGAAGGATTCATTTTTACACCCATCGCGTTTACTTGACGAGGTTTGTTTTCACTTGTTATCCATCCAAGTGCTTGGGCAACAGGGGATGTCACCATCATCCACACATCTTGAGACGTGATTGTAATGTTCCACTCATCATCAACCGTTATGTTGAAGTGCCAAGGTTTGGGGACTTTGTTCATGCAATGAAGCAAACCTTCTACCACATCTAATGCTGTCCGATAACGTCCTACTGGTAACGTAAACTTTTCAACGTGCTGAGTTCCAAATCGGCGGAACATAACATGCGGGTGATCGCATTCGTGAGGCACTTCCAACCACGAAAATGGATAGATGACATGATGAAGTCCAACTTCCCAATCTTCTTCGTCTGGTAGATGAATTTGTCGCGGTAATGCAACACGGTAATACGAAGCTGCGTTGGAAGGAAATAAGTTCGTATTGGCATTACTGGGAAGTATAACGTAAAAATCTCCATCCTGTTTCATGTTTACTGTAAGGACACCAGCTGCTTATAAGGAATCCAACTATCGTATTTCTTGGGCCAGCCTTTCCAATGAACCAATGCTTCTTTGGAAGCACCTTTTCCACGATACTTTAAATTTTTTTCAATGCGAAACAGGTGATCTGGCTTTTCTATTACTTTCTGTAGCTCTGGCTCATAAAAGGTGCCTTGGATGAAATCACCGTCTGCTTCCTTCAGGCGATACACCGGAGGATCTCGGGGTATTCGTTGGGCAATTGTAAATGTCTCCTCCGTCCAGGATGGCAGATAACCTTTCTCAAAGATTCGCTTGTGCTTACTGATCTTGACTTGATCTCCTACGTTGAATTTATACTTGGTGGGGGCTGACTGTTTGTCGTACAAAGTTCTCCAAACATCTTGTGCATTAGACTCGTTGACATCGGCCGGTTTCATTTTGATGCTACGATGTATGTTCTGATTGTAATTTCCGTTGACCAAACCGTCTAGTTTTTCCAAATAATGGTAAGAACTGGTCGTGGTAAACATTCTCCACATTAATTGCTTGAGAGTCCTGTTGAAGCGTTCAGCCACTTGGGCTTTGGTTTCGTTGTATGTCACAAAAAAGTGTACGTTTTCCTTTTTAAGAAATGTTTGAAAAGTTCTGTTTTTAAATTCAGTTCCAGCATCTGTTTGCAACTTCTCAGGTTTACGTCCCTGTCGAAATATTTTCTTGAATGCGGCCACAAGCTCCTTGCCGGTTTTAGTCTTGAGAGGTACCACCCACGCATACTTAGAAAGCACATCGATACAAGTCAACAAATACTTGTAACCACGATTCCATCGACTCAAACTTTGCATGTCCACTAAATCAGCCTGCCACTGAGAATCTATCCCATACACAATAACTCTGTTGCGACGGAAGTGTTTTCTTGCAGGTTTGTGTAGTGTGTAACCCGGTTGTAATTGCAGCCACTCAAGCACCTGATTGCGAGTTAATCCATATCGACGGGCCGCCCGATACAGTTTGTCCACACCACCCAAAGCTGAAGGACGGTCTAGTTCATAGTACAGTTTCTCTGAAAGTTGGTTCTTCTGGTTGCTGCTCCTCTTCTTCATGTTCTTCTGTGGCTTCTTTTTGGTACTCGTCTGTCGCATCTCTCAAATCGATGTGTACTTCGCTGCCGCAACATGCAACTAAACAACGCATCCTCTGACATATATCACTTAAAGCCAAGGTAGGCGTTGAATTAGCACAAAGACGACTTGTGACGCTACCCATAGTTTAAAACAACTGACTACACAACATCTATCCACGCGCTCTTTTATAAGCTGCCAAAGCATCCACCAGACAGAAGGATAGTGTGTTGGATACGCCACACACAACACTCTATGAAATCTGTATTGTTCTATGAAGGATTCATCACACTGATCCATGATGTAATAAAAACTTAGCAGGCGACCAGGGTTCATGGGTTGTAGCTCATTAAGCAGAAGTGGCCAACTTTCGCATGGCAGAGGATGGAATGAATATCGTGAAAAACAACGTCGAGCGCAAGCACGAACCAAGACGAAATATACCCTGTTCATGTTGACAACATAACTGAAGATATACAGCTTCCTCCCTTACTTTTATAGTCATCAAGTTAGAGAAAAGACATGTTTTGGGCATAAATCAATAGAGACATTCCCCAAGGAACTGTGAATACGTACTGGTCTTAAAATAATCATTTCGTCCAAAACTCCTACTGTGCATGCGTACTGGTTTAAAAATGTAAAACATTTATTGAGTGTGTTCATGTACAAATTAAACTTTTAAAAAATTACATTTGTTATTGAATTTGAACCCATTTCGTCAAAAAACCCTACTGCGCATACGTACTGAGCTTAAAATCATGCATTTCGTTAAAAAAAACCGTACTGCGCATGCGTACTGACTGAAAAAAGTGTCCCCTAACCCAAGTTTCCCATATGGAAGAGAACTTGTGTGACAACCATGTTTGAAATTGAATTTGAACCCATTTAGACCAAAAACCCTACTGCGCATGCGTACTGGTTGAAAAATCCAAAGTGTCACATCCATGTTGTCCCACATGAAAGAGAACTTGTGTCCCTATAAAGCGATCTCAGAATTTGGGGGTTAGGTTAGCAAATACACGACTTTGGTCGTTTTTGCACTGGCGGGGGCCCGCCTTGAACTGGATGGGGCCCCCCTGACTTTGATGAATAAATCATGAGAACCTCCCTATTGAATATTTTACTCAGTTTCGCCATCTTGAATAAACAATGAGATGCACCATTTTGAATATATTACTCAGTTTCGCCATTTTGAATAAACAATGAGATCCACCATTTTGAATATTTTACTCAACTCCGCCATTTTGAATAAACAATTAGATCCACCATTTTGAATATTTTACTCAATTCCACCATTTTGAATAAACAATGAGATCCGCCATTTTGAATTTAATGACTTAGGGTTAGCGCCATTTTGAATTAGGGTTAGGGTTAATGACTTAGGGTAAGAGAACAATAGATCCGTCAAAAGAACAATAGATCTGTCAAAGAACAATAGAGCTAGGGTTAGAAACAATAGACCTGTCCCAAGAACAAAGGGGGCGGAGCTTAAGAACAATAGAATTAGGTTTGATGGGTAGCTGTCAAAAACGGTCAAAAGGGGCGCATATGACTACTCATATCATTAGAAATAATTAAGCAGAGTTTTGCAATACTGTCATCAGGTTGATTTTCCAGGTGAAACAAAAAAGTGTCAAACAGTTAGGTTTCAGTGAGGTTCGGGGTTTTAGCTCATTTTTGTTTTTACTTTTTTAGGCCTCATTTTGGTTCATTTTGGTCAGAAGATTCGTGCCCAATTTAGTCTCTGCTTAAAGAGATAATTGTGGTACGGATAGTCCTTAGATTTTTCCTATCGATGGTTTTAATATATCTGGTATTCGAATCTACAGCTGTGAAATGGTTTTTATACGCGTCATAAGCTCTTTATATACAGCTGTTTCGAGAAAGGTTGTCGGAAAAAAGCGTAAAAGTGCACGCGACAATCCAGAAAGGTATTGTGGGTAGTCATCCACGCTATATCCTAAAAACTCATTTATCCCAATGGCCCGCCATCTAAGATCGTCCCTGTACAGACGAGGCATCGCGGGTTTCATGTATTTATTTGACTTATTAAAATTCATTGATCATATCCCATATTATTTTTCGGGATTGTCGCGTGCACTTTTGCGCTTTCTTCCGACAACCTTTCTCGAAACAGCTGTATAGTAGTATAAAAAGAGGCAGGCCAAACACGATTCCCACTAGTCGCAAGAAGTATTTAAAAGCCTTTAAAATAGCTTTCCCAAGTAGGTTTACGAGGTATTTATCCCTTGCTATAGATCACTGTTAAGATGTTACAAGTCGCAATTATCTATCCACTTTACTCGATAATATTGACCCATTGATCTTTGGATAATTTCTCTAATGAAAGGATCGATCCCGAGGATTTCATGCCATAGCCATGACTATAATTATTTTATTTCTTTATGTATTCTCAGTACACTGTCCTTGCATATATTAGGGTTTCTTTGGCTCAGACTCGTGTTGCAAAATAAATGGCAATCGGCTGAAGATTATGTTACCGCTGTGGAACAATTAGGATCAGTAAATAGGCCGTGATAAGTGTCCACAGCCTGCGGCGTGCAAGACTTGTGAGAAAGTGTTTCTTCATCAGGGATAAGTGTCTATTAAAGATCCAAGAATGAAAATGCCATCATGTTCAGGAGTAACAAGCTCCTGTCATGTTCCTATATTGGAAACACGACTTCTTGCAGGTAGTTTTAGCTCTTTAGTTTATTCTTTTGTTGAGTAGTGACCTGGAACTAGACAGAACTTCCGTTGTCTTATCATGGCATTGCGATCACTGCATCCAATAGTATATCATCTGTACGCGAAGAACAGCTTCACTTGTAGAGTTGTACCAATGTATCTTGAATTCATTGAGACATACACGAGACTACACACTACGTATCTTTTGTACAACAAGCGTGTAATTCTCGTGAAGTAATGTTGTGCTCCATGCGTTCCATAATAATGGAGTAATTCCATAGTAATGGAGTAAATGGAGTAATGGAATAAATAAAAAAAAGCCCACCGGTTATAGGCCCATCGGTAACAAAACATTACTCCGGTTATACCCATTAATTCCTTATTACTCGTGGCGAAGTTAAGCACACGAGTTATAAATCCGGCGTTGACTTTTCTTGTTTTTTTTTTTCGTGTCACATTAGCGCATGCAAATTTATGCACGCATATTTAAGTCTATATAGACGACTATATGGCTTTCGGCCATGAAATACATACCGTAAAATCTCTCCGTTTGTGTACTCGAGAAGCAAGATAAAGAACTACTGCGTACAACTGCACACTTTCAAGACAATTCAAGGCGTTCATGGATGGATAGGACCGTTTGATATTGTGTTCGCCGCTTATTCCTGTGGGATTTTTGCTCTGGCAAGTTCTGTGTTTTATATATTAAACTTGCCATTTGCTTAGCGATCGAGCTCCGGGTCGAGCTTAAGAGGGATTTTCCCTAAGGGTCACCTATCACATGCAAAATAATTTTTTTTCAAAATCCTCAAAATTGGCACGATTAAAGGTCCTTGGGCACTGAATCTATCGCTATATCTTTGAGTCCGATCAGAATTTTATTTTAGGCAAACGGCGCCAAAAAGTAAAATTTGACGTCATTTCCGGTTTTTAAAGGTCACTTGTGTGGTCTCCAAACACTGCTCAAAATCGCTTTAGCGTGGTGATATTTTTGCAAATAAATTTGCCAGCCTAAATCTAGACATAATAACGACTTTTCAACGGTAAAGATTTTAAGAGAAAATTTAAAGCATAATATTTTACAGAATTTTCAATAATTAGTACGGTTTTAGCACGATTTGCGTATGTCATGTTAAAACGCTTATATCGCCAATGGTACATGGCCTAGTTAAAAACTAGTCCACATGCAGCAAAAGCTATACCTATAGATTAGTTTTATGAAATAAAATTTTGGGGCAATTCATAAACAAATGGTGGAGAGCGATGAATGTGACCTCAATGTCCAGCCATATTTCATATCAATTTACAAGGCAATATGTATACAATTTACTGATAAACTCACCGTAAAACAGCCTCTGTTTGCTTTTTATTCGTAAACAAACTTCCCCAAGCCATAATAGAATGATTTAATTCCATTTTGAGCTTATACAATCCAATAAAATGTCTTGAAAGAGCATCGAAGCATTCACGATCGGCCCTGTGACAAGTCCGTTCATCGCCGTGCCGAGCGTGACAGAGCTGGTGACCTGGGACAAAGTAAAACTTGTCACGGGGCCTGTCACGCTCGGCACGGCGATGAACGGACTTGTCACAGGGCCGATCGTGAATGCTTCGATGCTCTTTCAAGACATTTTATTGGATTGTATAAGCTCAAAATGGAATTAAATCATTCTATTATGGCTTGGGGAAGTTTGTTTACGAATAAAAAGCAAACAGAGACTGTTTTACGGTGAGTTTATCAGTAAATTGTATACATATTGCCTTGTAAATTGATATGAAATATGGCTGGACATTGAGGTCACATTCATCGCTCTCCACCATTTGTTTATGAATTGCCCCAAAATTTTATTTCATAAAACTAATCTATAGGTATAGTTTTTGCTGCATGTGGACTAGTTTTTAGCTAGACCATGTACCAGTGGCGATATAGGCGTTTTAACATGACATACGCAAATCGTGCTAAAACCGTACTAATTATTGAAAATTCTGTAAAATATTATGCTTTAAATTTTCTCTCAAAATCTTTACCGTTGAAAAGTCGTTATAATGTCTAGATTTAGGCTGGCAAATTTATTTGCAAAAATATCACCACGCTAAAGCGATTTTGAGCAGTGTTTGGAGACCACACAAGTGACCTTTAAAAACCGGAAATGACGTCAAATTTTACATTTTGGCGCCGTTTGCCTAAAATAAAATTCTGATCGGACTCAAAGATATAGCGATAGATTCAGTGCCCAAGGACCTTTAATCGTGCCAATTTTGAGGATTTTGAAAAAAAATTATTTTGCATGTGATAGGTGACCCTTAGGGAAAATCCCTCTTAAGTGTCAGCTATTGAATCTAGTGAATGCAGTGTAGTCTTACTTTTAAACCCGTGTATACGTGAAAGCATGATGAACAGGTTATCGGCAAGGGTGTTTAAATAAAATTCATTCTCTCACTCACTCACTCACTCACTCACTCACTCGCTCCTTCCATCAGCTGTAAACTTAGTGAGCAAATGCTTTGTTACGAACCCGTTTCGTAACAGGAATTCAACGTGAATCCAACGATAACAATAATTAATTTGATGTAAACGAATATAGACAACAATAAGCTTACAGATGTTTCGCATTTGGAGTTTTTAGTGCAACATTAAAATCGATCTAAAAGGATTTTGCAACCTAAACACGCGTTCTGATGCACATCTGGCTTTAAAAAAAAAATAAAATGTAGTATGTGCTCTTGGACAGCGCAGTGATGGAGTTTGTGGCTTAGTCCCGGACGGCCCGAGTTCGAATCTCCATCAAGTCCTCTTTTTTTTTCTTTTTTTTTTCTTTTTTTTTTCTTTTTTCGAACTGGACATTATGAAAGTGATGTACTTTTTTTTTTCGTTCGTCAAAAATCCTTACGTTTAATTTAAAAAATTTATATATCGAACTGTGTCAGTGTGAAAACGTATTAAAGCTTACGGCAATATTGCGTTACGCGTTAAGCGTTAGCATTTCTTCTTCTCGGGTTGGCTCTTAGGAGCCTTTGATTAGATATAATTTTAAGCTTATGTTTCTCTGTAAAAGCACTCAAATCACTTGGGAATCAATGCTGCAATGAGTTAAAGGCGCCACGAGTTCAAGCTGTGTACAGCTTCTTGTTCCTTTCTTAATTCCTTAACAGAAATTCTTTACAAAAGTTTACGCCAAAATGAAATTAACTGAAAGAACGCTTCTTTATGGCAATATTTTTGCTTACCAGCCAAAAAACCCTTACGAAGTTACATAAGCCCAGGGCTTATAAGCAGCATTTTACTGTATAGTCTCTGTAAAAAATAATCACAAAGAAGTATAAAAAGAGACAGGCCAAACACGACTCCCACTAGTCGCAAAATGTATTAAGTAGCCTTTAGAATAGCTTTCCCGAGTATACCTGCGAGATATTTGTCCCGTTAGATTACCATTAGGCATTTATTATGGTTTCTTTGGCTCAGAGTCGCGTTGCAAGATAACGATAAGTTTATGTTATCGCTATGAAAATGTTAGGATCAGTAAATTTCTTTGTTCGTGATGCAGTGTTTAAGTCTGCGACGTGCAAGGCTTGTGACAGAGTGTTTCTTCGTCATTCTGAGATGTATAAGTGTCCAAGATCCAAGAATGAAAATGTCAAAGACGACCACGACAGCTCTAGCAACTATGTTTAGTTCATTTCTGTTCTTGGTATAACTGTTTGTTAACAGTGACATTCAAACAAAAGTTAAGATGAGGGGATGGATACTGAGTAAGTTTACAAGAACTAGATTTCCACCTGAAACATGCAGATTTTGACGATAAGATTGATGATGATTCCAATAATGAAAACAGAGAACAAAGTTGTAAAGAATTTTACTTGAAAGGAGGAATGAAACGTTTTCGCAGAATGAAAGCTAAATCATTCATTTAGTTATGTTTAATAAAAAGGATGCTGAAGATTAATTGCAGAGAGCTCTTAATGCTTATCCCATGTAAAAATAAGATTTCAGCAAGTAAAACATGTTATATTCGAAAGGAAATAAAGGAGAACTCTTAAGAAAAAGCCATGGGAGATCCTGAAATAAGGAACGTGATCAGTTAGATACTGTAGCTCCGTCTGCTCAACACATAACGATGAGCAGGATATAAGTGAAGAAACACAATACAGTGAACTGTTTGGTTGTTTTAACCCATGTTTAGATAACAATCACCAAGGGAACAATTTTTTAAGTAATGCTAGAATTTTTTCTACAGCAAAGTGATAATGAAAAGCTAGTAATTAATCGTATGGATGATAACAGTTATAAAGAACTTGTTCATTCTTTGAACAGAGAACAAATGAAGTTTTTTTTTTTTTTTTTACCATATGTTACTCTCTGTTAAAAACGACGAGAAGCAATTGACACTTTTTAAATAGTGGCGCGGGTTTAGGGAAGGCAACAGTAACACAATGTTTGTATGAGGCTCTTGATATAAACCAGGTGAAATCCAAACGAGTTGAAAGTACTGAAATTTGCTCCAGACACAAGACAAGAGGACTGCATAACCATTACCAATTACATGCAAACAAAATTGTTAAAAGAGAAATTGAACTCAAGAAACCACGCACTCTAACCTAAATGTCCAATTGCAACATCAAAAACAATATTCGGACATAATATGACAGCATTGCGTGATGGGAAAAACTTACAGGAGATAGCCCAGAGGGCACTTTGATTTTTTTAAGCCAGGCCTGTTTTGTGCTAAACTGATAGACTAATTGCCTGGGTCTCCTGCACGCAATTATCTCTAAGAAGTTTACACAGTTCTCGCTTTCTGTTGGCAATCCTAATCTGGTTTAAAATGACTTTATTCAGCTATATCGTTCAACTCTACACTGGCACAGTTCCTAGCGCCTGTGGTTGGAAATAACGCTAAGTGGGTGTTGTGTTACCGCGCCACCGTTCACGGCTGGGCTGCCAGTACCTTCCACAGCAGGTGTGATGGAAAACCCAACACAGTCACAATAATCAGAAATGGCCCGTACGTGTTCGGAGGATACACTGATGTTTCCTGGGGTAATTATTTTGTTTGTAGAAGCAAATGTGACAAATGTTCTACCTACCCAGTACCCCTCGCCACATTACAAGTACTCCCGAGTTTATAGCGGAGCTCTGCGGGCCGAAGGCCCGCGCGGAGCGCCATACTCATAGAACCGATGTCCGTCATTTTTCATGCGGGCGGCGTCTGTCATGTCTGTCATGTCTGTCCGGTGTCCGAACGAACGTTTTTCGCGCGGCTACACAGCCGAATGCCACGTCAGCTGTTCGCTCAACACTCTTGTTGAGTAAGTGGTTAACCGTTGAGTTTAGCCGAGAAAACCATTTGCAAAGTTGTTTTTTCCGGCATTTATCCGCGGTTTGCTATTCAAGACAGGTTTCGCATTTCTCAAACAGTGGTCAAGACCGCATTTGAGGCTGCGTAACTCTGCAAGTCAAGCGTTTTGGAGGAATATAGAGCTAAGTGCTTAAGCTTATTTTTAAACCTGATTTCGTCTTAACTTGAAGCTAGTATCATTACTTTACTGTTCTATATTGTGCAATTTTGGCTTGCATTTAAAAAGGTTTCAATTTGAATAATTAGGTTATATAAAACGTGCTTAAATTCACTTGTCAATTCATGATTTCTTTCATCGAAGACAATCAGCTCGGCCTCGATGAATGGTACGTTTTGCTTTTAAACATAAACTAATGGAGATTTGAACAATTTTTTTCGAAAGAAGATTGTGTTGTCCATTTTTATGTGTTTGTTTATTCATTACATTGGTTGAAAAACGATTTTATGTAAACAAAACAAAACTGATTTTATGGTACCGTTCTATCTTCACTCGCGTCACCTTAATTATGCAAATATGTTTGTGTATTTTCTGCAATTTCGATTTTCAAATCAGTTTCTCGGGCAATTTTTGACAAGCAACAAGTGTATTTTATTCGAAAAGTAGTCGTATTAGTTATTCTAGACGGAGAAAAAGTTGTTTTTGTGAACTTTTGTACGGTCTAAATGTACTGTGCAGACGGTCGCGTAATAAGCTTACTGTTTTTGAGAATTGCTAAAATTGAAAAATAGCCTTCGTCAATCTTAATTCTAGTGCTTTTAAACATAAATTAATGGAGATTTGAATAATGTTTTTCGAAAGAAGATTGTGTTGTCCATTTTTATGTGTTTGTTCATTCATTACATAGGTTGAAAAGCGATTTTATGTAAACAAAACAAGACTGTTTTTATAGTACCGTTCTATCTTCACTCGCGTCGCCTTATGCAAATATGTTTGTATTTGTTTGCAATTTTGATTTTTAAATCAGTTTCTCGGGCAATTTTTGACAAGCAACAAGTGTATTTTATTCGGAAAGTAGTCGTATTAGTTATTCTAGACAGAGAAAAAGTTGTTTTTGTGAACGTTTGTACGGTCTAAATGTACTGTGTGCAGACGGTCGCTTAATACTCCTTTCGAGAATTGCTAAAATTGAAAAATAGCCTTCATCAATCTTAATTCTAGTGCTTTTGAACATAAATTAATGGAGATTTGAATATTTTTTTTCGAAAGAAGATTGTGTTGTCCATTTTTATGTGTTTGTTCATTCATTACATAGGTTGAAAAGCGATTTTATGTAAACAAAACAAGACTGTTTTTATAGTACCGTTCTATCTTCACTCGCGTCGCCTTATGCAAATATGTTTGTATTTGTTTGCAATTTTGATTTTTAAATCAGTTTCTCGGGCAATTTTTGACAAGCAACAAGTGTATTTTATTCGGAAAGTAGTCGTATTAGTTATTCTAGACAGAGAAAAAGTTGTTTTTGTGAACGTTTGTACGGTCTAAAATGTACTGTGTGCAGACGGTCGCTTAATACTCCTTTCGAGAATTGCTAAAATTGAAAAATAGCCTTCATCAATCTTAATTCTAGTGCTTTTGAACATAAATTAATGGAGATTTGAATATTTTTTTTCGAAAGAAGATTGTGTTGTCCATTTTTATGTGTTTGTTCATTCATTACATAGGTTGAAAAGCGATTTTATGTAAACAAAACAAGACTTTGATTTTATAGTACCGTTCTATCTTCACTCGCATCGCCTTATGCAAATATGTTTGTGTATTTTTGCAATTTTGATTTTCAAATTAGTTTCTCGGGCAATTTCTGACAAGCAACAAGTGTATTTTATTCGGAAAATAGTCGTTCTAGTTATTCTACACGGAGAAAAAGTTGTTTTTGTGAACTTTTGTACGGTCTGAATGTACTGTGCAGACGGTCGCGTGATAAGCTTAACGATGTTTTAGAGAATTGCTAAAATTGAAAAATAGCCTTCGTCAATCTTAATTCTAATGTTCCGACCTTTCACCTTAGTAAGCTTGTTCACAGAGCGACGCTGTTAGGCTAAGCCTATCTATATATATATATATTACATGTTCTTTTAGCACCCATGAATGATTTTAAAGACTACATTCTACAAAAGCCGACACTTCGAGCATTAAAACATCTAAACTTTTAAATATTTCATTCTTTAAAAACGTGAAATTGATGAAAAATTGGCCAAAGATGATCACACAAGGCGATAATAAAGGCCGCGCGTGAAAGACGCGTGGGAGCCGCGTGAGAGGCGCGCGCGTGGGTTAAGAATATCATCGCTACCCTCCAGGTGACCTAGTAGAGTTGGCCATCAACTGGTCTCAGGCAACTTAAAGCATGTTTTCAGAAGCTCAATGAGACCCCCCGCAAAAAATTTAGAAATCCGCATTCATCAATAAAATCAACATCATAGCTCGATGTAGCTAGAATAATTTACTCCTGACTAGACTTATCATATGAGAGTACTTGTTGGTATCACGTGGCATTACTGTGTTAGTGACGTCACAAAACACGTTTTCTTAAATGGGGAAACTTTATAATTACACAGCGCAATTTTTAAAATATTTGTTATTAAATTGTTAAATTAAGTGTAAGCAATATTATTCTGCCTTGTATGGTGGTATCTGTAATTTTAATTAGAAGTTTTTAAGCATTTTTGTAAGTCACGTGACCTATTTTCCTTAATTACGTCATTGCTATTAAAGTATAGAGCAAGGCTGATACTACGTAGAACATTCAACGTGACAACGACATGATAGAGCCCAAACTGAAAGCCAAAATGCAACCGTGGACAGCTGTTTCGACCTGGTTGGGTCTCGTCAGCACGGTGTAGCAGCAAAAAGATAGAACAACTAGCGCGAACGCCAATTCTCACGTGCGATTTGGTAGATAATTGGCGTTCGCGCTAGTTTTTCTATCTTGATGTTGCTACACCGTGCTGACGAGACCTAACTAGGTCGAAACAGCTGTCCACGGTTGCATTTTGGCTTTCAGTTTGGGCTCTATCATGTCGTTGTCGCGTACTGTGAATGTTCTACGTAGTATCAGCCTTGCTCTATACTTTGATTGTATCTCTATTTTTGGCTGACTAGATCTGTTGCAGATTCTACGTACACCGGCAGCATTTTCGTTCGCGGTCCTTTGCTTCTTATTTACTTGTTATATTTTGGGACCGTAGATCTTTTCAGATACGAAATGCTGTTATTTATTTTTTTTTTTCACATGGTATTGGCCATGTACTCGCTGAGGGATGGTTCCGATCTATCATCACTTTCTTTATCGCGACAACGACAAGATTTTTCAAATTCTTTGCATATTACTCATGGTTACGCGCCGCTGTGATGTGGTTCAGTTGGCAAACATTTGAATTCGAGCTCTCATCTGTTGCCATCACCACTTGCGATTTGGTAGCGAATTGGGGTTCGCGCTAGTTTTTCTATCTTTTTGCTGCTACACCGTGCTGACGAGACCCCACCAGGTCGAAACAGCTGTCCGCGGTTGCATTTTGGCTTTCAGTTTGGGCTCCATCATGTCGTCGTGTTGAATGTTCTACGTAGTATCAGCCTTGCTCTATACTTTGATTGTATCTCTATTTTTGGCTGACTAGATCTGTTACAGATCCTACTTACACCGGCAGCATTTTCGTTCGCGGTCCTTTGCTTCTTATTTAATTGCTATTAAGCTTGGACATGCATACAAGGCTAATTCATTACGAGCGCCTACGATGTGAAGTATAAGTACCCAAAAATATTTACTTGAATTTGATTTTATGTTCCCCAATTTGCCCTAAAGATTTTAACCGTTAACGATCAATTACAGGTCACGTGATGACTAGAAATCGGTTATATTTATAATAGACCAATTCCGATATATTAAAATTCATACTTGGCTCCGAGGCTTAGGGGAATAAAACAAAAGAAATCACATCGAGGTTCAGGGATGAATGATTAATTTGTTTTGTTTTATTCCCCTAAGCCTCGGAGCCAAGTATGAATTTTAATATATCGGAATTTGTTTATTAAGGCTCCCGAGAAAATATTGCCTGTCAATTTTCACTAAAATTGAGCACAAGCTTCCTCTTCAAATGGATTTATGCCAAATAAGCCAGTGAGTCATGCCTTAAGTTGCCTGGGGTAGACAACAAAATTTCAAAGAAGAAAAGGTTGAATAAAATGTATATTCAAATGCAGTGGACACATGCTCCCCAAAGGGAGCCCATTTGTTTTTCTTACGTATCGAAGTAACAACTATATTTTCTTGTTCTACTTTCAGATTCCAGAACCGGCTATAAATCTACTTCCAATTCGTTCATTTTCTCTCTCCGCAACAACGACGGGCGAGCACCGTTTAAGAGCATTGTGGCAAGTCGACAATACGCAATTTACGTACTGTTATTCAGGTTATGGTCCAACATTTGGTGGTGGGCACGACATCGTCATTGCTGATAATGCGAATAGTAATACACATTCATCCACAAACTTTGCCTACTCTTATTCTCTTCCAAGTGGAGTAACAGACGGGAGCACAATCCTGGCTGGGACTTATACCTTTTCACCTGACGAGGTGGAGGTATTCTATCTCGGTTGAGTCCTCTTCTAACCCTGTTTTACTCCTAAGAATGGTCAGCTCCCAGGGGAAAGACTCCCATGTAAGAGTGACGGGGATGTCCCACGGAAATTTTAAAAAGAACCCCTTAGGGTACCGGAATCTCGGAACAAGGGGCCGTCCCTATTTAATGTTACTCCTAATACTTAGATGAACCAAAGGAAAACATTTTCACATTTTTTTAAATAGCGACAACGCTGGTTTCATTGTCAAAAGTTTTACTGATCTTTACTGAGCAGGAAGATTCTACAAGCAATAACATCTGAGATCTGTACCTTTTGTTTACTCTAAATGGAACCAAAATTGCTATATTATACCAAAAACACTTGTATATTTACCCCCGAAAAGGTACAACGAATATCCCGTTACTTTTACAAGGGAGATTCCCCCGGGGGGCGGCTAAGTTCTCAATTTATAATAAATATTAGAAGTTTTAATTCAGTTTTGGAGGATACTGTAAAACTTATTTAAAAGTTTGGCACTTCAAGATTCCATCCGCAGACACAGTGCTCTGGGAGGTAATGTGTTAATATGTCGTCATCGATATTTACTTTTTCGGCTAAAGCTTAAAAAGTAAATATCAATGACGACATTGTAACACTTTACCTTCTAGAGTACCGTCTCTGCGGATGGAATCTTGATCAGTGCCAAACTTTTAAATAAGTTTTGCAGTATGTTTCAAAACTGAATTTAAACCTTTTGCAAGCTGTATTTACTTTAAGATATCACTTTATTTAAAAGACGCGGTGAGGATGGGCATCATCGCCTTTTTCAACGCCTCTGGTCGTGTGCGTAACTTGCTAGCGATAGTAAAGAGCTCGGCGCAAGAGAATTTTTTTTCAATAGCTTTAGTCAAAGTCTTTTCTTAATTTCGGATGCTCCGCACACTAACTAGTGCCGCTTTAATAGTTGTAGTATTATTAGCATTGGCAGACCGGACTTGTCAGTTTCTAACTGAAATGAAACGCGCCATTTCTGAAGGCTTTTTACTGTGTGAAAAGCCATTATATGGCAATATATGGAATTCCATGCCTGCCCGGAAACGTTGGCGTCTGTAGGCATTTGTAGTTGGAGGGAACCCAGTACATTCTCATTTCTGATAATACAACTGTAATTATAACAGCCATTCTTAGTAATTTATAGACAGAATTTGGCAAAAACATTCTATACTGCTCTGTTCCAAGTAGATCGAGACCAGTACACAATCCTGAAGAACGCACCTTCTCAAGTGAGGTACGTCAACGTGTTACTCTAGGATAAGTCCTGCACTTACAAATGTCTCAAAACATTTTTTCATATTCTCGAGTGCCACGGCAAACCATGTGAGAAAAAAGAAACCCATGATCGTAGTCGTGGTCGCTTTTGTAGGAAAAGCTTTCTAGGATCTCTTCGTTAGATCGTCGAACTGCTTTGATCTATCCAAAAGAAAATGTTCAAACTGCAGCTACAATATACGTCGACAAAAATCGTTGAGACACTGGGTTGAATGCCACCATTTGATGTTTTCACCATTTGTAAAACAATTTGTTCGCAGCGTTACTGCTAATGCCCCTCCCCCACCCTTCCCTCCACCGTTCCCTCCACCCTACCCTCCCAAATCAACTCTTGACAATTACCAAAGTGTGTACCCAAAATATTGTCGAAGATTGTAGCTTTCCACTTTTACTAACGTCATGTTAACATCTAGAAATACAACATGCATGTGGAAAAGTTTACACCATTCACGTGTTGTGACCTAAGCGGAGTTAGTCAAGCTTGTAAGCGGTGTGTTTAAAGGTTGTTACATGTCAGTAGTTCATTTCAAAAACTAAAGACATTAATTAAGAGTCGATAAGAGGCAGACACGACACCAGACCCGCGGTATGGCCAGTACATTACGCAAGCGCACAATCATCTCACCCGGGTAGTGACAGCCATGGACAGCTGTTTTGTCCTTGTCAGGACTCATGAGTATATGACATAGGCGTCCGAACCAAAAAGCGGGAATGGTGTTATGTGTGAGTCTTGTTGTCTTTGGTTATTTTAAGCTGAACCGCCAACAATTTTTGTAAAATGAGACTCCTCCTAAAGAAACACACAAGAAAAAATCACTCCGATATAGAAATACAAATATGATGTCTGCACTTAGGAGTTACAACTCGTTTTAATTTGTAGGAATATAGCTAAAGTATATAACATGTTCGTAAAGTCATTGTAAATAGAGCGGTTTTCAATTTGAGTATCGATGCGAATTTCGTCTTTGCTTGGGTTTTGGATTGCAACGTGAGTGATTGGTTAAAAAACGCGACTAACCAAACCAATCATGCGCTAATCGTGACTTGCTCGCACGCGTTTTCCCGCGCTTGGCGCCGGCTACAGGTATTTGCTTTCAATTCTGATTGGTTCATTGGATTGTGTGCGTCTCTTGTTTTTGGTCAGCGTTATTACTTGAAAACATACTTTGGAAACCGCTCCATTATATCGAGAGGAACATAGGTACACTACAATGAGTAAAGTGTATATGACAGTGATTTTTGTATTTGCTTGATCGAATCTACATGATGTTCTGATAAGAAAATGAAAAAAGAAATTTCGATATCGATTTTCCTTCTCCGCGTTTTGGCCGTCTAAAAACGTAAAATTTCACTTCCGGTTGGTTACAAAAATACTGGAAATAGTCCGCTGTGACTTCAATACAAGAATGCTAGTGTTGCGATTTCTCAGTTCCTCCGTTTTTTGGTGCGTGTTGCTACAACCATAGACAACACACCTTAATAGAACCATGTTTCTTCCTCAGGGCGCATCAAAAAATGTGAGGAATTGAGAAACCTCGACACCGGCATTCTTGTATTGACGTCACAGCGGGCTATTTCCAGTCTTTCTTCTTGCGCGGTTTTGTAACACACCGAAGTGAAATTTCACGTTTTTAGACGGCTACAACGCAGAGAAGAAAAATCGATATCGATTTTTTTTCCATTTTCTTATCAGAACATCATGTAGATTCGATCAAGCAAATAAAAAAAATCACTGTCATACCCACTTTAACCCAGTAATCAACGGTTATTTCTTTTTCCTTTGTTATTTAATAATATTGTGGTCCTGCTGAGATTTAATTTTATCAATGTTTAACTAAAGTTAAGCTTTTGTAGAGGATACTTTCATTAATCAACTATTATAACTTGATAAGGTAAAACCATACGGCAAAAATAGTTTTAATAGACCGGAAATAATATCCCGGGGTTTCCAATATAAAAGTGACGGAGGTATTGGTAGGGATTTTGTTGAAGTAGCGCCAAATTGTTTTTCAGACCCTCGAATAGAAAACAAATTTTAAAACATTTTCAGAACTATGGCGGATAAACTCAGTTTCGTAGCCTTTAAGTATAGTTCCTCTCGGCATGGTAATTTTAAAAGCAAAACCGGAAAGTAGATTTGTACCGTTTTTACTTCAGTAAAATTTATCCCTGCAATAGTGATAACCCCTAAATGTATCAAAAACCCATTTTTGTCTTACCCCCCCCCCCCCCGGGGGGGGGGGGGGTTACTCAACAAAGTTTTGTACGGGGATGCTCCGCCCTGAGGTCCAAACCCTTACCCTTTCATATACCGTTTTTGACAGAAAAGGTACCCCTTTCATATACCTTTCATTGAAAACGGTACCCCTTTCAAATACCTTTCATTGAAAATGGTACCCCTTTCATATAGCCTTTACGTGCGTCTGTTTGATATATTTTGAGAGGCCCTTTTTATAATACTTAAATGGCAGTTTCCCTACCTTTCTTATGCTTCAACTCGTGTTTTCGCTACCATTTCCTATTCTTCGTGAAATCCCTACCCTTTCATATACTTGAACTCGTGAAATCCCGACCCTTTCATATACCTCCAGCCTCAAAAAGGTACCCCTTTCGGGCGGAGCATCCCCGTATAGCCCATTATAGGGAGTACCTCCCCCGGGTCTTACCCGTCACTTTTATCAATAGCTGAGACAAATTTATCATATCTAGCATACTGAGTGTTAACGAAATACCGTAAAATGCCGTTTATAAGCACAACTTTGTAAGGGTCTGAAATTTGGCCTTGAAACAAGCAAAACCAAAGTGTGATAAATAAGCGTTGTTTAAGTAAATTCAGTAAATGTTTGAAAAGAACTGCTGTTAAGGAACTGAAGTGTGCTTATATCTAGGAGGGAGAACAACCGGAATAATGTTTTGTTACCAAACTGATGGCAAGGCCTATAGCCGGGAAGGGCTTATAAGCGGTATTTAACGGCAGTAAAGAAACATTTAAAAAGATATATAACAGTCTTGTGCCTGTTTATTTAAATGAAGTAGTAGTTTGAGAGAATATCTAAGTAAACGCTTATTCACATAAGTAGTATTCTCCAAAAATCCTCTTTTATTTGTGTCTGCAGGTTGTGCGAGCACATATTACAATTTAATATTTATGTAATTAGAAACCCAACAAAATGTTGCATGACCCCATATAAGGGTCACCATGTATAAACGGGTATAAAACAGGTAAACAACTAATCAGAAGCAACGTTTATAACCACAAGTATCAGTTGCAGTAATGTGAGCTGTAGTAATATTTGATTTATTTTAATTAATAATCTTATTTAAAATCACCACACGATGATGGGGTTAATATTTGGGCTTTATTAAAACCATGCACATGCCCCTCCGGGTGGGGGGGAAGGGTAACAGAAAATACAGTAAACCTGCTGCTATGCTCTCGCTCGCTAAATGACAAGAATGTTGAGAATATCTAAAATCTACACAACTATAAATTCCGTGTGACGTCAATCCGACCGCAATGCCGGCCTCGGATTTTAAACTACGATAAAGAGATATTTATCTTACACTTAAAATCACCACACGATGATGGGGTTAATATTTGGGCTTTATTAAAACCATGCACATGCCCCTCCAAATCCCCAAATCGTGTGGTGGGAATTGAAATCTAATAACTGAAATCTAATCATAGGGAACATTTTTGGCAACGATCGACATAGCTTTTAACCTATCGCTAAAGGCGTTATCTATATAGCGTTCATAAGCGTTAGATTTCCAGTCGCCTTGTGCTTTTATCAGTTCAACTGGGACACCACAGCGCATAGCGTAGGTTGCGCCACCTCGTCGGAATGAATGTCCTGCGTAGCTGTCAGTGTTTATGCCGGCGGATCGCAACGTTAGTTTTAACTTATTTAAAAATTTGCTATATGTAAGGGGTAATAAAGTAGATCCTTCTAGATAAGAAAACGCTGGTCCGTATGGGTCAGCGTGCTTGGTGAGATCAAAGGCCGTCCGAAGAGCTGCAAGAGGGCACAAGCATGAGTTGTTGATTTTTGGCAACGGTATAAGCAGGGTACGCTGACGGAATTGGATAGTTTTATTCCAACGGACAGTCATTAGCGCGCCCCATGCGAACAGGGTGAAATCACTCCGACGAAGATGTAATCTGTCATCAAACTTTTTGCTTGACTGAGGTAGAAGATTGGCTTTCCTAAAAAAACTGTAAAACGCGACGAGGCAAGCGGCCCAGAAAGTAGCATCAAAGGAGCGCGTAAGATCAAGTTCTGCGCGAATCGCTCTGAGGATGGGTGGAGTAATAGGCAGTTTCGGTGGTGTTACAGCTTTTTGAGATGTTCTCCTAATGCCGCGCAGAAGTAATGTATATTGAAACTTAACGAGTTCGTTGTCCAACGGGTTTGGGTAGCCGTACTGTAGATGCAGGAGTCGTACCGCGTTAAGGTAATTCGGGATGCTACTAGGCGATAGGGTGCGTGCCAAAAAGGTAACGTATCGAAGCAAAGTTAGCATGGAACAGGGCACAATGCGGTATCCAAAGAACAAACAGAACCGCAGGAATGCCCGCAGCTGTGACCTGTAGGTTGATTTTGTAGTGTCAGCGAATGCTTTCGTCCTGAAGTGTTGACGTTCAGCGTCTAGCGCCTGTTCTTGAGAGCTGTTTGGATCTGTATTGGGAGAGAAGAGAGAGATACTGGTGACAAATTCGGGCCGTAAGTGTCGCAAAGGAGTGCGTTTGAGTTAAGTAGAGAAAGAAAGTGGTCGGTACTCAGGCAATTGTGCAAGCGTGAGAGCGTGCGGCCACAACGTTGGTTTTTGTTGAAATGTAGCGTGATGTTAATCGGAAGTTATTGACAGCCGAGAGCCAAAATATCTCACGCAACCAGGACATAACGTGAGGAGATCTGCAAGTGCCTTTATTGAGCCATGATTTCGTGACGTTATTGTCAGTATAATTAACAATCCATCTATTCGCCAGTTGTGGTCCCCAGCGCCTGAGTCCCAGAAGGACTGTAAAAAGTTCTAGTTCGTTTATGTGTGAGTTCTGCAGTTCCGGATAGTCTGATTTCCAGTTGACATAAAACCAGTCGTCCCGAAAATGGGCACCACCGCCCACGAGGCTGGCATCAGTTGAAAACTCCATAGTGGTTGTCGGTTCAGGCGCAACGAAATAGGTTGTGCCATTAAAGTGTTCCATGAAATTAATCCACCACAAGATATCGTTTCGCATAGTTTCTGTCATACGTTTCCGGTGATAAGGGCGCTTCAAAGTGCTTATCGCATCAATGATTCTCCGCAGGAATGTCCGCCCTCCATACACGACACGCGCTGCAAAGTTTAGTTTTCCCGCTAGTGACTGAAGTTCTCGCTTGGTAAATTTTGTTTTAGTAATCGCTTGGTTAAGAAGTAACTTAATTTCTCGCAATTTGCGATCGGGCAGACTGAGTTGCCTACGCATACTATCAATTTCTATTCCGAGATAAACAAGCCGCTGGCAGGGGTGTGTGACTTTGTTCCAGTTTATAGACAGCCCTAAGCATTCGAGTAAGTTTACGAGTTCCCAGAAGGCCGTCCAACATTCGTGTTTGGTATCGCTAATAATAAGAAAGTCGTCTAAGTAAGCTACGACAAAGAAGCCTCTCCGTTTCATCATTCGTGTGATTGATTGAGTAATGCGGTGAAAAATTTCAGGACTCCGTTTTGCGCCAAACGGAAGTTTTGTGTCATAAAGATACGTGAATGTATGTTCGTTTGTAAATGTCCACTTCAGTCCGGTTGCTCTGTAATTGGAAGGGTGAATGGGAACATGCCGGTACGCACTCTTGAGGTCGATTTTGGCCATGTAGGCTCCTGGCTTAATGTGTGCAGTTACTTTATCTACCGTTTCGTATGAATAGTGTTCGCAAGAAGCATATGAGTTCAGGCTGGTTGAGTTTGGTCGGCTACAGTCGTGTATTAGGCGAATATCAGAGGAGTCCGGTTTCGGGATGGCCCCAAGGGCACTCACAATGGTTGGTTTTTCTGTTGTCATAACGTAGTTGCCGTTTTGTAGTTCGGTCAGTATTTGCTTTTCTACCTGATCTCGTACTGCCGGGTTCGTAGCAGAGCGATAGTTATCGACATTAGTTTCTTCCAAGTGTATATTGTCTGGGATAATCTTGAAGCCCGTTCTAATTCCGTCCATTAGAAAGTCTCTGTCGTTGTCCAGTGCTAATTCATAATTCCAACAGTCAATGTTTAACGGAGAGGGGTGAAGGTCTGTGTTTATTTGTCAAACCCGATCAGCCCGCAAGTGTGTTTGGATCGCGCTGTAATTGTGGGTAAACTCTGGGTGCATTTTTCCACATCCTGGTGCGATGCAAACATGTTGAAATTTACATCGAGGCCAGTGGCACCCAGTTGGAGAGTTGTACAGCCGACAAACTGGTGTTTCTGCTGGTTGTCTAGAAGTGTTGCCGCCCCTTCCAATATCTCCGGTGCGCTTGGTTGTAGGTAGTGGCATTTGTCGTTTCTTTAAAAATCTCGTGTGTAAATGCTGGGAGTCGCTGCCCCAGCGAAACTGATGGCGGTGTTGAAGCTTTCGGTACTCGTTATCGTACAGTATCACTGATTGCCACGTGTGATCCTCGATCAGCTCTGCAATCTTCACCATATAAGCGAGGTAGTCCTGTACGGCCGAAGTTTCCATATTTTGGCTTAGTAGCACATTTAAGATTTTAACACTGGCTCCCATCCACTGTGAAAGGGAAATGGATTCCAGTGATGGCGATTTTTTCTTGTACGCTCGCACAATTACCTGAGCCCCGCCGCTGGAGCCTATCTCGTGTTCCTCTGGCTCAGTGACGCCTGCGTATACATCAATGAATTCAGGGATTAGGAGTGGTTTATCATCCTTTTTACCTGAAGTTGGTTTTCCAAGGTAGACGTGGGGGTTGAGATCTATTCTAGTAGAATCCATGGCCTGCCCAGGTGACATACTCGTGTTGGGTGGGAGTTCGTCGAGCCCTCCACAGGCCAGAAGGGCGTCAAGTCCCCCGCCATCATCCAGTTTTTTGAGCAGCTCATCTAGGCCCTGGTTCTTCGCGAGACTGGTGGTGGTTACAGGCGGTGGAGCCGCCATTGCTAAGTGGTTTTCCTTTCGCTTGTAATGCCGTCACTGCCTTAACCAAGAGTTTTGTTTGCCCTTTTGTAAGGCCCAACTCGTCAATGTCGCTTTTGTCTAGTAAGGAGAGCGCTTCGGAGACGTTAAGGTCCTGCTCTTTCAAAGTGTC